>JAZAYU010000016.1:3878608-4447025 GCA_038501625.1 Corbicula japonica
GCTTTACAGTCAAAACGTCCCCAAGTCAAAACGTCCTGTAGTCAAAACGTCCCCAGTTTTGGTCAAAACGCCCCCAGTTTTGGTCAAAACGTCCCCAATCAGATTTTTCTTTGGTTAGAACGTCCCCAGTTTTGGTCAAAACGTCCCCAGTTTTGGTCAAAACGTCCCCACTTTCAGTCAAAACGTCCCCAGTTTTTTTGGGAATGGTGTGGAATTAAGGTCATTAAACGAGTAGTATATTCTTTAAACAAAACAGAAATGAAGCCTGATTTTGTTGTTGTTTTTTTCTTTCAGGAATGATGTGGAAATTTTCAGGAGCAGCAGTGATCGCCGCAAGATGAAAATTGCGATTATTTCTGTTACTATGCATTAATAAAATATTTTTAAAAGGAGTAAATTTGTTACGTTTTCTTATGACAAACACTTATAAGGTAATATATGGGAATGTCCAACAACAGCAGCCCAGATAAAATTTGTTATTATTACTGTTATAACTAATAAATAAAGCATTTTAAAAATGGATTAAATTCATGACAAACAGTTACCAGGTAAATTACGGTCATTCAACGAGTAATTATATTTTAGCAACAACACAGAACTGGCGGCATATATTTATTATTAAAGTTATGTAATTAAAAACGTTTTGTTTGTATTCCGAAAATTAGCAAAAAATGCATGCATGTTCCAATTATAAAGTCAGCTAATTATAACTATTAGCACCATTCAATTGCGGTTGACTGTATAGATGTTCGTTTGATGCGGCATTTTCAAAGAAAAATTATTAGGACATCACCTTCTTCAAATTATCAAATTTAGAAAACTGCAAAAAACTACTATTCGCATTTTGTATTTAAGATGTTACAAAGACAAGGACATTATTCAATTCCTAAGTTCTGTCAATTTATACATGCTTCAGTTTTATTTTGTGTCTTCTCGGATTTTATTTCATTGCTAAGTTTCATTCTAATATTTCATATTTGTCAATCATTGTTCTGTGATAAGTTGTGATATGTCAGAGGATAATTGTATAGTGTGTCACCGGGAGGTGAGGCCGAGGCAACACGCACTCCAGTGTGAGTCGTGTGACAGATGGAACCACAGGACATGCAACACAGGTAAGAAATTTCGAATTAAATATTATTATTTCTCTTCTATCAATATATTTATTCCTCTTGAATATGATTTATTAATTAGTCTATTTTTAACAAGATTTTTCTATGTATTTATTTTCAGTATCGATTTCTTTCTTTTCTGTCTTTTTTCTTCTTTATTTCTTTATTATTTTTTTCAATATTTATTTATTATATCTTTCTTTATTTTTTTATTATTTCTTTTTTGTATTATATCTCCGGGAATTCAAACGTTAATAAAAAAATGAAAGAGAACTGGCGTTTGATGTGACACGAAATATATTCAATCATCATTTATTACTTACAGTGCAGATATGAAGTTTTTCAGTTTCATAAAGATTTGAATGGAGATACAGTAAGAAAGAATTACTAACTATATAGCTATCCCCAAATCGCTTATAGAGTGCTATATTGTTAGTGTAATTTATGCGTGTCGATAAAATCCCTCTGGTCTCTTCCTCTGTATGGCTTTAATCCCCAATAAACAGCATCATCATCATTTTTGTTCAGTCACAGTCATAGTGAAAAGCAGAAACGAAACATTAAAACAACAACAACAAAATCATCATCATCATCGTCATCATCATTGACATATTCAGGAAATATGCGACTGCAGTAGAAATACTAATACGTTCATTGCACAACTTTAAATTAGAGTTAATTAATCTATATTTTTGGCAATTTCATAGAAATCCGGAGATTTTGACTCTTAATCCGGAGATTCTGAGAAGTAACTTAAAATCCTGAGATTTCGGATAAAATCTGGAATTAAAAGCGGAAGCAACTTTATAGTTATCATCTGAGTTCTTATACATAACGGACTGATATGTCAACTTAATATATATGATAATGTCTGTTAAATTTACAATTCAAGACTATTAACATTTTCAACGTACCGTTTGCATCAGGTTTTATTTTTAACTACAGGCATAACCTTAGAGGCGTACAGACATGCTGTCCGAACTGGAAGTGAACTGTCCTTCGTGTGTCAACCATGTACGGATCGTATACCTGCCATTGATGACCACGTGGTAATGACTTAATGTGATAAATATTATATATGCAGCCAGGCGCGATTCTCATCAAAGTTCAAAGTTTTATTAAAATGGCTCGAAAAGCAACAAAATTGTCATGTCCACTTAAAACGACTATGGAGTTTGTTTCGTTTGTTTCGTTACTTCTCATTTTCTTATAAATATTTCACTTATAGCAGTATAAGTTTAGTTTGTTTGTATTTAGTATTGTGACTATGATCTTGTTATGCTTACGTCAAATAAACGTTCTGTTCTGTTCTATAAAATTACAAGGATCCGACTATTACTTCTTCATTAACATCACTTTCACGTAACTAGTAACACTGAAAGAGAATTTGATTTGTTGTATTTTACACAGTTAGAAGAAACTGCCGGCAGTTCAACACTCCATTCAACGGTGCACGGAGATTTTGAGTTGACTCTAGCTAGCAGCAACGGTGATGCTGATGCTTCTGGTGCCGATGCCACTTCCACCTCGGGGGCCGGTAATGACGCATTCGAGGAAGATAACGCAGACCAGACATCCGCAAATGAGACTGTCAGAGATGATACCCTCGCCCATTCCTTCCGAGTTGAGGTGTCCTTTGAAGAGCCGGTTGTTCTTCACGAACGGTAATTACTAGGAAACCAATGCAGTTTGCTTATAATAAATTTAAATTACAAAAAAACGTGTAACTTTATGTGTTAAGAAATTAAACTATACGAATTATTAGAAATAAAGATTCCAATGTCAAACAGAATTTTAATAATAATGTTGAATTATTCATAACAAGTGCTTATGAGTGAAAATGCTCAACTTATAATTCCAGCTCATTGACAGACCCACCAATGGCCAACATACAGGATGTTCCAGTCAGTTTCGAAGTAGTTAAAGGGGGATCCCAGAAAGGCCGCGACCTTTTAGTGGACACCATGGGTTACACATACAATGTTAAGGTATGAAAGACTATACCGAAGAGTATTTATGTGAAATAATGGATATTGTTTTAAATGATAAATGTTGATATACATTTCATTAATGATAATTTATCTAACAATTATGTGAAATAGTGGATATTGTTTTAAATGATAAATGTTGATATACATTTCATTAATGATAATTTAACTAACAATAATAATAGATGATTATTGTCTATGTTCAGGAGAGAAGACCGCGAAGTACCAAGTGGACCTGCTCCGTACGTAACCGCACCATGAAATGCCCCGCCGGCGTGACGGAGAAAGATGGCCAATTCAAGTTAACAAGTATGGACCATATTCATGCACCGGATCCATCCAGACCACTCACTGTAAAGGTCACCAAAAAGGTAACGTAATTATAAACCACTAAAATGACGTTAACCGCTGCGTTACAAATGTTAATTAAAATATTTAAACAAACCATTATGTTACACGTTAAAATACGAATTCACTATGTTCAATATGTAACTTGAATGTTTGATTTCAGGCAAAGGAGATTGCAGCCAGGGAGGTTTTCAAGAGTGCGAGCACCATAGTGAGTGAGGCCATGGAGGTCGTACCTGACGGAATTCCAGTCGCGCCACTCAATCATGCCTACATCGCCAGAAGAGCAAACCGCCTGAGACAAGACATGCGTCCTTCGGAACCTAAAGATATGGAGTTTGAGGTAAACTGATAATGAGATAGGCATGAATTTGGATCGCTTATAATATTATTATAGCATGTTCATAATTTCTTCATTGCGTTTTTCGATTCTGATAAATGTTTAATTTTGTACTCTTTCAGATTAATGAGGATGCCATTCCTGAAGGTTTTTTTAGGGAGGATTTGAAAGTAGAAGACCGGCGCCACTTGGTGTTTGCTACCGACAACCAACTTGAGCTACTCAGGAATGCGGTGCGTTGGTATGTGGACGGAACGTTCAAGGTATAAATCAATTATCGTAAAAATGATTATCAAATAAGTCAGATGTCCGGGATAACGTGAATTTCTCAAAAATATTGTGTTATGATTTTATGTAATTTTAATGGTCTGCAGATAAAAATGATGCAAAGAAGTTTTAAATTGATCTAAGGTTATGTTATAGTCATTAAGTAATGATTTCTGTGTTGTTGTTTTGTTGCAGTGTATGCGGTTCCCGTTCATTATGTTGCTGACGATCCATGCCTTTGTGAGAAGAGCTGATTGTAGTAAACAAGTCCCGTTGGCGTACGTCTTGATGACTGGGAGGAAGACCAGGGATTACGTTGCTGTATTCGAGGTATATTGTGATAAAAATAAACTTTAGAAAACATCAGCATATGTTAAAAAACTAACAAAAAAAACCTACACTTACGCCCATATATCTATATTCGCAACCATTGGAGATTTTGACGATTGAATTATTATATTTTCAGTCTATGAAGCGCCTCCTTGGTACATGCTCACTTGCAGGATTCGTAATGGACTACGAGAAGGGACTATGGAGAGCAGCACGCCACGTGTTTCCTGATATAGACATAAAAGGTTGTGCCTTCCACTGGGGCCAGGCTGTCTACCGCCATGTTCAGGTTAGTTTTCTTCCAAAACGGGCGATCTAAGTTTATCTATAAACGATGAAATTGAATTGAACAACAGCAACAACGCTTAGTATGTGGTACTTGTAGTAATGTAAACAGTAAGTATATTATTTATTTATATTTCACTGTCTATTTCAGGAACTAGGACTCGCAACGCAGTATACTAGCGACAGAGGCACCAATTCGTTCATCCGTAAGATACTGTGTCTACCGTTTGTTCCTCGTTCCCGCAAAACAGTTAACCCTCGGTGACAGATTTTTCCATCTTCACCTCACACTCATGCATGATACTTATAGTTATATCGGTGTGATTAAGTGACATTCAGTTTTATGTTATTTTGCGTAACATGTTCTTATGGATCAAATATACCATTATTATACTGTTTATATTAAATAAATTTCAAACTTGCCCTGGTTTCACTTATTAGTTATATTGGTGTGGTTATGTTGACATTCTGTTTTAAACCTTTATTCTATTTCAATTACCCAAGTCTGTATTTTAATCCATTTTTATTGGGGACGTTTTGACCAAGTTTCATTTACATTTGGGGACGTTTTGACCAAAATGGGGATGTTTTGACTTGGGGGCGTTTTGACTTGGGGACGTTTTGACCTGCTTCCCTTTGTGACAATATCCTGGATATGTAAGTTAGTGTTCTAAATATTCATTGGGAATATTGTCAAGAAGTGTCAGTGTACGTAAATGACAATAACTTACCAAAAATAATGACGAATTCGTTGTGTAGAAACAATCATGTTTGTTTACAACTTCCACCTAGTGTAAGAGTGGCCTCCCTTTCCTGATGAGTGAGGAATGAAGTGCATTTCGCGAAATGGAGACAATTTTCGGTTATGGGTAAAACCCTGACCAGACCCAGACCCAGACCAGACCCCGGAAAGAAACGATTAGGTACGGAAATCTTCGGAATGTTCCCGATAATCGTCTTAAACAATAACTGTGAATATCCTCCTAAATTTTATTATATAATAAATATTATTACTGTCATTCAAACCCGTAAATAGTATAACAAAACAACCACAATATATAATAACATCAACAATCTATTAATAATATTTAAAGAAATAATGCAATCTCATAAGTGTGTGATAAATAACTAGTTCTCAACATTAAATCTACTTTAGAATGATAACTTTTTTTTGATATTTTGGGGAAAATTATTGATTTTTTTTCAGGGTTAAGCATTCTATAAGATGTGGTCGCATAAGATTTTTTTTCCATATTCTAATTTAGATTTGCCTAATAGGGTGTTAAAGCAAAAATTACATAAAAAGGGCATAAAATATTGTAATTCACTTCTGGGATCGAATTTTTTACAATGGATTAAATAGATTATACGCAATTTATTTCTATGAAATTCTTTAAAACACACAAATTCAACTGTAAGAAAATAAGATGTTGATGTTTTATTGTGTATTTATTGATTTATTCTGTGCGACAAAAGATCTTATTTTGAGTTATTTGGTTTAAATCCGTACCAGTACCGCTCAGAATTTAAGAAGTGTAATTTGATAATTAATGTCGACTTGTCTTTTAATGGAATAAAACATATTTGTTTGATGAATATCAAGATCATTTTTCATAACTAGTAATTAAAGTATGGCGAAAATTGCAATAAACAGAATATTAACCAGATTTTTCATATATACTCCAACTTTTGTCCGACACATTATGATTTTGGAGATTGTAAAGCAATCTTTGTTAAGTTATTTCTGAAATGTATTATTTCATATTTCTGACAGTAAAAAGAATAAGGATTTGGAAATGTTTTAAATATTCAAAAAACACGAACCGATAATTAAAATACATATAGTTACCGTATTGTCGGAAACTATTTCCGTACCTAATCGTTAGTTTCCGGGGTCTGGTCTGGGTCTGGGTCTGGTCAGGGTTTTACCCACAACCCAATTTTCCATTGCGTTACATCTTTTCATTGCTTATTTAATTAGACCTACCTGATAAAATCAAGCGTCCAGAGGTCTTTGTGATTTAATTTCTGGTAAATTGAAACCAAACACTGCCAATCAAACGACTTTCACCAGAAAGGAGATATTCTCCTTATTGTATGATTGACTGTATCTAAATTTAACGTTATAGTGCTAGACCACAAGAACAAAAAATAATTCAGAGCCCTACACCCCGCTTCAACAGATCAGAGATGTGGTCCATTGAACCAGCTTTTCATATGAACATGTCACTTAAGAGTTTACATCAATACATTATTGACCAATAAAGAAGTTATGTATATACACTGTGGGGTGGGGAATACCTTTCTTGAGATATGTGCCGTCTAATCTGGATCTGCACCCTGTATCTTGATCAGATATGTCCAAATGAATCTTGTGCAGATCCTCATCAGATGACAAGGATGTGCTGACTGATCTAGATCTACAATGTTTGCACTCACAATTTAGGTGTATCTGTGAAGTAAAGATAAATATAAAGCATTGTTATGCCAAAATCTTAATAGATCATTGTGACAATATGTCCTAATGAAACAATATATATTCTAAACTTGTTATCACAAAAATATGCATCTATCATATGTGTTGGGGAATCTAAAAAAAATCAGCTCAGTTTTTGCACTTTCTTTTACATTGTAATACTAACATAAAAAACTACAATAATGATGGCTACTTCTCAAATAAGCGCTTTGCAATTGTATGATAATCTAAAGAATTACAAAGTGCAAACTTATAAGTAGCTGCTTCTAGTTCTAAGTCATTAAAAACTGTTTTATACATGAAAGAAATTTATCTTGGGGTGCATAAGTGTGAAAGCTATGTCCAGTGTTTATTTGTAAAGTAATATACAAGAACAAATTCTTTCAATAATTTTAAAATCTTGTGTGCACATTTTTGAGTGAGAAAGAGTGGTTAATATTAATTTTGCCTTTAAGCTGCCTGAACTTTTCAAATATTTTTCAGTACTCCAGATATGTGTGATGAAGACAAGAATATGGTGTTGAAAGGTTTGGAAAATGAAGAGGATTATGGTGGGCCAGTGTTTGAACCGAGACTCTATGTGCAAAGATACTACTATGTCATGCAACAGCTGGTAAAGTTCAATGTTAAACATGTGAGTAATGTTCAAATATATTTTCATTATGGTCAAACATTCATAACCACCATTTGATACAGCTGGTACATCTATGCCATCTGAGCAGGATCTGCACTGTTTGCACTGATGTGCCAGCTGATCTGGATCTACACTTGTTTGCTCATGCCATAAAAGTTAAATGTATGTATGGAGAAAAGGGTTATTAAATGGATAATTAGACTACATGTGAAAACATCAAACAAAGGCAAAATGAAATTATCTATGGCTAATTAGATACTACCAGTAATACATTAAAAAAGTAAATACATGTATAATAATTCAAATTAAACTTTAATTATTTTAATTAGTTTGTTAAACTTTAATTATTTTAATTAGTTTGTTAGCCAGCAAATTATGGTTTCATATTGTTTAATGGTTGAGATACATGATTTCACCTCGGTCTCCTATTCCTTGCAGATAGTGGACTTTGGGAGTGCAGAGTGTAAAATCTCCAGATTTTTGGTTCAAATCCCAACTCTGGAGACTCTTTCTCTTGTTGACCTGGACGGTCCCCTGCTTAGAAGTAACATGCATGCCATCAGACCCATGGCTCAGGATTACCTGGCACGACGTGACCTGCCCCTCCAAGTACACATGTACCAAGGAAGTGTAACAGAACTGGACAGAAAAATTGTAGGATGCGATGCTGTAAGCATGGTGGAAATGTATGATAATTTTATGATCAGCCCTTTGCCAGGGGGTCCAACGTATTTGGTTTTTTCGGAAAAGTAAGTGAGCGACATGTTCTCTGCGGAACAAAATGGCGGAAAATTGTGTGATTTGGTGCATTTCAGGAGATATTTTGACCTGGTAAGTAGATTTATATCAATGTTATCGTAATATAAATACGCCTACCCGGAGGCCAGATGTGTAAGCTCCACTCTGTTTTTTAACTTATGTTTCTAGAGGCCTAAACAAAAAAGTTATTGAATGTATAAACTGAAAGATTGTTTGTTTACAAAGTGAAAATAGAAAATTTTGTGACTTCAAATTGTGTTTTAAGTCAAAATATAACGTTCTTGGACCTATTTTAGCGAAATTATTATCAAGTTTTTGCATATATTTCTTCACGGCGGCTTTTGCACTTTACATGGGTACTTTATGGCCAATTTTTTTATGTTCAAACACTTAAATGTTTGGCGTGGAAGTGGTAAGCATGTTTTTGTTCGGTGCAGAATCTGAATAAAAAAACACACTCGTATGCGTTAATATAAGTGAAAGTAAGACACGAGCTGATAACAAATGTTAATAATCAAAATAAAAGCCGATTTGTTACCCAAATACGAACAAATCGCGTATTTGTTATGCAAAATTATCTACCACATACTATACTTGTATATTATTCTACCTCTTGATAAGTAAACTCCCGCCTTGTGACCACCTCAATTTCAAGACCATCCCGCTGTTACGGGCACTTTTTGGAAGAACAGATTTTTCCTATATAATTCAATGGTCGCTCGCATCGATTATACGACCACCCCGCTATTCCATATTCCATAATGCGACCACTTTCTACAGTCTTATATACCCAGTTGCCACTTATTTTGACAACTTAATTACGACCACAAGGCATTTGCTCGCCGAATACACAGTCAAGTGCCATTGTCTTTTGGCGAGAAGCGAGTTTACAGTTTACAGTCTTCAAGTATCTGACGTAATTTATTCAAGTTAGTGACGTCATTAAAAATAAGATTTACGTTAACGTCAATATTTCAGCGTACGGAAACAAAATTTATTTTGTATACATATACACAAATGAACAGTAAAAGGTATGCAAGAAAAAGTATCTTGCATGGGACATTCGGTAAAGATAGAAAAATCTGTCACCTCGGGTGAACAGTTTTGGCGGGAACTCGACAGAGACTCGTTCCCGCAAAACAGTTCACCCTCGGTGACAGATTTTTCCATCTTCACCTCACACTCATGTAAGATACTTATAATCCTGTCAAAATTTCTCGGAATACCCTTATAACAAAATGCTATGCTCGGTATTGTTGTTTGGGTATATTCTGTGTCATATTTACAATATTTAGAGATTTGTGTACGCAAAAAGGAAAGCATCTTATTTTTTTTATAAATAAAAACGATTATGGAAGTAATTTTGCTTACTGAAGGAGGCTACAAAAGCGTGTTACCCTTAATAAGTTAAGAGCCCTGGGAATCAGACTTGAGCGTCATACGGGGCATAGTGAAATGACGTTTACCAATCCCGCATTAACTTGCGGTTCTACAGGTGCAACCCTAGATACACTTTATTATTCCACCTAAAATAAGAAAAGAGACTGGACTGGTAAGAAATTTATATCAGGGTATAGATTTATATATACGCGCACACACACACAAACAAACACGAGAATGGGTAGGTAGATTCTAATTGATATTATAAATACATATGAAGTTCTTGTTTCGGTAAAGCCATTTTCGGGCAAAGATATAAAGGAACATCCGTGTGTTTGGGTAAAATATTGGCTTTTGGTTTGATTTTTAAAATTTGTCAGCTAGTGTCTTACTTTCACTTATATAAACGCATACGAGTGTGTTATTCAGATTCTGCACCGAACAAAAACATGCTTACCACTTCCACGCCAAACATTAAAGGTGTTTGAACATAAAAAAATTGGCCATGAAGTACCCATGTAAAGTGCAAAAGCCCCCGTGAAGAAATATATGCAAAAACTCGATAATAATTTCGCTAAAATAGGTCCAAGAACGTTATATTTTGACTAAAAACACAATTTGAAGTCACAAAATTTTCTATTTTCACTTTGTAAACAAACAATCTTTCAGTTTATACATTCAATAACTTTTTTGTTTAGGCCTCTAGAAACATAAGTTAAAAAACAGAGTGGAGCTTACACATCTGGCCTCCGGGTAGGCGTATTTATATTACAATAACATTGATATAAATCTACTTACCAGGTCAAAATATCTCCTGAAATGCACCAAATCACACAATTTTCCGCCATTTTGTTCCGCAGAGAACATGTCGCTCACTTACTTTTCCGAAAAAACCAAATACGTTGGACCCCCTGCTTTGCTCTTTTATTCTCTATTAACCCTTTACTCCTAGGGATATTATTTCTATTCCTTGGGCAACCAGTGTAGATCCAGATCATCCATGCTGCCTGATCAAGATCCACACTGTTAAATTCATTATATGTTCAAGATGCGAACAATGCTGATCTGGATGTTCATTGGTAGCTCATATGATAAAGAGTGCATCCATTGATTGAAAGGTTATGACTATGGAGATAAAACTTTATACACAAAATTCCTGTGACTAATAAGCTTGAATGGGGATTTCAGCGGCTGCGGTCACAGTCTAGTTTTCCTAATGTGACCTATTTAATATCTTGGCATTAATTATACAGAGTTTTCACTAACATTTTCAAGGGTCACAACGATGTACCACTTGTTCTTAGTTTCATGATGGCATTTTCTTAGGTTCAAAACAATTTTACCTTATATATTTAGAGAAAATTTGACCCTTGGGTTGAAATTCTCAAGAGTTAAGTGCATTTTCAGTTGTAATTTCACTGTCCTATGATAAAAGTATCATAATCATCACAATGGCAAAATCCAGTTCAATAAAATCTGTACACAAATAATTGTATCTTTAGTTTACATACATTAAGAAAAGGTAGAACAGTTAAGAAAATAGCTAGAACTATAAATTCCCTCAAATTGTATTTATTTAAATTCACAAAAACTAAACAACTCAAAACACTGATTGTAGACCACCCTTAAAATGACCATTTCTTAGTATTTCAGGGGTCAGAACCCTGTTTTAGGGGTCAAATGGAATCCCTGTTATATGATTCATAACGTGTTATAAATGTTTCAGAATTGAGCATTTGACAGATGATGTGTTGAGAGCAGCTGTACTGATGGTGTTCTCTCGGCTGCAGCCTGGCATTGTTGTGATCACCACACCTAACTCAGACTTCAATGTGCTGTTTCCCAACTTCTCTGGTTTCCGGCACTGGGATCACAAGTTTGAATGGAACCAGCAGCAGTTTAGGGAATGGTGAGAGATTATAAATCTTTTTATTTGTTACCTTGTACATGTATTTAAAGACAGTTGCGGTAGTTTCTGTTTTCATGGGGTTATGAATATTTTTTTCCCACCATTTGCAAAACACAGTTGAAATTGACAATATCAGTCATTGAACTGGTTGATTCACAAGTTTAATTAAAAGAAAGTCTCTCCCTTGACAAAAGAGTAGTACAATTAGTATTTCCTTGAAACCAAACAACCTTAAAAAGGACAAAAAATATGCAAATGGTGCTGGTGTAAAATTCATATGTGTGAAATCAAAACTAAATCATCTTGACAAGTCTCCCTCCAGATAGATAGCTCTATATGGAATAGCAGTCCTTTGTTCTAACCAATAAAATGGTTTCAAACTGAACTGGAAAACTGATAGATTATCTAAGGTAGACCTGTTGTTGAAAATTTATATAGCATTATCACAAACTCCCCTTTAGGAAGAATTTGAACATTTATTTTATGTCTGGTTAGTTTTCAGTCTTATCTTTTCAGTTTTACCATTTGCATCAAAACATAGTGAAGCTCTTACATGTACCTCTATTTACCATTTAAAGCCCCAGCCCTAAACGTAAGTAAGAAAATACTATTGAACAATCATATTTGTCCATATAGACTCCAATAAATAAACTCTCTAACAGAACACAAAAGGTCAGATTGAATTTTTTCTTACAGATGGGATGATATTGTTAAATTATAGTTAAGGAACTTTTAAGAAGCTAAATATAGTTGAAGTATATTTAGAATCTATTTTTGACAAAGAGACCACTTCGTGCGCGATCTCGATTTCTGTGACGTTTTGGAAATCCTACTTTCGCTTTTAGTCGCGGGGACCAAATTTATTTTAGTAAATTAAAATTTTATTAGCCCGAACTAATGCTGCAAATTTGTGTCTATAGTTCCAAATACATGTAATATTTCATACAAGAGCGGGTTAAATTGAAGTAATGCCGCTTTAAACCCAGCATTCAACTTCAGTCAGTTACAACAGCTGCCTGATCTTATAGGTCATTTTTATGCCCCCGAAGGAAGGCATATAGTAATCGGACCGTCCGTCCGTCGTGTCCGTCCATGCCGACGATCAATGCATTAAGTGTAATAATGTATGTTAAGGATGGTATTATGTGGTTATTTTTTCCTAAGCGGTTACCTGACAAGTTGGACACATTCTGTGGAGTTGTTGTGACATATAGTGGTATATTAAACTGACTAAAAAATTCACCACTTAAGGATGGACAGTCCATCCTCAAAAGTGAGTAAATGTGCACGCACGATCAAGGCATTAAGTGTAATAATGTGTGTTCAGGATGGTATTATGTGGTTATTTTTCCTAAGCGGTTACCTGACAAAATACCACCTAAGTCGAAGAACCACCTTATCCTCAAATGTGAGTACGTCCGTCCGTCCGTCCGAAATAATCTTGTCCTCGCTTCTTCTCCAAAACCGCTTGAGGGATTTCTTTGAAACTTCACAGGAGTGTTTGTCACCAAGCCTAGTTGTGCATATCATCAAGAATTTCTGCTCGGACTATTTTTGGCTGAGTTATGGCCCTTTTTAGCAAAATCTTGTCCTCGCTTCTTTTGTGAAACCGCTTGAGGGATTTCATTGAAACTTCACAGGAGTGTTTGTCACCAAGCCTAGTTATACATATCCTAAGGAATTTCTGATCAGATTTTTTTTGGCGGAGTTATGGGCCTTTTTACCTAACCCTAACCCTAACCTTAAGCTTTTTTGAAACCGCTTGAGGGATTTCATTGAAACTTCACAGGAGTGTTTGTCACCAAGCCTAGTTGTGCATTTCCTAAGGAATTTCTGATCAGATTATTTTTGGCGGAGTTATGGGCCTTTTAACCTAACCCTAACCCTAAGGTAAATTTTGTTAAAGCAATAGAGGTTACATTTTTTGTCCGATTGTCATGAAATTTGGTATGAATATTGATATTGATGATTTCTACACAAATGATTAAAATCATGTTGTTAAATTGACCAGGGGCCCCGCCCTGGGGATTTTAATTTTTTTTTCTTTCAAAATCTGTTTTTAACCTTTGATTTTCTACAGTTATCAACCAGATTTTGACACAAGCTTTATACCATCTTAAAATTCAATCTTTCCTGAACAATTCATTCACTGGTTGTTCAGTGATAAAATTTGAAACAAAAATTTTAGTAGCAGAGTGAAAATTTCAAGTGTCAAAATGATGTTTACCAGTTTATTCATTAATATTGGTCAAGTTGCTGGACAATGACCTCATGAACTTTGCTGCTTAGATCTGTGTTATGCAATTTTAAGAACTTTGCTCTGGAAGATTTTATAGGGTAAATTTTGTCATTTTCTATGGATAGTGACCAAATAAACTTTCTTACTTTATAGCACTTTGAAAATCAGGCTTTTCTGAATATGTTATTCACTGTTTGTAAGTAAAACAACAAAAAGAACAACAACAACAAATTTGAAGCACATTCTCAAAATGTTAAGACTAAATTTAAGAAAGTCTTAGATGTATACAGTGTATGTACACAAACTGGCAAGTTAAGGCCACACTTTTTTAAGCTCCCCGCAGAAATTCGGGGGAGCATATAGTCGCCAAGTTGTCGGTCAGGCCGTCAGTACGTCCCACATTCTTTAACACTCTAGCGGTCACATATTTGCCTCGATTGTTTTGAAACTTGGTCAGGATGTTTGTCCCAATGATTTCTCAGATGAGTTCAAATATGGGTCATCTGGGTCCAAAAATTAGGTCACTGTTACTAAAAATAGAATTTTCTTGTTAATACTCTAGCGATCACATTTTTGCTCTGATTGTCATGGAACTTGGTCAGGATGTTTGTCCCAATGATTTTTTAGACAAGTTTTAATATGGGTCATCTGGGTCCAAAAACATTATCAGGACATTAGTCCCAGTAATTACTTGGAACAGTTCGAATATGGGTCATCTGGAATCAAAAACTTGGTCACTGTTACTAAAAATAGAATTATCTTGTCTTGGCTGTAAATTTGTTATTTCTCATTGGATTTCAAAATAACTTGGCACAAATGTTCACCATGACAAGGCGGTGTGTTGAGTACAAAACCATGTCGGTTGGTCCAAGGTCAAGGTCACTGTTCCTAAAAATGGAATTTTCTTGTTAACACTTTAGTGGTCACATTTTTGCTCTGATTGTCCGATTGCAAAGAAACATGGTCAGGACATTAGTCCCAGTTATTAATTGGACGAGTTTGAATATGGGTCATCTGGGGTCAAAAACTAGGTCACTGTTACTAAAAATAGAAAAATCTTGTCCAGGCTGTAAATTTGTTATTTCTCATTGGATTTTAAAATAACTTGGCTCAAATGTTTACCATGACAAGATGTTGTTTTGCGTACAATACCCATGGCTGTTTTTCCAAGGTCAAGGTTACTGTTACTAAAAATAAAATTTTCTTGTCTGGGTTGTAACTTCCTAATGAATGAAGTGATTTCAAAATAACTTTACATAAATGTTTACCATGACAAGGGGTTGTGTTGCGTACAATACCCATGCCGGTAGGTCCAAGGTCAAGGTAACTGTTACTAAAAATAGCATTTTCTTTTCCAAGCTGTAAATTTGTTGTTTCTTATTGGATTTTAAAAGAACTTGTTGTAAATGTTCACCATATCGAGACGATGGGTCACATACAACACAACTTTGTTGTATTCAGGTGAGCGATAAAGGGCCATCATGGCCCTCTTGTTTCCCTTGATTTTACCAAACTTGCACACAACTCTTACAACCATTGAGCAGTTGTTGACAGGTGAGCCACCCTATGGACCCTCTTGTTGCAAGGGTTATAGGCCCTTACTCTTTACTATTTAACTTCCACAGGCATATTTTTACTACATATGTATACCAATTCGATTTCAAAGATGCATTTCGGTGGCATATGTCAATTTCAAGTGACAGCTCTTGTTTCTTGCTATTTTTGGTAAGGTTTTTACATGTAAATTCTGTCAGGACTTCCTAAAAAAAGTGGTATAATAATTCCTAGATAAGCATACTCTTTATATGTTTAGTGGATTTTTTCTTTTGGCATTATAATGGCCCTCTAAATTCTTTCTTTTAATTGACCTTGTTGGTATATCTTTTACATCTAATGGTGACCTTTTCACATGAATTCTCAGGAAGGAGACTAATGTCAAGTAGTATTTTAATGTTTTTGTTTAGTGTCAGACATAATGATACAATTTCAGACCTGTAGATGTTAAAATTGGAAATCTTGTTGAGTAGAGTTTTAAATGCTGCTGTTGTACATGCATGCTGCTATCATAACTGAGCCAGAAATGATAAAACTGAGATTGCAGACAAGTCTCGTATCTCAGGTGTCTGACAAGTCTCAATTTCAGCCAGTCAGATGCTTGAGATTTGAGACTGGTTTTCATTCTTAGTTTTATAATCTTGTGTCCTGTTCTGTTCATTGTGACAGGTGTGAGGACATCTGCAGACAGTATCCATACACAGTTAACATTGAAGGTGTTGGAGAACCACCACCAGGCTCGCAGCATCTCGGTTGTTGTTCACAGACGGCTGTATTTGTCAGAACTGAGGCTCCCAAACTGGACAATACAAGTCATGTTACGGACACATATAATCTGGTAATTCTTTTAAGAAGATATTCACTCTTCTAAAATAGAAATTAAAGAGATTTGATAAGCACTTCACACAACAATTAAAATTATTAATACAACTATGTAATGTTTTCTTGAATTGCAAATAGTATCTGATTGGCTTATTAGGGTCATGTGACTGTGTTTCTCTTCTTTTCAATGAAGCACTGGCTGCAATGTATATTCAGAAGGTGGTGCAAATACATAACAACTCAATCAGAAAATCAGAATACAGAGCAAATTTTTCAAGGGTTGAAATTATAGGAATTTAATTTAGTTTTTCTTTGTTCCATCAATGTATGAACTGCCAGAATGTCAACACATAATTTTAACATAAAAAAAATTTCTGCAGGTTTAAACACTCTGACAGTTCATCATATATGGCTTATTTCTGAGTAATTTTACACACCATATTATTTTTGTTACCAGTAACAAACGTATATTGTTCAAGTAACAAAAGGTAACATGAAGGAATAACCATCCAAAGAAAAAAACATTCACGGTCTCAAAAAGGTAACAGCCTTATATACTGCAAGTAACAAGAGGGCACAAATTGAAAATGGTCAATTTTGAATACAAGTCGAATTGCTTATCATTTCTGTGCCTCTAGGTAACACAAGTAACAAAAATACCATAGGGTGTAAAAATACTCAGAAACGAGCCATATCTACAGTTCATACATTAATGAAACAAAGAGCCTTTAAAGACCACTTTTGGGTATTCACATAAGTGGTCTTTGAAGACAGGTTTGACTGTACTGTAAAAATAATTATTTTGTTTTTCTGTGTGTAGATAGCCGAGTCAGTTTACCCCTACAAGAAACACCACCAGTCAGATGAAGAGATCATCCTCACAGAAATCAGCTTTTGTCTTACACAGTACCTCAGAACTGCTGAGTCATGGCCTGGTTACTGTCCTAGCTGCGATGATAATGGTGATCAAGATCTGGATCCTGGCTTTGACGAGTCCTGTAAAACAGTGCTTTCAAAGACTACCGTCCTTTCTGAACAGGAAGAAGCAAAAAATAACTCTGAATTATGTATCAATATTGAAAGACCTGAAAACATTGCTAGCAAAATCTCCTGGAACCAACCTTTTCCAAAGCTAGGGAACCAGACTGAGTGTTACAGATGTGAACATTGTGACAGGGCCAGATACCAGCTACAGGATAATGAAATACTGGTTCCAGTCACATCTTTTATGAGTAGAATTTTGAAAACAAAACTTAAACCAGATCAACTTGTGTAAGTACTGATAATAATACTGAAAGATTTGATATAAAAAATGTTTGATCATTTATATGTTCTGACTGGACGGTTTGTCGATACATCAGTATGCCCAATCCATAACATTTGCTTGATGTGATTGGAAATGATTACAGTATTTGACATTTTCATACATTTAGTAATATATAGACAAGATGAATGTTGTTATGGAACTATATATACACTATAAATGTGTCGTAAATTGTTGCCAGAAAGTGTTAAATACATTGAAGTCAAATGGGTGGCATTCAGTTTATCAGCTTTAAGGTCAAAGTCACACTAAAATTTTTGGCTACAATGATTATAAACTGTACCATGGCCTATCTGCTTTGCAATTCTTAAATATTTCTTTATCAGTCTTTTAAAATATAATTCTGGTGATAACAGGGTAATATTGTTGCCCATTTCTGTGACTCAAGAATCATATTTGATACAATTATACCTCTTTTTGTATTTAGACTGATATCCCATGGGCACCAGTGTTGATTCAGATCAACCATCATATTTGTGCTGTCTTATCAGGATCTACACCATTTGCTTTTAGATTCATTAGGCTATTTCTGACCAAGAAGGAAACTACAGTAAAATCATTTCTCTCATATAATTTGAATGGTTGACATTTGACAGTTTCAACAACAAATGAACCTTTTACTACACATTCTGTAGCTTTATCCCATGGTCGAACTGTGTAGAACCATTAGACTGACCTTTAAAGAGACAAGTTGACCAGATCAAAAGGCACAAATGTGCCAGCTAATCTGGATCTACACTACATGTAGTCACAAATAAAAAACAGTATATATCATGTAAAAATAAGAATGAAAGTATAAACTTTGAAATACCCTTTGAACTTTGTCATGTATTTCAGTAAGTTTCTGCAGAGTCATGGTTACAGACTTACATCGGACAATGACTTTGTGATAGTGCATCATGACCCCTGGGACTATGATGGTGACAAACTGGACACTGCTGATGATGACAACGACAGCACATATCAGACAAAATGTGAAGAGGATCTTGATGTTGGTTGTAACAGCACAGAACAGGAAGGGGGACAAAAATTTGATTCAGAATGTGCTCTTCAGTCAGAAACTTGGGACTGACCCAAGATCACAAAACTAAGATTGTAGACCAGTCCCAAATCTCAAGTGTCTGATTGGCTGAAATGGAGACTGGACTCAATTTCTGCCATTCAGATGCTTGAGATTTGAGACTGGTTTCCAATCTTAGTTTTATATAATCTTGGGACTAGGAAATGTGTATAACATCAAAGATCATAACTTACCCAGTGTATGAGACTTAGCATGATTTCAGTTAAGTGAGGAAAAGCATTGCTTATTTAAACCGTTTACTCCATATATACATCTTTTATAACATGGGCACTGAGTATAGATCGAGATCGGCAGGGACACATTTCATCTTGTTTTTGTATTGATAAATATTTTCTGGGTTGTCAAAGTCAAATAGTAACATAATTATTTATATATGTAATTCATAAAATTTCAAATTTTCAAACTAAACGTACAAATTTCAGTTTGGTTCTAAACTCTTAAATGGCATACCCATATCGCTACTGACTGTTTTTAAAGCAACATATGGCATTAATTAGCCAACAAAAAAACTTTTATTGAAATTGATACAGTTTTGAATGGCATTGTAACAGTAATGAACAAAATTAACCGTTAAATGTTTTCTTACCAAGAAGCAAGCAGTGTAGATCCTGGTCAGGTGTCATTTATCTGGATGTACACTAGTTGCACACAGAATGTATAAGGGTTAAATATCCTCATTTTCCCTATCCAGTAAGCATGTTGAAATGGCATTGGAATAGTTCTGTGATAAATATGGGGTAATAATGGAGAATATATACTGTCA
Source organism: Corbicula japonica (assembly GCA_038501625.1). Taxonomy (NCBI): domain Eukaryota; kingdom Metazoa; phylum Mollusca; class Bivalvia; order Venerida; family Cyrenidae; genus Corbicula; species Corbicula japonica. Next base: position 3,898,220 of record JAZAYU010000016.1, read on the forward strand.
ATTCGACTCTTTAGAAAGTTTTTTACAGTAGCGTTTTCATTCATGAAATTAAAACCAATTGGTATGGCAATGTAGCAATGGTACATACTTGAAATTTGGGGTAACTTGCAGTCTTACCAGGCTTTTTATGCAGACAAAATTTGAAAGCTCAATAAATGATGGAAAAATAAAATCAGCCTGTGAAATTTTGAATTAAAGCCAATGGCAAAACATGTTAAAGGCTGTGTTACTTTTTCTTTGTGTCACAGTAAACTTAATTTACTAAGAAATTGAAAGTTTCCAGTGATTTCTTTTAAGACACAGTCTACTGTTTCTGTTTAGTTGGTCAAAATTTGAAAATGTTTAAGCAGCAGTCAGGAAATTTGCAGAAGCCCAGAAGTAGGCTTATTGGTTTCAACACCGGTAGTGTGTGATATTGATCAGTCTTTGTTTCAAATTCTATCATACTTAAAACTTTAAATTCAAACGAAAGCCATTCATATTTATACAGTCAGTTAAAGCTTGTATTAATAACCAAATTGGCAACTTTCTTTCTGTCTCAAATCTCTTGTCACCATTTCAACAAATCTGATGCTTGAGATTTTATACTGGTCTCTGACATGTCTAATCTCGGTGATTTTTGTAATCCTTTGCCCTTGAGATTTTACTTCAGATATTATTTCTTTGTTTCATTTAAATAATTAAAAATTACAAACCTTTTTTGCAAGTATTCAAGGATTGTTACATATTTCCAGCTTTAATGAAAATAGTGTAAAAATGCAAAAATTTAATCCCCGCTAAACATTTTTATCACAGTAGTTCATGAGCCAGACCTGATCAAAGAAAATCTGATAAAAATAGTCCAGGGAAGTAAATAATATATGAGTTTTATTTTCAATGAAAGAAATGTTTGAAGTCGTCAATCTCAACTAAACACAATTTCATAATTTTGTAATAAATAATTCTGTGTAATTCCATGGATTTCAATAGATGCAGATTTTTGCATTTTGATGCAAGCATATTTAATTAATTTTTTTTCCATTTCTTACCCCATTTTTTCTGATCTTAGGGTCATTTTTGTGCAGGAGAATTTAGGAAAAGCGGTCAAATTTTGCAGGAATAAAAATAAACAATTAAATGTTGCATTTTAAATATGAAATATACACTTACTTGAGCCTTGAAAAAAGATTTAAATTAAGTTAAAGCAATCTTGTAAATAATACAGTTCAGTTAACATAACAAATGACTCTAGATGATCTGATTAAGGCCCCTTGAAAATTATTAACTGGAGTCAAAAGTTTTCGAAATCACTGTAAATCGAAACCAGCATCTTAAACATCTAATAGTATTTTGATTTCTTGACAGTGTATGTTAGTTATCCCTTTCCTCCACATATATGCGTTTTTACTCATGTGCAAACAGTGTAGATCAAGATCAGCTGGGATATCTGTTCCATCTGATCAGGATCTGCACTGGTCGCATTTTGGTCAGAAATAACTAAAAGAATTATAAAACTAACAGTGCAGATCCTGATCAGACAGCACAGATGCGCAAGCTGATCTGGATCTACACTGTTCGCCCATGCAATACATGTGTGTCTATGTAGGAAAGGGTTATGAGAAAATATTAGATAGCTGTAAGTTCTTTCCGAATATTGTTAAAACTAAAATGTCCAAAAACATGACTAAAGGCACCTTTTTCCATGTGTGCACCAAATTAAAAAGCCCTAGAATTAAATAGGTTCTGGTTGATTGCTTTTGAGTACTGCAATGGTTCTTCATATACTGTGCCCAAGGTTATAAAACTGAGCATGGAAACAAGTCTCAAATCTCAAGCATCTGATTGGCTGAAATGGTGACCAGCCACCATTTCAGCCATCAGATGCTTGAGATTTGAGACTTGTTTCCATGCTCAGTTTTATAACCTTCAGCCCTGAAGTTTCAACCCTTGACTCCATATATTCTCATTTTAACTTGTGCAACATCCATGCTGTCTGATCAGGATCTGCACTATTTGCTTGTTGGTCAGGAATAACCTAGTGAATCTAAAAGTTAACAGTGTACATCCAGATCAGATGGCACAGATGTGCCAGCTGATCTTGATAAACAACGTTTGCCCATGCAGTAAAGATGTATCTATGGAGAAAAGGGTTAATTTTTTAAATGTAGCTATACCTACTAATTTGATTTTGATTAAAGTTTAAATTAATGGAGCCATCGTATAACATCCATATAGGTGTTAACTTATTTGGGACCAGTTCAGATCCAGAACCTTTTATTTCATTTATTCCATGGGATATGGCTGTTATCTATGGCTGAACAGCGTAGATCCAGATCAGCCAACACATCCATCCACATTTATCGTGTTTGCTTTAAGATTTATATCTGACCAAGAAAGGAACAGTGATGATCTTGATCAGATGGTAATGATGTACCGGCTGATCTGGATCTACTAGTAGCTGTTCACGCCTACCATAAAAACTGTATATATTGATATCAAATAATACCTTGTTAATTATTTTTAGCTCGACTATTCGAAGAATATGTCGAGCTATTGTACTCACTTGGGCGTCGGCGTCAGCGTCCCGCTTTGGTTAAAGTTTGCGTGCAACCTACTGATATCTTAAAAACTACTATAGCTACAGCTTTAAAACTTGGCACACTTGTTCATCATCATGTCCTGAGTATGTATGCCAAGAACCATAACTCTAACTTTCATTTTGATCAAATTATGGCCCTTTTTCGACTTAGAATTTCAGGTTAAAGTTTGCGTGCAAGCTAATGTACAGACACATAACTTCAATACAACTTATACTACAGCTTTGAAACTTGGCACACTTGTTCATCATCATGTCCCGAGTGTGTATGCCAAGAACCATAACTCTAACTTTCATTTTGATCAAATTATGGTCCTTTTTTGACTTAAAATTTCAGGTTAAAGTTTGCGTGCAAGCTAGTGTACAAACCCATAACTTCCATACTATACTGAAAGGATAAAGAAACGCAGGGTAACATTTGTTCCGATATATTAAGAACGCGTTCTCCAAATAAAGTGAAACTTTGTGTATTGAGTTATTAGGTCATGATACACCTTAACATGTGTCGAAAGTGAATAAAACTTGTCTCCACTGCCTCAGTGTAAACCGTCGTGGAGCATGAGCTTTCGAACCTGCCTATCCAATTGTTACCCTGCGTTTCTTTATCCTTTCAGTATACTTATACTACAGCTTTGAAACTTTCAGCACTTGTTCATTATCATATCCTGAGTGGGTATTCCAAGAAGCATAACTCTAACTTCCATTTTGTTCAAATTATGGCCCTTTTTCAACTTAGAATTTCAGGTTAAAGTTTGCGTGCAAGCTAGTTACTTTCATACTTCTTGTACTATAGCTTTGAAACTTTCAACACTTGTTTACCATCATGACCCTGACTATGTATGCCAAGAACCATAACTCTTTCTTTAATTTTTAATCAAATTATGGCCCTTTTTCAACTTAGATTTTCAGGTTAAAGTTTGCGTGCAAGCTAGTTACTTTCATACTTCTTGTACTATAGCTTTGAAACTTGTTCAATATCATGACCATGACTATGTATGCCAAGAACCATAACTCTTTCTTTGATTTATATCAAATTATTGCCCTTTTTAGACTTAGAAATTAAGGTTAAAGTTTGCGTGCAAGGTGGTGAAACCTCATATCTTTCATTCTATTAAAACGACAACTTTAAAACTTTGTATACCTTTATTTTATCATACATCAGGTTGATTTTCAAAGGCCCATAACTCATCCTTGCTTTTTTTATTTAATTTTTGCCCTTTTTCGCTTAGAAATTAGAATTAAGACTTAGAAATTATGGTTAAAGTTTCAATGTTAGTGTTTTTCATAGGTTATGCTATAGAAAAGGTTTAAAACAGATGTACTTAACATACTTTGGTTGAAAGTGTTGAGTGGTTATACTATACTATACTATACTATACTATACTATACTATACTATACTATACTATACTATACTATACTATACTATACTATACCATACCATACCACACCACACCACACCACACCACACCACACCACACCACACCACACCACCCACCCACCAGCACCCCCACCACCACCACCCACCCCACACCCACCCACCCCACCCACCCACCCACCACCACCCATCACCCACCCACCCCACACCCACCTCCCACCACCACCTTCCACCACCACCACCCACCCCACACCCACCCACACCCACCCACCCACCCACCCACCACCACCCACACCACACCACAACCCACCACCACCACCCACCCACCACCCCCCACCACCACCCCGACCCACCCACCCCTCCATCCACCCACCCACCACCACCCCCACCCACCCACCCACCCCACCCCCACCCACCCACCACCACCCACCACCACCCCCTACCACTACCCACCACCACCACCCACCCACCACCACCCACCACACCACACCACACCACACTACCACCACCCCCCACGACATACCACCAACACCACCACCAACAATAACACCAACAACACAACCAACAATAACACAAATAACAACTACACCACCAACAACACCGTCAACAACACCACCAACAACAACATCAACACCAACAATAGCATCAACAACCACCACCAACAGCAACAACACTGACAACAACACCATCACCAACAACAACAACACCAACAACACAACCAACAAAAACCCTACTAACAACAACAACACCACCAACAACAACACCACCAACAACACCGTCAACAACACCACCAACAACAATACCATACCTTACTATACTACACCACACTATAGGTGGACAGGGGTGTATGGACTGGTAAACCCTCTAAAAAAACTACAATAATAAATTAAGTGTAATTTATTGATTTCTTAACTTGGATTAAGAAACTTTTGTTCATGTGTGTGTGTTGGGTGTCATAAACTCCTGAATCACTCCCCAGTTTAAATGAAGCCCAGTTTTAAATGTGCTTAAATATGTCTGACTTCGAATAGTCGAGCGTGCTGTCGTTTCCGACTGGCTCTTGTTTTAGTTTAAGTTCATATAGTCTTTAAATGCTTTTGTGTTGTTCATGTTTGTTCTTTAATAAGAAATTGAAAAATTCAAAATAAACACAAAAAGGGTAATGTTTGTTTGTATTTCACAGTGTTTTATATGATGGTTTTGTAGTCAGCCATAGGCTATGATCCCCCTTACTTTACAAAAAGGACCATTTTTCACAGTATTTGTTAAAAATTCTTAATTTTTGGTAGAATATTTCCATTTCAAAGTTTTGAAGATTTTTTTGTCATATGCATTAGCAGGTAGACACATAGCGATGCTACTGTATGGCGGTGGCAATGTCTGGTAGACCCCCAACCCCCAACTTTAACATGAAACTTAATGTTGCCTATAACTTTGAGAGTACTTGTCATATATATGTAATATATCATCTTCATGAACAACACCATCATTTTGACTATTTTTTGTTCTGCCCCGTTGAAATGCAACATAAAAATCTCCCGGTAATCCCCCAACTTTAACATGAAACTTAATGTTGCCTTACCTTAAGCAATTGTCCTATTAACTTAATACTTAGATATGACCATCTGCATGAACAATGTTTTGATGACAAAAAGTATGATAACTCCTATTAAATTGTTTTTTGAGCCATGCCCCTTTTAAATGCAACTTTAACAAGAAACTTAATGTTGTGATAAGTTTCAAAGAACTTGTCATATTCACTTCATACTTGTAATATATCCAAGGTGGCAATACTACGTTCCTTTAAGAATGTTGTGCACACACGAAAGGTGGCAATACTACGTCCCTTTAAGAATATCATGCACACACGAAAGGAATGTCGTGCACACACGAAAGGTGGCAATACTACGTCCCTTTAAGTATGTCGAGCACTCACAAAAGTTGGCAATACTACGTCCCTTTAAGAATGTCGTGCACACACGAAAGGTGGCTGTTCTACGTCACTTTAAGAATCTCGTGCACACACGAAAGGTGCCAATATCACGTCACTTTAAGAATCTCGTGCACACACGAAATTACTCGCTTCATGTAGTTTTTTGGTTATTTCTCAGCAATTTCTGGACCGATTTTAATCAGATAAAACGAATTGTACTCCTGTTTAAAAGCATTTTCGTCAACATTTCACCTCCAATATCAATCTGCTGCCATTTAAATATTCAATTCACATCCATATTTTCAAACAAAATTTGTCTTTGAACGTTTGTGATTGATATTTCTTGGAAGATGTTCATATCGCGTTTCTTCATCCCCTGAATATAGTACCCAAAAATTGGGGTATGGAGACATGTTACCGAATTTGTGGTTAAAACAGTAAACTAGATTATATAAAATGATGCAGTGTGTGTATCGAGAAACTTTCTTGCCTAAAATGAGGCACATCACATTGTCTTATTGTTATAGGTAATTCCACTGAGAAAATTGCGCCAGTTAAAACAAAGATCCATGCATCAATTACTAAATCAACCTTTAAGCTGACATAGCCTAACCCTTCACACTCCAAAGATACATCTTAATTGTGTAGGTGATCAGTGTAGATCCAGATCAGCTGGTAATCACACTTTATAAGTTTAACAACATGTGATTAATATGTGTGTATGTTAAAATACTTTTTGTATAATATTGTACAAAATGATTAAACAATTACATTACAAGAATTTTATATTAATTGTTAATCTTGAGAAAACAACAACAATGAAAAACAAGAAAAAATCAAAAAAGGTGTGCCATTGTTTGAACAATTTGCGAAATTAGATAGATAGGTAGGCAGACAGACAGACAGAGGCAGGCAGGCTATCTAAGCGCGCGCTCCCTTTTTTTCCGCGCTATCTCTCCGCACTCTAAATCTCTCCGCGCGCTCTCAGACTTTCTCTATCCGCGCTCTCGCTCAGTAGCTCTCTCTCTCTGCGCTATCTCATTAACTGTCTTTCTCTCAGTTCTCCCTCCGCGCCACCTGTCCGCATTCTCACACGGCAATCTCTCCCTCCGCGATATCTCTTTTCGCGCCCTTTATCCGCTCTTTCTCTCTTCGCGCACTCTCCTTTCTCCGCGCGGGCACTCTCTCCGAGCGGTCTCTCGCCACTTTTTCACACTCCGCTCTCTCTTTCGTTAGTGAACATGTTTTCATTCATTTTTGTCATAGTTGTATTACGCCCGGTAAACATTCGCTCCACAACCAAAATGAGAACATAACAAAATGAGCGAAAGGCAGTTCCGGGATTGAGCGAAAGCGCTGATTTGGTGACAAAAAAGTGAGTATGGCCAACTTTTTTCTCTTAATAAGACAGAAAAACGAATTAAAAAAAAAACAAGGAATGTAGTGCCGTGTAAGGATGATAATCCATCAAGAAAAACACGGTTACATATTTCAAACATATCAATTGTTATTGCTAAAGCTTTTTTTCCCAGCAACAATGATGCGTATTTCTTTACAAACTTGTCATTACGACTGAATTTTGTTCTCTGTTTGCTTTTAGAAATTATTTCTACGTTGCGTGTAAATTGAATATCTGTCGCTAGTGACTGCTGTACAGATTTCAGATCGTGTAACTTCTCTTTAAAAGATTTATGCCCAATTTTCAAGAGGTATATGAGCGAAAGAGCAAGTTGTGGAGCGAAATCATAGGAGGCAGAGCGAAAACATAACTTAATACTCGATGTCATTGCATTGTTTTAACTTGTTTGTTAACAGTCATTGAAGGTTCCTTGATCAGCGCAATATACAAGCTATCGTTTGGAATTGATTAAAAGAATAGTTTATATGTGTACATAATAAGTTTTACTCAGCAGGGCTAGGCGGAGTGGGCAGTAATATGCATTCCCGCTTCTGTCCATAAATAGGCTTACTTAAACCGAGTATGCAATATTTCTACAAATGTTTCATACGTTCATTTTCACATATTTTAATGAATTTATTTTAAACGATTTCGTTGCAAAAATAAACCGTTTTCAATAATATTTTGTGGTCTGTTTTGATTCATTCAGATGGGTGAAAGAGAAAATGCTATTTCCTATCCTCAAAGAAGAAGAAAAACGGATTTCTTCATCATTTAAAGAACTAAGACAGAACAGCAATCTGTTTAAAATAAAAAGATTATAAAAATTTTCGACAGGAATGCTGTTGTTTTCGTTTCTCATTGATCACAAATACAAGATCAAATCAATATACATGTATGAAAGATTTAAATTTGATGGACAAGCTCCGGATATATTTCAAAGTAAGTAAGTAAATGTTTATGAAAGTGACATTTTAACACGGGATTTATATAAACAATCACTATTATTATTATAAAGTGTACCTGACTCCTTTAATTAAAGCATATAATGAAAACGAATATAGTATCTATTTGAAGTGTAAACATTTTATTTATAGAAAAACGTTCATATCTGTATGATCAGATATAATATTTCCAGACACATTTATACACATATATTATTTCTAAATACTGTTGACTAATTAAGGAATAAATTTCGTGTTTGATAAGTTCACCGAGTCTTGAACGTCATTAGGGCTGGTTAAAGTGTGTGGAGTCCGAAGGACTCCACGCGTGCTTTAACCAGCCCTAATGACGTTCAAGACTCGGTGAACTTATCAAACACGAAATTTATTCCTTATATTTACACCTCATTTTATCATTTTGTTTCTAAATTTAATATAAAATATACTTTTTACTAATTTCGAAATGTTGTTTAAAACATTTCTTACCCCGGGTTTGGCATTTGGACTGGTCCGCCTATTTACTCAAATAAAAAAATCATACTACGGCCAAAAATAGTTCCATGTTTATTGAACACATTCATCCGTTTTTTCAAACATTTATATTTACACCTTTATTTCCACTGCTTCAATATCCTTTACCGGACGAGTGAAGGTCAATCTTCAATAACACCATTAGCCTTATCACCGCGCAATGGTAAGCCCGTTCCATTTTCGAGAATTATCATTGGTTGAAAAAATTTCACATTAGTACTTTCTAACATCCCGCCAAAAAAATGCAACGTCAGCGACGTTACACATTAATGACGTCACTGACGTCATACATTTTGGCGTCAAAATTAAACACCTGTAATAAAATCTAGAATTATCATTGGTTGAAAAAATTTCACATTAGTACTTTCTAACATCCCGCCAAAATAATGGTTTTTACTTAGACTATCATTTTCTCGCATAGAAAGTACTTGCTGTGATACAAATTTGATGTTTGTTGTGAAATATTAGGTTTTTTTGTATATAAATGTTTGAAAAAACGGATGAATGTGTTCAATAAACATGGAACTATTTTTGGCCGTAGTATGATTTTTTTATTTGAGTAAATAGGCGGACCAGTCCAAATGCCAAACCCGGGGTAAGAAATGTTTTAAACAACATTTCGAAATTAGTAAAAAGTATATTTTATATTAAATTTAGAAACAAAATGATAAAATGAGGTGTAAATATAAGGAATAAATTTCGTGTTTGATAAGTTCACCGAGTCTTGAACGTCATTAGGGCTGGTTAAAGCACGCGTGGAGTCCTTCGGACTCCACACACTTTAACCAGCCCTAATGACGTTCAAGACTCGGTGAACTTATCAAACACGAAATTTATTCCTTAAATATACAAAAAAACCTAATATTTCACAACAAACATCAAATTTGTATCACAGCAAGTACTTTCTATGCGAGAAAATGATAGTCTAAGTAAAAACCATTATTTTGGCGGGATGTTAGAAAGTACTAATGTGAAATTTTTTCAACCAATGATAATTCTAGATTTTATTACATGTGTTTAATTTTGACGCCAAAATGTATGACGTCAGTGACGTCATTAATGTGTAACGTCGCTGACGTTGCATTTTTTGGCGGGATGTTAGAAAGTACTAATGTGAAATTTTTTCAACCAATGATAATTCTCGAAAATGGAACGGGCTTACCATTGCGCGGTGATAAGGCTAATGGTGTTATTGAAGATTGACCTTCACTCGTCCGGTAAAGGATATTGAAGCAGTGGAAATAAAGGTGTAAATATATAGATATAAATACCGTGTTATGACGAAAACATGATTAGTAAACGCATGAAACGGCAGGCAAATTTATATGATATCACTATGACACTGTGATACTATTTTTGAGATTAACAAAACTTAACCTGCGCCTGTTCTTTTATTATAAAAATATTAATTTAATATATATTAATATTTACTAGCTTTTGATACGATGATGATATTTAATTTACTGGCGTAAAATGACAGAAGTAGAAATGTTCTGATAATATGGTAAAATAATATATCCAAAGACGAACGGAACATCAATATTTATGTACCTAAGGAAAATGCGCGAAAACTAGAATTGTCATGTACTGGTGTTTGTCGGTTACTCATTGAAATTATAAGCTAATAGATAAATGAAAGTGTGATGAAAAAAAAGAGTATTGGAAACTCCTCGTTGCAATATTGTTTCACATAAATGGACATTAAGTTCATATATTGAACATGAAAAATCCACGTGTGTAGTGAATACGTTTAAGATAGCAACCAGGCCCCGTGATTATAAAACTTTTTTCATGCTCGACTCAATTTGAGCATGAAAATTGGATGGCTTCGTTTCTGTTCATTATATAAGATAAAACATTTCAAACTGAATATATGACAAAATTGTTCTCAACAACAACTGTTGAACAGATAGTTATTCCTTATTTATGAAGACTGTTAATGTTTTAGACATTTTAAGTTTGAGCACAGAATTGAGTTGAGCATGAAAAAAGTTTTATGATCATGGGGCCAGATATGCTTTTTTTTACGTTTTCGCTCTGCCTCCTCTGCTTCGCTCCGCAACTAGCTATTCGCTCCTACACTTCTCGAAAAATGAACATAAATCGTTTAAAGAGGTATTACACCATCCGAAATCTGTACAGCAGTCATAAGCGACAGATATTCGATTGACACGCAACACAGAAACAATTTTTAAAAGCAATCAACCAACAAAATTAAGTCGAAATGACAAGTTTGTAAAGAAACTTGCATCATTGTTCGCTGGGAAAAAATATGTAACCGTATTCTCCGTGAAGCTCCAACATCTTTACACGGCACTACATTCCCCGATTTTTTTAAAATCGTCTTTCTGTCTTATAAAGAGAAAAATTGTTGGTCATACTCACTTTTTGTCAGCTTTCGCTCAATCCCGGAAGTGGCTTTCGCTCATTTTGTTATGTTCTCTTTTCGGTTGTGGAGCGAATGTTTACCGGGCGTGTGTATGTCTATTAATTTTGTTCATTACTTGTTGCGTTTCAATGTATGTCACGCCAACACCATCTGCCCGCTGTCTATAACGGTCGAGTGGTCTCTCGCTGCATGTATAACAATTTGTATTTTACCTAATGGGTAATGAAATAATGTCATGCAGAGTGGCTATAGGTATCTTCTATATTCGAAGTCAGGGTAACGGGCAATTCATGCGAAAATCAATTATACTGCTTCATTTTTTCTACCACACCCGTCAACCGACAGATTCAGGAGCGGACAGTAGATCCATGAGTAGACACCGTAAGTTTTTGACAGCGGATCCATGAGCAGACACCGTAAGTTTTTGACAGCGGATTCATGAGCAGACACCTTATGTTTTTGACAGCGGATCCATGAGCAAACACCGTAAGTTTTTGACAGCAGATCCATGAGCAGACACGAACACCGTAAGTTTTTGACAGCGGATCCATGAGCTGACACAGTCAGTTTTTGACAGCGGATCCATGAGCAAACACCGTAAGTTTTGGAAAGCGGATCAATGAGCAGACATGGAAAAGTTTTTGACAACATAGGTTTTTAACAGCGGTGTAAATAATTTTCATTTTCGCTAGTTTTGGTTAATGCTTGAAAAGAAATAATGACTGATATGAAAAGCCATATGAATTTTTACACCTATCCGTTGATTCCTGTAGTGGCAGAGGGGACAATAAATATTAATCGCGATTTAAATTCGGAAGATTGTGTTGAATTTCTGCATTTTGTAGCAATGCTCCGTAAATCTGACAATTGGCATTAATATGAAAGCACGTTTAGAAAATTTAATCTTTTTCCTGGTCCCTGCCAAAAATTCCCCATGGAGCTGCCCATTTCTAAACAACAGGTTTATTTATTAAGGTCTCGCGAATTTATTAAAAGCCTGTTATACGACATACTAATGGAATAAAATTAACGTTGTGTGAATATTACGTTGGTTCAAGCTATCACATGCACGAATAAAGCGAAGCGTGCACAAGATAAATGTTTATTTTAAGTAACAGACAAATGTTAAATTTACTTAGTACTATCACATTCAATGATTTTCAACAGAGATTGATACTTTTAATTGAAAATTAATATATTGTAATTCAAATTGTGTGTGGATTATCGTCGACAAATGATGAGGCTCAATGCAATGAACTCAGGATAAATGTCGAGCTTTTGATCCGCGAAGTCCAAGAACTTCGAGATACTATAAAATAAATCAGGACATCAAACGGCGAGTATAGTTTATATAGGCTGTATAAATACTTAGGAAACAAACGATGGGCTGTGGTGAAATAAGTCAATCATTCGCCAATCTTTGCCAATCTATTAAAATCCACTTTTTATGTTCGTGTCGTTCCGGTCGTCAACTTAAACGAACAATTATGCGATTTTAGTACGCAACGTAAGGAAAACTTCCACCGTAACGTTGTAAATGCTTATCGCTCAGTGCACAAGATCATAAACCTAAGTTTAGAGAACCATCTCAATTCTCAAACATCTGATTGTCTGAAATGGTGACTGGTCAGCCCATTAGATGCTCGAGATAATAAACGGGTGTCTAGTTTTAGGTTTATGATCTTGGGCCCTGGTGCTTACTATATCCACGTTGCAAGATATATATCAAACCTGATATTATCTTATTTATGGACTTGTGTTATGGTTACACCAACATGGCCCTAAAGGGATTGAAATTCTGTTTTCTTAACCCTTTCCTCCATAGATAAACCTTTACTGCAAGGGCAGCAGTATAGATCCAGTGCCATCTGACCAGGATCTGCACTGTTCGCTTTATGATTCATTAGGTTATTTCTGACCAATATGCGAATAGTGCAGATCCTGATCAGACGGCACGAATGTGCCGGCTGATCTGGATCTTCACTGGGCGCACATGCGTAAAAATGCGTGTATACGGAGGAAAGGGTTTAAAAAACTGTAAAAGATCATATTCAAGTGTAACTACAAATTGTGATGAAGGAGAGAGACAGTAACTTAATGCAGAAACGCGGTGACGTGAGTAAAGATGAACGGTTTGATACAAAGTTTTGACTGCCAATAGTCCAAATCCAAAACTGAGTGGTCTTTGAAGACAGATTTATATGAAATATTTTACTGCTGTGCTACCGGATCAAGACCTGTTTGAAAGCTAATATCTTACAGGTTGGGAAGTATAATTCACTGGTTACACAATGACAATGTCCAGAGCGCATCCATCAACCAGCGAGTATATCTGCGTAGTCAGGGACCCCGAAGCAACGGCACATGGAAGTCAGGACCAGGATGGAAACATCATGTTTGAAACTGGAAGGTACACGGGTGTTACAAGGGAAAACAGAATCTTTAAATGCTGTAATTATAAGATGATAGAAAACGAATACCACTTTTGTTAATATTCCCCTATTACACGAATATTAGAAACGAACATATAGGAAGAAATCTTTGGCCAACAATTGATAAATTTAATAGATTAATGAAATCAGAAAGTAAAAGCAATATTTTCAAAATTACAAAAATTTTAAAGCTTAAGAATTGAGAGAAATACACACGCAGGTAACACGAAGAAATAAATATGCAATAAATAATCTTGATAATAAAAAATCTTTGAGAGTTATATACATAACAAAAATAGTATTCAATAATTTATAATTAAGGGAAATTTCGAGTATTTAATGCTAATATAAGTTTTTCCTATATTACAAACGTAACACAGGCTTGAGTCGACCGTATTAATATATTCTTAAAGAAATTAGAAACGCAACTTCTTTAAACAAGAAATACATTTAACGTTTAAAGAAGTTGCGTTTCTAATTTCTTTAAATACATATAATATAGCAAAAGAAATTTAAAATGCAACTTCTTTAATCACGAAACATATTTTGTGTTTAAAGAAGTTGTGTTTCTAATTTCTTTAATTATGCGTTCTACAATGTCTTCGTTTTTATCAGTTCTGTGCAACTTCGTGCAGTGTTCTTTAATTTGGATTTGGGCACATAGACGTCCGATTATTTTATGTATTTTACAATCGTAAGCCCCGCGATTTTTAACTTCTGCCTGTTACATTTCAACCTTGTTATTGCACTAGTGAAGAAATTTATTTTGTAGGAAAGCAATTTTTATATGTGTAAAACTGGTGGAGCGGTGTGTGAACTTAATACATTAAAGAATTTACACATTCAGTCATAAAAAAGGCGGCAGAATTGTGTAGCCTTTTCTCGATTTCTTTATAGTATTACATCGAAAAAGAAATCAGTACACTTTAATTCACTGAATCGATGCATTTGCTAGGTCATTGTTTACAGGAACCATTTACCTTGTTATGCACGGTACATGAAATAAGCCATAAAACATATTTATTATTGATCTGTCATAACTTTGTTTTTACAACGCGTCATTTATTGGGAGGGGTACAATAAAATTTATGATCCGGTTTTTCGATCAGTTAATAAAATCCCGAATTCGTTCCAATTGTTGCGCTCTTGTTTTTCAAAATAATTAAAGAATAACAGTTGATTGAATTATTATATTTCACTGAAAAAATTCTTACAATGTAATCTTGATACATGTTTAGAAATATGCCCTAAACTTAACAATTTCAATTTTCCGATTGCATTTTACGATATAAATTTTTGGATAAGATTTACATTTTAACTTCTAAATGTGTAAATAGAAAGCATTTAACTTAAAAGTTACAAATAATTAAACTTGTAACATTTATTTAAGTAATTTTAATATATATGTGGTTTTTGTTTTAGATAGGCTTGTATATAGATGAGATTATATAATGACGATTTTAATTTCTTTATGCTTTTTCCACGGTGACGAATCAGGACGGTGCCTTGTGCGAATTGCGTTTCGTGTTGCCTTGATGTTCCGTACAACGGCGCCTCGTAAGCTTTTTATCAAAATTGTTTGTAACATTTATTGCAAAATCATTAATTTCTTTTTACCATCGTTAATATGATATAAAAGAAAAATGTGACGGAACATGTAAAGAAAGCAGAAGAATGTGGATTGTTTCACAAAAGCTTGTTTTTTTCGATGTGTATTAACCCACTCGTATTAAATTTTGATGTGGGTAATTTACAAGGGAGGTTTTAACGACTTTAACCAACTGGACTCGTCCATTTCATTTCCGATGGTTCACTAGTGTAAAACAGTCTTGACATCGACACATAAAAACGCCAAATTAATGTGGTACATCAATTTAAAAGTGTTTAAAAATGTTTTATGAAGGAACGGTCCCTGTTGATAAATGGCACCGGTTCCTTATTGTGCCTAAACCTTGACAGTATTGTTGTTAAAATGCGGAGACTATGATTTGTTTTCTGCTTTTTTTGGATTTTGAGGCCGTACTGAATTTCCTTATGCATCTCCTTCTAGTACATCATTTTACAAAGAAACAGTCTTCTCGGTCGCAAGATTAACACTAGTTAGTTTTAATTAAAGAAACAGAAAACGTTTTAACTACAAAAAAGGTGTCACATGCTTCTTCAGATAAGGCCCCTTTAAATAGCGTATCACATATCTGAAGTGCGTATCATTTTTTTTTCGAAAAAAAAAATGAAGTGCGTATCAAGTCTGAACGAGGCAAACTGGTAAACGGCGATTGGATTAACGCATTTCAGGTTTACAATAGTAAAGATGAAATCTATTTGCTGGGTTAAAATATTTAACCATGCAGGCTTTTGTAAAGGGAGAAAATCGAGTATTTGTTTTTGTGTTAATTGGAGAACTGCGAACGCCCTCGTCGCGCTTTACGCTTTTCATTCTGAAAGCAGGATAATGATAATGCCTTGATTTTCGTATTACTAAAAGAAGACCAAATAAACAGCTTAACGCTGTCTACGGTAGAAAACTGAACACAAACCCCGCACCAGAGGTCTCCAAAAGTTTAGAATTCTTTAAATTATGCCACATCTATCACAAATAAAACACATTTTCTCACAATTCGGATGATTAAATTTCTTATGTTATAATCTTTCATATGATTCAAATAAAATTTAACAACCAAAATTACAAAAAATAAATTTCACAACGCCAATCCGCAGTATATGGTTTGAGCGCACATACTGATGTAAGTCAATTGTGTAAATCACAGTTTGACAGGTCTGTTTTGATTGCAATTTGCAACTTTACCAATGACCATAAATGAGTCCAATCAATAATACGTTAAGTGGTCGTATGTCGCAAACCGATGTCGTAAACTGATGTCGTGAAACGGTCAGAAAGTGGAACGTTACCAGATTCGATTGTCCGTGGGCCTGAAATATGCATTAAAATTAATTTTGTACTGCGTCTATTGCCCGTAATACCGGAATAGCGGGGTGCCCGTATTATCGAGTTATTTACTAGATATAAAAAGAAGGGAAAATGTCCGTTCTTTAAAAATCGTCCTTAATACCGGGGTGCCCGTAATATTGAGTGTCCGTAATGAGGGGTTTAACTGTAAAACATTAGACAGGTCTCAGACTTTATCACTTGTACCCGTCCTCTGCTGGATGGGAAATGGACGAGTTTATTTAAAAAAAAAAGCAAACACCAACATTGCCACATGCTTCTGTCTTGTAACCTGCTGGTGTCATACATATATATACAGAATAAGTGTAAAAATCGTAGGAAGATTTAGATGCTTATATTGTCAAATGTTAATTTTTTGTTTCTAATAAAAATGAATTTTCGAGGTTCAAAGCCGAAATATTATTTCAATATCAGACCTCGTGACACTAAAAATAACCGAATTTATGCTTATAATGAAATAAATGTATACCACTAAACTGCTCCTTTAATCGTTGTCCGCACCGGTGGCTGAACATTTCTTCCATTTAAATATTTAAAATCAGAATGATTACTTTTGGCGTTATCGAACCAGGTAACCATATATCAAAGAAAAAAAGGTGCCTTCGTATTTTAGGCACATAGGCAACCGTTGTCTGAAAATCAATTATGAAGCTTCTACATCAACAGGCGCCATTTCTGAGAAAAAACAAGCATCGATCTTTCTGAATGAATACACCAGTGTTTAATGCACCAACCACTAATCTTTGCTAACTTGCAGACAGAGTACTGACTCAAATTATATTTTAACAACTCCAAATCATTTAAGCTATAACATTATCAGTAAAATTCGACAATTTCGGCGAGACCCAGTGCATTATGTAAAGTAGTGACTATCTTTTTTCTACTTTACGAGACTACCACGAAATTTATTGACATGAAATAGCATGTGCAGCAACAAGTAATATAGTTGAAGTTCCGTGACATTGAGATTTTTTCAACTTACATCGTATAAAAGGGAGATTTTTGTCCCGAAATTAATCACATCGTGAGATATGAACGTCTCTAGAGGCGCCGTTGTAGGGGACAACAAGGCAACACGAAACGCAATTCGCACAACGAGGCACCGTGATTTCTTATGATTGAAAATTTTGTGACTCAATGTGACATACAAAATGTCACATATTTCTTAGCTGTTGATTTACCTGGGGTTCATTGTAATTTGTTACAATTATCACCTTTTTAGACTTTCGTCTGGGTTCATGATATTAATCGGATTTTAATTCACAACTTTATCGAAAAGACATATACTTATTTCTAAATGCCATGAATAATTTAGTACGTATTTGTTTTCGCCTATGAAATTTGTGAAATATTGACGGATCCGCCAAAATTAAGTGTTTCTACTTAATTCAAAGTAATATTACAAAATTTCAAAACAATACTCCAACTTCTACAAATCAAACTACTAAGGCTCTATAGTGTTTTCTGCACTTGACTGCCGAATTAAACAATCTTCCGTCAATCATCGTAAAATATCGGGAATGTTCGCAAATTTACGGAGACTTAGATTTTCACTTAAAATATTCGATAGTGGTGTTAGAAAAAGCTAAAAAGGACCAAAATGTTTTCAATTTAATTTAATAAAAATTAGTTTAAACAATAGCTTAATATTTTTTGCAAAATATGTAACCTGGGTTTTTTAAAACTTATAATTTGGATAAAAGATATTAACGATTGATTACGTAAGGATAAGCGAAAAAATCCCACTTTCTCTAAGTACTGTTTCTATGTAAATAAAAGGGTAAATAGGGTGGCTACATTCAAAGTCAAAAAGGACCAAATTATCGTTAAGATAAATTAAAATAAAAATAACCATCTTAATCGGCAGAAATTTATCTTTAATATGTACTATGGGTTTTTTCGACTGCTTAAGAAATAAAAATGTTGTAAAGAACCTATTGAGAAATTCGTTATCGATTTTTGCTAACCGATGATGAGCAAAGTTGTATATGGGTTGTTCGTGGTGGAAGCGGCGTGAGGCTTCCTACCTTGTCTGCCCTACGGGAATGGTCGAGAATTAGCACGTGTTGTTTGTAGTAAATGATTGATAAAAAATTTTGTTTCCGTAATTTTTGTTGTTTTTTAGCATTAAAGCCTTGTGTTTATTCTTTACCAACTACATGTATTTTAAAAGCAATAAACAGCATTTTTCCATAAAAAGAGTAATAATGGTCAACGCCAGGAGATGGCAAATATATTTGTGGATATGTAATATTACGCCATTGGTTTGGGCAGTTCATAATCATGAGTGATTTAATATCTTTTAGAAAATGTTTCGAGCCGTTTTCTTACGTATATGATAACACAACGAAATAAATGAAATTCGAAATAAAAGATAATAATTATTCATAAAAAATTTCGGATAATTTATCCACACAATGCAATGTTTGATTATTTATTTCATTAAATCATTTACTGGTTAAAAATTATATACGCAAAATTGTAAATGACGCATATTTTCTGTAATAAGCTAGAACGTTGATTAACATTCGCTTAAATTTTTACTTCACTTTTTAGTAATTTCTTTATCGAAATCACAGATTCCAAGTGATAATAGTCATCTAATTTACCGCTGCTTTTGAACCCGGACTGCCGTGCGCCGGTACCAGCTCCGACTCCGTCTGATTCTCGGCATGCGCGCCAAATCCTTCACAACCACCACATTCTTGTTGGAAGGTATTGTTTTAATTTCACAAGGCAGTTCACATACGGCATCAGTGTACACCGCTATCTTCACATTTCCTCGCTCAGTGACCACCCGTCCAATGCACATCTCGTGGATCGTTAGAACTTCCCGCTTGCCATTGGGATGCGTGACATCGATTCTGATTGGTTCTCCATATCGATTAGACACGTGGGTAAAATTGTTGCCCATCATTACCGGACGTACTCGGCCAGCTCTAGAATATCTTAAACAGTTCACGTATATGTTTATAATCAAACACCTTCTTCAGCATTGAAATAACATGACAGCGATCTTAACATGTCTGAAGAAAAATGAAGTATTTAGCGTTTCTTGGCCACTAAGTCAATACGCGACGTCGACTTGCGTCATTGCGGACGTATCGTCACGTTTGCTGTCTTGTAATGACAGTCTAAGCACAGACTCTTTCACATTGCATCAACATTTGTGTTCTGAAGCACGTTAAGATAGATTCTGCATATTTTCAGAATTACTTGTAATGCGGAGACCGTCAATAACAAAAAAATCTGTTATCCAGTTAGCAGTGTTACAAATATTTACATGATTTGTACGAAAATTAAGTGTTTAAATAATCCTGCACAATTATATTTTATCCAACAATGCGTTTCGAGTTGTCTTATTAACTTCAATTATACATTTTAAAACACTAATAGCGTAAATACTGAACATTCAAACAGTCAGCTTTATAACATGCTAAATGTATGCGTGACATGTTTACAGTAGTTTTAACGCTATATTTGTATGTCATAAATTTTATAACACTGCAATCAAGTTAAATCATTTAATCGATTTTCCTGAATTAAACGCAGTCTTTATCTTAACGTTACAAAACAATGGGGAGTAACTAAAATTATGCATGATCAAATTTTATGTCATCCTAGTACAAATGGCGTATCAACAAAAATGTAATTTTCTTAAATTAAATGCAATACAATGGAAGTGTATAGCAGTTGAAAGTTGAAAGAATAATGGAAAGTTTAAATTTTAAGTATTCAAATATTTAAGTAAAGACAATAAAACTGTTCATTTCTAGCCCGATGTCGCTCTGAATATATTGTTTTATTAACTTTGAATATTATACCGAATTGTCCCCTGTAGACAAGTTGGTGAGGTTCAGATGACCATTCGTCTTGTCTAATAACAACTGGATTAAGTCAATCATCGTGAAATGGTGGTGGAATTCATCGTATTTTCCTATTTGTGCGAATATAGAAATAGTCCCATATTTTTATTGCCGTTATACTGTCTTTATATTCAAATGATCACTCTATTCACTGTTTGATTGGGAAAGAATAGGTGTATGGAGAATACCGTAATTTATCCCCAGGGTGTCGGCATACTTGCACAACTTAAATTTTAAGAGTTGAATGTGTTCAACTTTTGCAGGTAGCAGATTGTAGGCCATTCAATGTAAAAATATAAATATTGAAATAAAGATGACTATTAAAATACAAATTAAAAATGTACGTTTACATAAACAGTTCGAAGATCGTTCTTGAAGTTGAATGAAAGTTTGCCGGAATCTTCATCATACAACAGAGACAAGTGGAATGCTGTGGAATAACTAACAATCTGCTGTGACAATTTCGTGAAGGACTCAAATTTGTACATGTAGAATGATCCTGTTCTCAGCAAACCAGTGGCAGAAGATAGTGCGGTACGGACAAGTTGTGGTGAGAGATTTTTTTTCAGATCTTTAAACACCATTAACGTCAGATATATATAAGATCAATTATTGAATCACAGTGACAAAATACTTTTTTTCTATCTATAATCACGAGAATGTGTTACAAGTGATAAATGTTTACATTTATACACAAACAATTAGGAGATAATATATTTATTTTATTTAACAAAATTAGGTTTTACGGATTTGCTTAGTCTTTTAAAAATATATAAAGCTGATTACAAACCACTAGGCTGGGATTGAACCTACACATATCGTTCTGGTGATTAATTAACCGAAAATCGATAAGTGATTTCTAAAAAAAACTAAAACTTATCTTGTATATTGACGTCGCCGGTTCTTTCCAGATATACAGAGGAGACAAACATATGAAGAGTGCGTCTTCCGCTGAAAGGAACAGGTACCATATAGGGTAATTGTAAACATTTAACTCATATGTACGATAATTATAAGGCTCATTTTAATGTTATAGTAAGCGTACAATTACATTTCGATTCATATTGATATTTCATGTTTAAACCGAGTCTAAGGAGTGACCAGGCAAGTTTGTTCACCAATGTCACAATACCCCCAGGCAGGATTGAACCTACAAACATAGGTTGAAATCTGACAGAACTG
Source organism: Corbicula japonica (assembly GCA_038501625.1). Classification (NCBI taxonomy): domain Eukaryota; kingdom Metazoa; phylum Mollusca; class Bivalvia; order Venerida; family Cyrenidae; genus Corbicula; species Corbicula japonica. Next base: position 3,919,815 of record JAZAYU010000016.1, read on the forward strand.
AACAGAACACATAGTTTATTAGATTTAAGCATACAAGCTCGTCGTCATAGTGTACATTATCAATTGTCAAATGAGAATACTTCATGTACAGTAAGTAGTGAGAGTGTTTTTACCTTGGAGACTGCAAAATCATACTAATATTGAACAATGCAAATATCATAGTTTGGAAAAAATATGAGTTCCATGTTAAGTAGATACAGATAAAAATAAAGAAAGTTTAACATATTGACAAAGCGATTACATTTAATGTTTACATCATGAACATAAACAAGAAATATCTTTAAAAAAGATAAACGGCGTTGATGGAAAAGATTTATATATACATGTATATAAGAAAGAAAGAAATACAGAGAGGCAAAGCAGACACAGTTTAGTTATTTTATTTTAATTGTTATAGCTGTCGACGAACCCTCCCTGCCTTCTTAGTATGAATTAGAGATTAAGCGTATATTAACTTTAAACAAAGTGTCCGTCCTGAGTATTGAACCCGGGGCCTCCGCTTGAGAGGCGAGAGTGTTAGCCACTACACTACAATAAACTTGTATTTCGTACTTGAAATTAACAATCAGTATCAAAGGAACTAGAAAGGAACCAATAAGAACTAGGAATATCTACACTTCTCTTTCGTTTTATACTGTGTATTGTATGCAAGTGTTTACCTGACACCCAAGAATATTCCATATAATATTGTATTTAAGCCATCAATATTGATTTAACTGGTTACTTAAATCGTAAATATGTTTTCCTCAATACAACGCCCACTAACAACCAATCGAATTAATCTATTTGATTTTTCCGCTGCATAATAATAAAAATTCCACTAGATACCTCTCCACCCTGCTAGATGCCTCTCTGGTGTAAATAGCTACCAATCGAAATAGTTTATTTCATTTTCCTTCTGCATAATAAGAGAATACGAGTATTATTTACAACATTTCATTGGTCGAAAAACTAGGTCAAAAGTGAGCTTTGACAGCTAACGCCGAATAACGCCGAAAAAGCTTTTACTGTAGAAGAGTTGTTTTGCTTGAAGTTAATAGGTAATCTACTGTACTTTGCCCGTTATGTGTGATGCCTGTAAAATTTCCAATATCTCTATCCCCACACTATCTACCGTTATTAATTTTCAAATAAGTAGACTTTAACAGATCTAATAAAAGGTAACCAAGCGATTCTTACATGTTGCTCGTGGTAGGACAGATTAAATATCATATAATTGGCCTTCCAAAAATTGCGATCATTTTCAATATAATCACACCACTATTCATATCAGTACTTTATAAATACACCTTTGAAGTACAATTAAACATTAACTTAAATTGTAATTTTCAAAGACATGATTTGATAATGCGTTAAATTCGAATGTTGTGATTTTGTGTTTGTTTTATGCTCGGTGTTTTTTTTACATAACAGCTGCAATAGATACAGAAAGAAGAGGCGAAGTCACACTTTTAACGATAAGAATTTTTCTTTTGTTGTTTTAAGTTTGCCATGGCTGCATTGATTTTGTATTTTTATTCGTATATAACACTGTACAGGTTTTATTAATCTACAGACACAGCTGCAACAGATACATGTACAGAAAGAAGAGGCGCAGTCAAACTTTAGAAGGAAAGTATTTTTCTTTTGTTGTTTAATATTTTAAAGTCTGGGAATATTTTTTTCTTTTTTCCCTATATATGTGTTAGCATTTTTTAGTTTAATTTCATTTCTAACACTGTTCGCTTTTTTAGTGTTTTTCAGACACCAGCTGCAACAGGTACAGAAAGAAGAGGCGCAGTCAAACTTTGAAAGATAAGTATTTTTCTTTTGTTGTTAAAACTTTAAAGTCTGGGAAATTTTTCTTTTTTCCCTTTTTTCCCAATATGTTTGTTTGCATTTTTAGTTTAATTTAATTTCTAACACTGTCAAGTTTTTTTAGTGTTTTTTTTTCAGACACCAGCAACAACAGATACAGAAAGAAGAGGCGAAGTCAAACTTTGTAAGATAAGTATTTTTCTTTTGTTGTTTAATCTTTTAAAGTCTGGGGAATTTTTTTCTTTTTTTGTCCAATATATTTGTTTGCATTGTTTTTACTTTTAGTCTAATTTCATTTCTTACACTTGTTTCGTTTGTGTGTTTTTCAGATTACAGATGAAGAGGCGCAGTCCAACTTTATGAGGTATTTTTTTCTTTTTGTAGTTGTATGTTTATTTAGGTAGGTAGATAGAGCCGACATCCGAGTCCGCTGGTGAGATAGATAGATCGATCCTATTTCCGTGTCCGCTGGTGAGATAGGTGGATGGATCCTATTTCCGAGTCGGCTGGTGAGATAGATAAATGTAGACAGAGCCGACTTTCGAATCGGCTGGTGAGATAGGTAGATAGACCCGACTTCGGAGTCCGCTGGTGAGATAGGAAGATAGATCCTATTTCCGAGTCCGCTGGTTAGATAGTTAGATAGGTCGGACTTTCGAGTCCGCTAGTAAAACCCGACTATACGACTGGGTTCGAATCTATTAACTTCCGAGTCCGCTGGTTGACTTTAAACAAAGAATCCTGTCACACTGATGTAATGTTGACCTTTCAAACCTGAGCCTCTGGCAACACAATGGGCGCGCTATGGTGCGAATGAGAGTAGTAGGTCTTTTGACCCAATAGCCAGTATGTTAAACCTCGGACTTAAGTCCTTAAGTCTGGAGGAGTGCTACTCTATTGTCTCATTACTTGTGACGTCCGTGGGATTCTCGATTTTTAATGCGGCTTGTAAAGAACATGCGTCAAGTCATAAGCACATTAAACACAGATATAAAATGCACATAAACAACAGTAAACCTATTGGCGTTAAAGTTTGTTATGTATATGACTTGGCACATGTGCTTTACAAAAGGTCCCAAGCCCTTTAAACGCAGAGGGAAAATCAAACAAGACACATTATCCTATAAGAAAAAATGACTTGACTTAAAAATTACAAATACAATCTTGCTTATCTAAATTAATCATAGTTGTACAATTAAGGTATACTGCAACAAAAGTGATGTTTGATACATCAATTAACATTTTTTTTAAAATTCGAATTTACCGATACAGATGATTAGTCATGTAAAACGTAAATATTAAACTTTACTTACAAGAAAAACTGGTATGCTTATCTCTGGGTTCAATAGGAGATTTAAGCTAAATTCACATTTCTTTTCGAAACTCTTATAGGTTTACATGAGGGGCAGTACACGAATATGCAAAATGGATTTGCGAATGTAGTATTATAAATATTGTTTTAGGGTAGTTTATGACGTTGATCCTTTCGTCATTGCTATGTCATGTATAAAAAAGAAAAAAATCAAAATCTCTCAAACGATAATATGCAGTTCCATCAAACTTTCCAAAAATTAATGTTATTGTATATTTATTTGACATACCGGTACGTTAAGAAGTTATATCTGTAAAGAATAATAGTTAGACCTAAACATCCCTAAAATTCTATTTGCAACTAAACACAAAAACGAAGCAACCAAAAAAAATCAAATGCCTATATGAGTAAAGTGATATTGACAACAATATGTAAAGTCCCTTAAAAGAACTTAAAAGAAGTATGAAGGTAGAAATCAACTATATACGCTATACTATATGAAGCTTTTGCTCCGATTTCTTTCAAATTTGTTTATGGTGGAAAACACGTTGTTTTCTCAACACGGAACAAATGTAAACGTCAGGGCCCAGATTCTAAATCTAACATTGGAGACCAGTCTCAAATCTCAATTATCTGATTAGCTGAAATGACAACTGGTCGCCATTTCAGTCGATCAGATGCTTGAGATTTGAGACTGGTTTCCATTATCAGTTTTATAACCTTGAGACCTGGCATCCGATCCTATCGTACGACCGTTGATGAAACGACCCCCTGAATCTTACAGCCTATTGTGTAAGCGTGTAAACAGTGCTACTTCGATAACTTTTTTGGAGCATAATGATGTATTCTTATTCATGCAGTAGCGATTAGTCGAATGATTTTCCGAGCTATTCAATCTTCTTTTACTTCGGTATTAAAATACTGTGGACCCAAGATAATAAAACTAAGATTGGAGACTTGTCTCAAATCTCAAGCATCTAACTGGCTGAAATGGCGACTGGTTACTTAGCCACTCGCCATTTCAGCCAGTCAGATGCCTTTGATTTGAGACTGGCTGAGAGTCTGGCTCATCACTCTTTATTGCAAGCTTCTTTGGCATGACATAATGTCGACAACTTTATATGTGTTCTTGTTAAAACAGAAGTAGTAATATATATAAAAAAATCAAAAATCTAGAATCTACCGAAGAATAAGATTCATCTTATACAAATCAGACTCAAAAGGACTTAAATATTTGTGAGTGTTTGTTTTTTGAATGAAAAGTCATGTTAAATGCTTTAAATAATCTCTTTACCGAGTTGTCCACTCATGATTTAAAAGAATAAACAAATTACCGTTTCGATCCATTTCGGCCATTTAAAATTCCGTTTGGAAATGAAGAGCACCATCCCGGAATGAATTCAATTCGAGTTTTGGGGGGCACAGTCGCCTTAAAAAATAAACATCAGGATGAACATAAAACGAATAGCAAAAATTATTATATTTTCTTTCATTTCATGCGTACAGCGAAATAGGATTGGTAGAACAGACTATACTTTTATTTAGTTATTGTTCACTACTCATTATGGTTCTCCAAAAAAGATTTTACCATTGTTTTGGCGATAAACGTGTTATTCATTTAGCACTATTCAAAGATAGTGAAAACATAACTGAAGCGATGCTTCTACGAATTAAGTCAAGAGTTCCATGCAAACACTGTCTACATGTCTACAACATCCTGAGCGACAGAAAATCGCTCAACTAACGGAACGTCAAATGCTCGTGATTCCTCCTAAAACATACGGATTAGGCAGTTCAATTCTGATGCCACAGAAATTAAAAGATTTGAAAATATTATTGTTATATATCAAAATGAACGTCTAGGATTGCGGGTTTTAACAGTGCAAAAATTCTTTTTAAAATGATATTTTGGAAGGAAAACGAGTCGTCGATATTCATATTGACATGACAAAATTCAAATGTCCCGTGTTACATTTGCAGCCATCCTTCTCTAATGATGCGTCAGTGGGCCTTTAAAAGACAGGGAATTTTACACATGTCGACTGCAACGTTGACTTGACATCATTTACGCATATTTCTGTCAAAGTTGTTTGAGAATCAAAGCATTATTTACTAGTGAAAAAACAAAAATTCGAATTAAGGGAATTTGTCCCATGCGCGATAAAATATTTTAGTACAGTTTTTGATAACATAGGAGCCATAAAACTTTTTGTCATTCGAGCTTACATTTTTGCCTTGAAAATACACTTTTCATCTTGTTTGTGAAATCCACTAATTTTTTAGAAAGACATTTACATTATTTCCGTAATCCGTAAAATTGTTTGTCCTTTCAAATGTCCCCAAATAAGAAAACTGCATTATATTTGTATACAGATAAGTAAACGTTGTTCCTTTATTGAAAAATCATGCATTGTATTTTAGAAGTAATTTGCCAATAAAAATACACTTTTTCTTGCTATTATTTTGACATATAAATGATTGTTCTTTCATGCTTAGTTGTTTTCTATTAAGCAAAACAAATTGTCCACACCCAATGTCCCTTTACGTTAAAGTAAGCATAAAAGTTGACGTTAGGATATACAAATCAGTTAAATGCTTTTTAAATAAATCAAAATACTGGAATATTTTGCAGTCACTTAGAATTTCTTGACAAGGTATAATATTAAGACAAGAAACTTTCATTTTTATGTTGTTGTTTTTTTTTGTTTTATCCTATTTCCTTTCCCATAGATTAACGGGCTAGTATGTCACATAAATTTAAATTTAAAATATGGTATAATAGAAAGAAAAAAGAACATCGCCGTGAAAATAAATTGAAATCTCTAGGAAACAAGATATTAAAAGAAAGAATTTACCCGAATAAAAACACACATGATATGAAAGGGACACAAACATGAATACTAAAGACGCGGTAAACTAAAACGCAAAACAATTGTAGACTTTAAACTTATGCAAAACCGTATTTTCCAACAATGCTGAAAAACATGGATCGGTCATTGATTTTAAATGTCAAATCAATATTTGTTTCAAACCCATATCTTATATAGGAAATATTCACTATATCCCTGTACATGATAAATTTCATTTTTCTGCGCTGCGAATGATAGCGTCAAAAAGATCGAATTTAACGTAATTTTACATGTAACGTCAAGTGTCACCAGTATTTGACGTTCAGTCTAAAAGACCCATGCAATCATCACAATATAGCACATAAGATTTTAAACCTTGCTTTTGATGCTGATATTGTATTTTTATCACAACTAAAGGGGTGGATGGAGAGGGGGAAGTACGTACATGTAAATGTAAATAGAAGTCTGATCTAACCTTCGAATGGTGAAAATAACTTTACACACCGTAGGTTGATAATATTGAGAATTACCTGTGGTAACAAAGAATTCACGAGTCCAGTTTGTTCCGTGCACGTGAACGGGTTGTTCTCCGAAAAGAATTACCCGTCCACGTGCATGGAACAACCTAGTCTCGTGCGTATATATAAATTTAAAGTATTAAAACAATACAAAAAAGATGCACAAGAAGCACTAGAACAAATGAAGTAAAATTAAAACACCACTTCATTTTATATTATTTTCTTTTTATAACACAATTTAGATACACTTACAGCACCATATATATTGATCAAAAATGTTGAATAAACATGCATTTCTTTTAGTAGCTTATTGTCATTATGTATAGTCAGATTTCAATAAGTATTAATCGTAGAAAAATGCATATGACAATATTCCCATTTAGGGAAAAAGGCCGAGATTTAAAGATCCTTTTCAAATATCGTTCAGTCTTATTCAAACATCATGTATATATCGAAGTTGTAAAACACATTTTTCTTGTTAATTTTCTAGCACTTGTGCGCTTTATTTTCGTCGCTTGACAGAGGAGAAAACTTGAAATCTGACACTTATTTTGCTTTTTTTTTCTTTATATACTACCCAAAGTTTGCTAAGCACCAATAATATTTTTGTACATGTCATCTGGTGTATTCCGGTTATAAGTTTTATTTTTTTATATTTATTTCAATTAACCTGATTAATTACTGATTTGACTAATGTTTGTTGTAATGTGTTTACGGGGTTTATTTTCAATTTGAAGTGGATATCGGGGATGTGCAAAAATCAATGTTATTGCATATAATGAAGACATTCCCTTAAAAGACTGCCCTTAATGAATGTTGTGCAACTGCGCACATGATTTTACAAAAGTGTGCATTTTTTTCAATAGAAAAATGGAAAACCAATTAGTTCTTATTATTATAAGTTGTAGGCCTTGTCAAAGGCTTGAAAAAAGCATTTAAGTGCATATTCTTGGGTAGTTTTGAAGTATACAGTTTACCGCAGCACATTTTGACTGAATGGACGAGTGATCGAATGAGTGAGTGCGAGAATTGTTTAATTTCCGCATGAATATGACTAAAATACTGTTGAAACCAGGTGTTAACTCCAACACATAATATGATACGTAAATAATGACGCTAACCGGTATGTATTTTGTGTCACAAAAATTCGGCTGCTCAACTCTTCAAACAAATCCGATGCTTGGGACAAACTTTCATCCAAATTTTAGACTTGTATATGTATAAGGTGTGTAAGTCGGATATAAACCTCGTACATCGGTGTTTCTGTGTAGTCTTCAAAAACTACACTTTTTTGTTATTATATTAACATAATGAGATAATAATTTTTATGAGAGCTTCGCGCTCTCGGTGTCACAAGAAGCTCGTGACACAGAAACACCTCATACTCGGTTGATATCCTATACGTACAGTGCGTTTATATACCCTATCTTAACGCGTCATCAAATATAAATAACCTGTTAAACCGGTTTGTAAAACCTGTTAACGAATCAAAAATAAATATATTTATTTCATGTCTTTAAAATCAAAGTCTATATAAAATATTGTATTTGATTTTATTAAAAAAAATTCCATTGCCGAATCATACTTATTGCTCTGTAAAACGAGAGTACAAAGTAATGTATTTTAAGCATATATCACGTGATGTAGCCATGCTGTATAAACAAAAGGGAAGATACACAATTTTGAAAGAATACAAACAGACGATGATGTATATCACTGTACCTTGAAAATTATATTTATGTGGGAGGTCAAATTCTCACAAAAATCTAAATAATTACTATGTGTCAGTGTATTTGACCTCCCACATGTACTTAAAACAAATTACTGACGATTTCGTCACGTTTTTGAAGACTTTTCGGTCGCTGTACTTGGTAAGTGCCAAACATTTACACACCAGTGCTCTTGGAGTGCCGTTTTGAAACCACGGACCATCTTTAAGGGTTTACCACACTCCCCCCAATCCTGTTCATTGTTAAAAATAAAATTATCAAAATCTCAATAGCGGCAAAATGCCGTTAAATGAAACTTTGCACAAATGAATGTTATTAATGTATCTTTATTTCGCAGATGGCAAAACATTTACTTGTCTTAAATTTGGCAACTACGTGTAATATATAACGCGAAAAACTTCAAGTTCGCTATTAAAGCAATCGCACTCAAGTCAGATCTAAGAACATGTTAGCGTAGCGGTTTTCAGGTGATGATTTTTATCAGATTGCTATTAAAGCATATACATGTAGCTTTTATAGAGAAGAAATTTGCGGTATATTCTAGAATTGTTTCATATTCCAAAAAAAAGTGAAACATGCATATCAGGAATAGCCACATCCAGCAGACAGCCTCCCCACACAGCCAGTAGTAGAGAGAGCATGGTATTACAATGATCAGTTTCAAAATGGACGCCACAAACAATTAACGAAAGTGAGAACCCGAGGGATTACCGACTTGGAACGGTCAGCGGCAAAACAATTTGTCTCTGGGGGTTTAAACCAGGTTCTAGGGTGCACCAACCTCACACTTGCCTCAACAGGTTCTCCTATCACAAAACAAGTACAAGTTGTCTTGGTGAAATAACTCCAACTCACCCAACAGCCCAACATTGTTGCATGCAAAAGCACACAAACATATAAACATAAGAAGCCAATAGCATTGCAAAGCCAAAAGGGCGGGTTCTCAATGATTTTACAGAGACCAGAGCATCTGGAGTCAAATTATCAAGAACACGATGACACGGATAAAAGAAACAAATCGAGCTTATAGGTTCTTTAAAGAAAAACATTTCCCCATAAACTTTCCTAGACACTTAAACCCCTGCCACCGTCGTGCAACCACAGAGGTAAGCATAATGATCAACTGTAGATGAGTTAATCACCAGGCCTTCAGAGCGCTGCAGAAATATCATGTTGGTAACCTTTCTTTTTGAATTTACAGATGGTTTTTACGAATAACTGGGAGAAATTAATATTGCCTTTAATTTTCTTGTTTATAAATTAAATCTCCATAAAAACTGGCTGTGAAATACCTTGTTGCAAAGTGATTTTAAACTGCATCTGTATTTTTGAATTAAATCTGGGGTTCGTAAGAAATTTTTTTCAATTTTATCCAGAAAACCACTATAGCTCTTTATAACTTTTTATTGTTAACAATAAGTCTTAAGATCTTTACTGGGTTTCTTTATTATCTCGGTAATTGATATAACCTTGTTTATTATGTTTAAGGTATTAATAAAGCCAAGACCTTTAAAATACGTTTTTCATAATTATAAGATTGACATTTATAAACAAAACTAAAATCTATTTATCTATTATCTTTTCCTTATTATGTGTGGTATGTAATTTTACATTCAAATTTAAGTAATTTTAATAAACAAGCGCTGTCACTTGAAATTGACATGCCCCCGAAATGCAGATTTGAAATCGAATAGGTATACATATGTAATAAATAAACATATGTAATAAAAATATACTTGAGGAACAGATGAAGCATACTGCATGCATATAATGTGAAAGATGAAAGGATCATTTGTTTCAAGTCTGTAGTAAATATATAGTGAAATATAGTTGAATATTACATTTTTTTTAGAAAATTGTAAGATTAATGGGGAGGTTATCCTGGAAAAATGATTATTAGAGTTATGGACCTTACTACATATGATGTGGGTAATGAAAAGGAATAATGTGCGTGACAATAAGGAACATATATTTGAAGTACAGTACAGTACAGTACAGTACAGTACAGTACAGTACAGTACAGTACAGTACAGTACAGTACAGTACAGTAAAGTATAGTATAGTAATGTGAGTGATGATAAGGAACATAGATTTGAAGTATAGAGTAGAGAAGAGTAGAGTAGAGAAGAGTAGGGTATAGTATGGTATAGTGTGGTGTGGTATGGTATGGTGTTGTGGTGTGCTGTGGTAAAGTATAGTATAGACTATATTTCAGTTCAGTACAGTAAAGTATATAGTGTGGTGTGGTGTAGTATAGTAAAGTATCGACTAGTGTATAGTATACTGTATAGTATGGTATGGTATGGTATGGTACAGTACGGTATCGTACAGTGAAGTTCAGTACAGTATAGTATACAGTATGGTATGGTGGGGGGGGGGGAGGAACATCACTCGGATACCCTTGACCCTGCACCCCTCTATCCCCCACAACGGTATGGTATGGTTTGGTAAAGTATAGTATAGTATAAATAAAGTAAAGTATAAAGTATAGTAGAGTATACAATGATATGGTGTGGTATGAGTATAAATATCAGTATTGTACCTTAGGGTTAGGGTTTGTTAAAAAATAAAAAAGCCAATTACTCGGCCAAAAATAATCCGAGCTGAAATTTCTGACGATATGCACAACTAGGCTTGGTGACAAACATTCCTGTGAAGTTTCACTGAAATCCCACAAGCGGTTTCGGAGAAGACTTTGTGTATGGGTATAAGTATCAGTATTGGACCTTAGGGTTAGGGCGAGTTAAAAATGAAAAAGCCCATAACTCGGCAATAAATAATCCGAGCAAAAATTCCTGACGATATGAACAACTAGGCTTGGTGACAAACACTCGTGTGAAGTTTCACTGAAATCCCTCAAGCGGTTTCGGAGAAGGGTGGACAAGATTTTGCGTGACATTACGGACGGACCGACGGACGGACGGTGCGATTACTATATGCCTCCCTTGGGGGGCATAAAAATTAAGCTGTATTGTGGAGAAAAGGTCAAAATACCTTACTTTGGCTCTTTCAAGGGCCATAACTCTGGAACCTATTATGGAATATAGGTTGTTTAAAAAAGTAACCTAGGTCTTATAGTAACTCAAGTATTGTACAAGTCTAATTAAATTCAAAACAAAAATGAAGCTGATATTGTGCAGACAAGTTCTTAATAGTTAATTTCTGCACTTTCAGGTGCCAAAACTCTGGAACCCTTAATGCAATATTGCAATTTCAAGAAAGGAACCAATATCTTATGGTAATGAAAGTAAAGAACATACCAAAATTAAGACCACTAGTGTGCAGACAAGCTTATATTATAACTTGACCTAGTTCACATGACCCAGTTTCGAACTTGACCTAGTTATCATTGAGATAAACATTCTGACCAAGCTTGAAAAAAGAGGACCAAGATTTTGCGTGACATTACGGACGGACGGTGCGATTACTATATGCCTCCCTTCGAGGGCATAAAGAAGTCACTGTGTAGGATTCTCAATGGAATGATTTAATTTACATGTAAATCAAGATGAAGTGAGTAATAGCAGCAAGAAACTGCATCATTTCATGTACCATATACGCCGTTTAGGCTTAATTTTGTTAAAAACTTTCAATTTTAACTTCTAAATTATAAATGCTAAGCATTAAACTTTTACAAGCAATATTTATTTAAGTCGTTTTAGAGTGCGAATTCCATTAAATCGAATATTTTGACTCAATGTGACAGACTGTAAATACACAAGATGTCACATATTTCCAACTTGTTGATTACTTGGGGATTCATAGTATTTTGTAAAAATTATCACCTTTTTAAACGTCCGAACGACAATATATGATTATAACTTATCTTTACTTATCCTTACAATAATGAATAAAATTAATTAATTACGCAGCTCAACTTAAAGATAATTTTGTGAATTATAATTATCAACAATTCTTAAAGGAAAGTATAAGCAAACTTGTACCAAGTTAAAAAAGAAACAGTGTTTGGTTATTTTCAGTCGCCTGTCCAAGATGTGACGCACGCTGTTACCTTCAACTTTGATTTCATCACCGTAGGTACGTCAGTCGACAGTGTTATTTCCGTCGCCACGGTCAGTATCTCTTCCAGTGAGCCTGCTGCAAACGTCACCTACATTATCGAACCAGCTGACAGCGCTGATGAACCCACAAACGCGACCTACGAGAAGCCACCTACAGATGACTCTGGTGACGCAATGGACACCTTATCTTTCGACGTGACACGCGACAGCCCCGTCGACACAACTGCCCATCTCGACACGTGAGTAGCCTATAGGTCTATTGTTACCAGGAATGGTCAAATTGGAAGTGCTAAATTATATACGTTTTTATATTCATGTTTCTGTTTAACAGTTCGCTTGGTGAGCCGAGCTTGTCACAGACGGTTGTAGAGAAATAGCGTGAGGTAGTGGAGGAAGGCACCATACGGAAGAGGCAAAAGCTGGTGTCGACTGACGTGTTTTCGTACTTTCAAAAGGTATAATCTATCAAAGTTATAAAGCATGATATAGTTATATTTTAATTCACACGATGTCTAACAGGTAACTTTTAGAATGGCGTGATTTTGATCAGATAAAAAGCGTTTTCATCGACATTTAATCATCATTACCGGTATTCTCAAACAATTAAAAAAAGTTCAAACACAATTATCATGTATGTATGATGCATTTTTAGAGAGGGAGACAAAAGGGCAGTATGCAATGGCGTTGCAGCCTGCGAAGAAAGGGAAACATATGCTATGCTAATGTTGCGCAACATGGAGACATTTTCAGCCGTGGACCAGCGCCACACACACACCCTACAGAGAGAGAGAGAGAGAGAGAGAGAGAGAGAGAGAGAGAGAGAGAGAGAGAGAGAGAGAGAGAGAGGGACGATGATACCCGTACTGTCAGGACATTTAATGCACAAAAAACCTTCCTTGTGGGGTTGCTTATTTTAATAGTCATTGTTGATAAGACGTTTTCCTCAAATAAAATTCTTATGGGGACACATGTCCCAACAGTCGTTTCTCTCAATCTCAAAACCACTAAATTGACTTTTTTTGGACACTCAGCGTTTCGGACAGAGACCTATATATATAAATAGATTCGCATCTCTCTATTACTGATATAAGAAATCTCGTTTTTTCTCGTGGATTCGACGAGAATCTCGTCACGTGACCAAGCGTTACTTTTTAGGTTGTTTCCCTTGAAAATTACTTGCCCTTTGACGAAGTGCGCATGCCAGAAAATTATGTTTCCACTTCCGGGGACGTCTTCCGGGGACGTTGTTCGATAAACAATATGTTGTTCGATAAACGATATTTACAGGAATACGAGCAATAAGAATATAATTATAATGTTGCCACAAAGCGAAAAGAAGATATAATACGCATTAAAACGTTTACTTTTATTTAAAATATTTTATTAATTACATCAAGTTTTCATGATCAATAAAATGAAAGTTTCTGATGTATGAATTGACAGCCATATTGATTACTATGACGCGGTTAGCGATCACGTGACTCGCCGAGATAACGCAGGCCGCGTGCACATGCGAGATAAAGCGAAGACGCGTATCTATGTATAATATAGGTCTTTGTTTCGGATTACTTCGGCACTCGTGTCGCAACGGAAAATTTACGGAAAGAGCCTATTCGTTCTGATTGGCAGTCTCAATCATGTAAACGCTTATTGAAACCAATAGCCGATATCAAGCGTGCGAAAGCTTTATTTGATTCACTTTTCCCCACTCCACACCACTTGAAGATGGCAGCAAATGGTAAGAAAATTGAAAATTCCCGATTAATTTGGAACTTTCAGATCCTTTCCCACGGCAGATATATCGCCAGAATCTTACAACCTGACTTAATCTTCCTGTCAAAGATAAAATTTGTTGTTGCCACCAAATTGTTTAGGGTTCGAATTCGACCCCCGAGTTAGTCGAATGGCGACCATGAAATCAACAACGAAATAGGTTTGTTTGAATGATCATTATCTAAATCTACAACTTTACTGCACAGGAAGCTGGGTTGCGGTTATTACTTGCTCTGAATATATCGCTTCAATGCACGAATTGTTTTTCTATAGTTCGTTTTTCCAAAATGAACTACAGAAGCCTAGCAACGTTTTAAAACATGATCTGGTGTTATTAGCATGAAATTGGTATTTTAAAAAAAATCAGAGAAGTTTAACTGCACATAAATGAAACATTATTTATTCAAAAATGAAATGTAAGTACATTGTAATTTAATTGTTGGAATCTAGTGAGTATTTAATAGGTTAAAGAAAATGTAAACAACAATTCGCCCCACTCACGACTCGACCCAGTTAATATAAATATAGTGGTCAGGGTACAGTTTTGATTTTTGCATTAAATTCATTGTTTGAATAAAAGATGTAACATTTTTTAAAATATTGCATATAGTGTGTGTTATAAAAAAATAATGGTGGCTCAAATGCATGGTTTATAGACTTGTATGTTCTGATATTTCGATGACAAAAGCTGAAAAATCTAGTTGGATGGGAGACACTTTCTATCTGATGGTGAAATTATGCACATAACATATTAACAGGAAATGGTTTTATTTGAAAAGTCCTTGCAGGACTTATTTTGCAGGTTTTCAAATGCTTAGAATTTTTTGCCAAGTTTGCAAAAGAAAAACAGGGGTAGGTGTGAACTTCTGTTAGGCAATAGAAAAAAATATTTTAGATTCTCATCCCCGTCCGCCCCTGTCCACCCACCCCCCAATCCAAAAAATGTTGGTCAAAATATCGGAACATATTCTGTTCTGGAGAGAACGGGTTTTCGACCATCTCGGATATGAATTAAGTAAAAAAACAACAACATTTGGACGACAAGAAAAACACAAAATGTTCATCATTTCAAAGCTTAACGAAGGTGATGGTGTCACTTTTAAAGACCAATCTGCTACTTTTGTTAGTTTGTTTCAGGATTTCTTGGAAGAAAGTGAAAGATGGACGAATATTCTACACGGTGTAGGTTTTAGGGCTGTCGGACACTTCGACCCCTTACCATTTCGACCCCCTACCTTTTCAACCCATAAGACATCTCGACCCATGCCACTTCGACCCCTAGGACATCTCGACCCCTTATTAGAAAAATCCGGAAAAATATTGACTTTTTTACATCATGTTTATAAACGTATTAAAAAGTCATATTAGACATAGATCTAGTAAAAACCGTATATGCATTTACAGTGCAACAACAAGAATAATTATTTGCTTATATTTCAAATGAGTTCGGAGCTCTGCTTTAAATAAAGAATTTCAACTTTTGGATTGCATTTTATATCAATTTTTGATACAACTTTCAATTTAATTTCTAAATTATAAATTGTAAAATGTAACTTCACAAACCATTTAGCAATTTATTCAAGATTATTTTTGCTGCTTTTAAGAAATTGTTAATTAACTGGCCCAGAAATGTTAAATGCACATGTTTAATATTTAAATTAAAAATATGAAAAAACATTGACAGCTGTTATTCTAGTACAATTTTTAAGTCTCCTTGTGTAACGATTTTAATTTATTTATGTATAAGCTTATATTTATCAACTTAACTAACTATGAAAGATTGTGAATACAGAAAATGCCACATATTTATAACCTGTTAATTAACCTGGGGTTCATAGTCTTTTCTATTAATTATCACCTTTTTAGACTTTTGTCTGGACTAATAATAGTAATTATCACGTTAAAATGATGATACCAACACACAAATCAACTTTCCTTTGATTAAATGCTTTGATAATAATCAAACGAATAATAAAACTTGATTTGACTAATTCTCTCTGTTATTATAAAACAGATATCAATATGCCTAACACTGGCTGTTTTCATACTGAACTTTAATTTGTTTTACATATCGCATTTTGATTTACAACAGTACCGGTCGTGTGGAAAAAATCT
Organism: Corbicula japonica; assembly: GCA_038501625.1. Lineage (NCBI taxonomy): Eukaryota > Metazoa > Mollusca > Bivalvia > Venerida > Cyrenidae > Corbicula > Corbicula japonica. The sequence continues at coordinate 3,935,931 of JAZAYU010000016.1, forward strand.
GTAAACAACCTAATATCTAAATTTCATTTATAAGTTTGTACTTATTGGTTTCCGTATAACAAACAATTAACAATATTGATGGATTTGTCAAAATATAGCCTTTCTCCTTAATTCAGGTAATAACACTAACTTTTAATTGAAGATAAAGCTTTAAAGGACAAAAATGTTCTATGTTTTATGACAAACACCTAATAAAATATTCAAATAAAATTTGATTTTTTTAAAAACTTATTATTTGGATAAAATATATTAGAATATTTCAGATATAGCGAAAGAGAAACAATTTGTATTATGCAAAAAATTAATTTAACAAAAATATCACAATACATTTTTGATTTTAGAAACATAAATAAGGAGACAATTGGAAAAAGGCAATTGATTATAATTTGTATACTGAACGTTTTTTACTGCACAGTCTGCCTCTAAATAATAATCATGATATCCAATCATTATCCCGTCTTCAAATGGAAAATTGAAGAAAATGTTGTATTTCGAACGCATTAATTTTAATTGTCTCTAATCAGTATGTGAACTATCTTTTTGAAGTGTCTTAAACTGCCAACAAACATAAGCTCGATGACAAACACAAGTTTTATTAATTTTTGATACAAAATTATAAGTTTAAAAATATAGTTGAACATATTATAATGTTTTTAAAGTAGGGGTCGAAGTGTCCAATCAGGTAGGGGTCGAAGTGTCTTCAAATTAGGGGTCGAAAAAGCAAGGGGTCGAAATGTCTCAGAAAATAAGTAGGGGTCGAGATGTCCTGATACCGGTTCTGGTGTATCATTTGTATTTACATGTGTATTATCTTGATGCTTTAAAAGGAAATTCTTATTTTGAAAAGAATACCTTTTGTAGGATAATGTTTTATTCAATTATCAATAGATAAAAAAATTATATGTATACTTTTAACTTTATTTCTACAAAGAAAGCTACTTAGAATATTAATTGAACATGCTTTTAAGGTAATTCATACTTCCAGATAGTACAGTTGTACTAATGATGAGCTGTGAAAATGAAATTTTCATTTTTTCAACAATTTCCAAACAAACTGTTATTATGTTACACACGGATGAATATTGATAATAACAGGAGACAATTGTTGAAAAAAGTGAATTTTGTTAGAAAAGTAATAAAATGTGGTATCTGCTGTTTTCTAATCCGGGTGTCATAATAAAGCATTTTCCACTCAAATAAATTCAAAACAATTAATTAAAATATCCAGTTCAATGTTCCTTCTAGGGCCAACCAGTGTTACTTTTTCAAAATAACTTGTTAAACATTGACTTTAATGAATTTCAAAACACTGCACAAATACCATCACACAAGATTTACAGTGTTATACATGTAGAGATTAAACTGTCCTACAGGTAAACACAAGTGGGCATGATTTGCATGCTTTTTGCATGGGTGAGTGACCTCATTGCACAAAGGATGATGTGTTTGGATTTTGATTTATAAGTTATATGAGTTCCTTATATTTGTTTTAGTGTTGGCTCAACTTTTGAAAATATGGCTAGAAAACCATTGGTGGAAGGCCGAAAAATGTCTAGCTAGGAAATTCTGGAATAAAAAAACCCACATAAAACATTGTGCAGACAAAAAACATGCTTTTTTCCTAACAAAATTGTGTTTGTTATCCATTAAATATAAGAGAAAGTTCTTTAGGGTGAATGTTGGCAGATGGCTACAATCATATTGATTAACTTAAGGATTGGCAGGACATGTCCCTACAAAAATGTTTCTCTTGACATGTCCTCACAGAACACTATCTCCTGACCCTGGACCATTTACTCTCTCGTCCCCACAGCCTCTCTCACTAGAAAATTAATTAAAGTCGTAATGACTTGAACGGCCGTTTGTGTTATAATCATATTGATTTATTGATTTGGAATTCCTAAAACAAAGATTAAATGCCATAATATTTAAGTTATATATTTTTATAAACAGAGAATGTACTAAGGATTGTATTACAATATGGCCTATGCCATCTGTCAGTCTTTATGTAACCTTCTGTGCAGCCCATCTTCTCCCGTATGCTTGGAACAAATTTTTGTCAATCATGGATAATCACCTTGATGTGTAGTAAAGGTCAGATGACCGAGATAAAATAATTTTTCTTTGGGTTTTTGAACAAAATATTTCTGTGTATTTTCCTCTGAAAATTGTGTGCAATAAACTTCTGTTTAATCCAAGGACCAATGTCATCAGTCATGCTGGGATAATTAACCATGATATTACATGTAGTACTACTAGTGTGTAAAAGTCATACAACTTAAAAAGTACAGTAACTCTGTAATAAAAAGACTGTTTTTATACTTACAGAGCCAAAAATGCATGTTAGAAGATTCTGCAGGATTGTGGTTTGAAATACTACCATTGGGATTATCTAGGAGTATTAAAGGTAAAATTTGTTCTGTACTTACTTGTTGCAAAAAGAAAGACTTAGTTTTGTAACGAGTTGAAAATTACCAAGGATTAGGTGTCCATCTCTGCAAGTTGTTCAAACAGTTCTGGTTTGTTGCATAATGAGGTATCAGGAGATAAGATAGTTTCAGATCGAACAATTTAAAAATCCTCTAGTCTGAAATTAAAAATTCTAGTGCTTTTAATTTGACCATCTAATGTGTCTCTACCAAGATTGTTCAAAACATTGTCTGGATGATTTGATATTTGTCATACTATAAGGTTTGTTTAAAAAGGTGGGCTTGTTCATCTTTAATTATGATACCTGGCATTTGTTCCTGCCTCTTTATGTATAGCTATGTGATGAGTTTGGTTGTTCGGTATTATGTTTATTTTGCAGGATAGTGCAGGTAATATGTTGCTTATTTAAAATGTTAAGTTGATTCTGTTTAACTGCTGTAACTGTAAATTACTGTAATAATTCTAAAGCAGTTTTGTAAGCCAACAAACAAACAAAAACTGTATTCAATTTGGTGTTTCAGATGACCAAGACACCTGTCGGAGCCATGGTAAATGACAGCGACACTTTTTGAAGTGAAAGAGACAGGAACACTGTAAGAGACACAGTAAATGACAAAAACATCTGCGGCAGTCAACAAGACATGAACACTGTAGGAGTCGCGGTAAATGACAGCGAATCTCTGCTAATAACTGTCAGGTTCCCATTGTATGTTAAGGCTTTGAGGACAGCTTTGAGAGAAGCTTCAATGAAATTGTCATGTTTGATAAACCGGAGCTTGCAAGAAAAACTGGCCAAGTAATCAGGAAATTTGCAGAGATGTGTGAGGGTATAGTTGTAGTTCATCAAAACGGAGAAGCAAGACAGAATGTGGCAGACTTTTTCTTCCTTAGCAAAACACAGTGGTTGGCAAAAAAGGAGACATGCACACCAAACCTGTTAAAAAATAACAAGAAGATTACCCATTACGGAGGATTTACAAAAGGTACAGCAGTATCTTGATAGCAAAATTGTGAAACTTGATGAACTTCTGCAGAATGATCTCTGTGCTAAAACTTGGAAGGAGTTTGAAATGGTATTACTTACAAAGTAAGCACTATTTAATTTTCGTCAAGAAAATGTTTGCTCATGCATTCAGCTTCCCAAGTTTCAACACCGAGATACCTGGAAGTACAATCTGGATATCTTTTTATGCCCCCGAAAGGTGGCATACAGTAATCGACTTGTCCGTCTGTCAGTCCGTCTGTCTGTCAGTCTGTCCGTCCCTTTTTTGTCCGGAGCACAACTTTAAAACTATGCAAGGCATCAACATGAAACTTCATAGGTAGATAGATCTCATTGAGCTTCATACTTTTGGAGTTATTGCCCTTTGTTTGTTTTCATTCTTGAATTTTGTCTGGAGCATAACTAAAAAAGTATTCAAGCTATTGACTTGAAATTTCATAGGCAGATAGATCTCATTAAGGAGAAGTGCAGTGCATCATACTTTTGGAGTTATTGCTCTTTGTTGATTTTCATACTTTAATTTTGTCCAGAGCATAACTTTAAAACTATGCAAGGCATCAACATGAAACTTGCTCTTTGTTGATTTTCATACTTGAATTTTTCATGTAGACATTATCAGTACTAAGTTGCAATTTTTTAGCTATGGAATACAGTTTTCATTATTGTAGAAGGCAGTTGCCATTTTTAGATGTAATTCCCCTCAGAAACAAAATTAAAATCACGCAGTTTTAACACACTGTGTCCCTAATCATGTGTCATTTCTGCAGTTGGGGGCATTAGTCACATTCTGTGACAAAGTTCTTGTTTCTGACTTGTCTGCTTTTTGAACAGACTTGTAAAACTATTAAACCAAGTTTTTAATTTGAAGCATGTCTGAAGTCTAATGAAAGATTCTGTTCATAATATTTATGTACAACTTCAAAGATGTACTGTCAAATATTACATTTTATATATCTAATTAATAGAACAGCCGTATTTTTTGTCAAATTACTGATTTTTCCGACAATTGTTGTCATTTAACAGGACATACTGTGTCTGATTGAGGCCCTGTCTGGGGTAAAAGCCAACTCCCCACATCTTCCAAATTTCAAGTTATTATATTATGAGTAAGTGGTTACCATTTCTCAGATTGCTATATACACAACTAACAGTATAACAACATATGAGCCACATAAAGCAAAAAGGGGCCTGAAAGTAACTTTTGATCAAAGTTAAAATGTTGGTATATTTTAAAATTTAAATATATTCTGCAAGAATGGTGGAGTTTTGTAACAATATTCTCCGTAAAGGAAAAGATTTTATGATCATAATAACATGACCCAATTACAAATGATATTAGAAAATATTCATTTATGTGCATACGTGTGAAAGAGAGTATGTCCATGTACTAAAAATCGTTGAAAGCGGACATGGTGTTTTGGATATATTTGAGCTTTAACGATATGATCCCAAAATGACTATACTGTATTAAAATAATGTAAAGCAAGTTTTGAAGCAATGTTTTACACAAGCAGACTTTGAGGCTGTGGGTATTATCAAATATTGCTGTAAATGATTGACTATGTACATTGTGTGATTCACACCTTTTTGGGGATGAATTTCATTACCTCTTGGAATGAAGCTTTTTCTGATTTTAGAAAAAATTATATACCAAGAGGATACTATATCCATCCTTACATTTTCAACTCTTTCAGTCAAAAGATCATTCTATGCTTAAAACAGGTGTATTTTTATTAAAAATATTTTAAATCACTTTAAGTAAACCCCCTTGTATTTTGTGGGTGTTTTGGTTTTGTCATTGCTTTTCTTTATGGTAAAATTTAATATACAACATTCATTGTTTTGTCCTAGTATATACAGTATATTGCAGTGCTTCATCTTTAAATCTTGCACTATGACATTTGTGTTAAGACAGTCTTTTGTGCTAAAAAGTAAATTTTACTTTAAAAAATCATTATATATTGTATAGAACAGTTTTGTTCAATGTTACTATGTTAATTTTATTATGTGGATTTGTATGATATCATTACAACCGATTAAGGTTCTTCATTAAGTCTTGCACTAGAACATTGGTGTTAATATTGTCTTTTGTACTGAAAAGTATACTGGATTTAAAAACAAAACATAAATATAACATGTAGCATGTGAATTTATATGGTTTCTTTTAAATTGATTAAGGCTGGACACATCTTAGCAGTCATACTTGTTCAACACTTAAATATTATTGGTTAAAGTATAACGCCAGTTTATCATTGACATCACAATAATCCTACATGCATATACATGTAATTGTACACAAAGTGTTCATACTTTTATTAATAATTCAAAGATGTTAAATATTCGTTCTTTATTTTATTATGATACAATTTAATACGTATAATTGGTTGGGGTAAAAAGAAGCTTTTCAATTGAGGTGTTCAGTGTGTTTATTTAGTCACTTTAATGTTTTTGTGACGTTTTTCATTTATTTTTACATACATGTATGAAACTTCATTTGTTTTTACTTATTAGTTTTTTCAGTTAAATGAAGAACTTCAGTCATACTGAAATTGTCACATTTTGAAGTTAAATGGAGTGATCAGCATTCAAAAAGAGCGTATTCTGCCTTATACAGTTGTGAAAAGTGGGACTACATCCTGCATACTTAGTGGTTAAGGTCCTAGTGTTGTCACAAATATATGACTTACAACATCAAAAAGTAAAATAAGAAAACACTGTTTTAAGCTTTTAAATATATTGTGATAGATTATTATCATATAACATACATTTCATTAGTGCTTATCTAACACAACAATAAGGGATATGACATTTATAATTCATAAATACACAAAATACTGTTGATTACTTGTTCAAACTTCAAAATATAATTATTTGTAAAAATATCATAAACATGTGATGGCAAACCGAAAGTAGAAGCTTTTTACTTTCGGTTTACTATCACATGTTGATGTTTATTTACAAATTATGTTTCTAGATTGTTTATTGAATATATTAAGGTAACATTTTCTTGTATACTATGACCATTATATAAGCTTCCATTTTCAATACTTATAAAAAATAAAGTTATGCATTTCTTGCACATAAGATTGAACATGTAATTAACAGTAATTAGTGTATCTTTTATAATTATAAAGGCCATACATCGTATTGTTGTGTTCGATAAGTTCAAATAAAATATATGTTATATGTTAATAATTTATCAAAATATATTAAAAAGCTTAAAAAGAAGTTTTATTAATTCCATTTTTGGTGTCGTAAGCCATATACATGTAACAACACTAGGACGTTAAGCTTGCAACTGTTTAACATGTTAAAAGTGTGTTGTAGATAGGAGTTTATGTTAAACTACTATTTCCAGTTACACATGATGTTCATAAAATATTGCTAGTTAAAAAATAAATGGTTCATTTTATCTGTTGTGTTTCTTTTTTGACCAGTTCAGTGTAAAGGAACTACAAGAACATAGTTGAAGATGGTGATGACCAGGCTGTTTCTGTCTCGACTATATTTCGTGGTCTTCAGAAAATAATATATAACAAGAGCTGTCAGAGGAGACAGCATGCTCGACTATTCGAATCATTTGAAACAAATGCAATTTGAAGATTAAAACAATAATAACTATGGCCATACATTCATGTGCAATCAGGAAAAATATTAACAAGTGAATGGTACGGGAGAAATTATTTTCAAATAACAGAAATAATTCCTAAATGTACCATAAATATTAAACTGAATAGGGGAATAACTATGAAATATTTCTGAATTTGTTAGAAAACTTGTTAGTAATTTTTTATTAGAGACATTTACTTTTAGTCAAATATCAATCACTTCAGTAATGTTACAGAAAAAGAACTGAAATGAAAATATAATGGTAGTTTGAAGTTGATACCTTAAGTATTTGCAAAGTTATCGATGAAGTGCACTTAAGTTAAAATATAAGTGAAACTAGAAATGTGTCCATAGGACATGGATGCCCCGCTATGCATCATTTTCAGACACTCAAGTGCAATGATGGGAATAATACGCGATACACTGCCCTTTCATGGTGAACATTTGTGTCCAGTTTTTTTGAAATCCCTCCATTTATAATGAAGTTACAGCCTGGACAAGAAAATTCTATTTTTAGTAACAGTGACCTTGACCTTGGACCTTCAGGCTTGGGTATTGTGCGGACACACTGCCTTTTCATGAACATTTGTGCAAAGTTATTTTGAAATCCCTCCAGTTATAACAAAGTAACAGCCAGGACAAGATAATTCTATTTTTAGTAACAGTGACCTTGACCTTTGACCTACAGGCATGGGCATGGTACGTGACACACCGCCCTGTCATGGTGAACATTTGTGTCAAGTTATTTTGAAATCCTTCCATTCATAACAAAGTTACAGCCTGGACAAGAAAATTCTATTTTTAGTAACAGTGACCTTGACCTTGGATCTACAGGCATGGGTATTGTGCTGACACACCGCCTTGTCATGGTGAACATTTGTGCCAAGATATTTTGAAATCCCTCCATTCATAACAAAGTAACAGCATAGACAAGAAAATTCTATTTTTAGTAACAGTGACCTTGACCATTGACCTACAGGCTTGGGCATGTACGTGACACACCGTCTTGATATGGTGAACTATTATACCAAGTTATTTAAAAACCCAATAAGAAATAACAAAGTTACAGAGCGGACACGATTTTGCAAGAAAATTCTATTTTTAGTAACAGTGACCTTGACCTTGGACCTACAGGCATGGGTATTGTACGCGACACACCGCCGTGTCATGGTGAACATTTGTGCCAAGTTATTTTGAAATCCCTCCATTCATAACGAAGTTAAGGGCAGACTGTATATTTTGCTTAACACAAAATGTAAGCGAAAAAGGGGCATAATTTGAAAAATATTGGAAGAAGGGTTATGGGTCTTGTTGGTTATGATGTAGATTTTGATGGTGAAAATATATTTCAAGTTTCAAGGCAATATCTCAAGTAGTTTTAAAGTTAGGGGCAAAATGCATATTTTGCTTGACACAAAATATAACTTGAAATATATTGACAGCAGAGTTATAGGTCTTGTTGGTAATGATGTAGAATTTGATGGTGAATATATATTCCAAGTTTCAAGTTGATATCTCAAGTAGTTTATAAGTTATGGACCAAAGTGCATATTTTCCTTAACGCACAATTTAAGTGAAAAAGGGGCATAACTTGAAAAATAATTGTAGCAGAGTTATGGGTGTTGTTGGTAATGATGTAGAATTTGATGGTGAATATATATTCCAAGTTTCAAGTTGATATCATAAGTAGTTTTCAAGTAATGGACCAAAGTGCATTTTTTGTTTAACGGACGCCGACGCCGACACCGGGGCGAGTAGGATAGCTCCCATATTCTTCGAATAGTCGAGCTAAAATGCTGCTGACAGATGGTGAATGAAGGAGGCACACTTACCGACCTTGAGAAGCATTTCTATTTGCTTGGACATTTAAATTCAATTTTTTTAAAGTGAAGTGGTCAGTCATGGGGGTAGTGTTCATCATGTTTAGTATCCTGTGTTACACCAATAATAGGCATCAAAACCAACATATAACTTGAGAGATTTTTCCCTCTTTAATATATATGGCCCAAATAAGGATGAACCAGACTTCTATATTTATGTCAAAGAGAAACTTTCTCAAATAGAAAATGAATGTATTATGGCCGGTGATTACAATTTGGTAATTGATCCAGAAAAAGATTATTTTAACTATGTAAATGTTAATAACCCAAATGCACGAGATATATTTCTTCAGATGATGATAGAATTTGATTTAATAGATTGTTGGCGAGAACAAAATTTAGAAGTTAAACAATACACATGGTTTAAAAAGAATCCAATTAAAAAAGCCCGGCTAGATTTCTTTTTAATATCAAGTACTCTTTTTACAGATTTAGACAGCACTTATATTCTCCCAGGATACAGGACAGATCACTCAATGGTAGTTCTTAATTTGGAAATGGGAAAATTTAAGAAAGGTACTTCATACTGGAAGTTTAACAATTCATTATTAAAAGATTTAATATTTGTACAACAAACAAAAGAGTTAATTAAAGATATTAAATTAAGATATGCATCACAGCACCAAAACTCCAATATGACAAATGAAAATATACCTGACAGTGAAATAATTTTTTCAATTGATGATAAGTTGTTCTTTGAAACATTAATGATGGAAATAAGGGGAAAAACTATTGCTTATTCATCTTTTAAAAAGAAACAGGAAGATAAAAAAATAAAAGAATTAATTGCTGAAATTGAAACTTTGGAAAAAGCTAACAGTTTTACAGAAAACTTAGAAAGTAAGAAAAGAGATTTAATTGAGTTAAGAAGAAAAAAAATTGAAGGTTCTTTTGTTAGGACTAGAATTAAATGGGCATTTGAAGGTGAAAAGCCAACTAAATACTTCTGTAATCTTGAAAATAGGAACTTTGTTTCAAAATATATGGCAAATTTATATTCAAAATCAGGTGATTTATTAGCAAATCAAAATGACATTTTAAAAGAGGCTTCAGAACATTATAAATCACTTTATGCATGGAGAGATGTTACTGATATAAACTTAAATACATTATTTGAAGATGGTAATTTTAAGAGACTTACAGAGCAGGTAAAAATCTCATTAGAAGGTAATTTGACATATTCTGAAATGCTTGCAAGTTTAAAAAGAATGCCCAATGATTCTTCACCAGGCAGTAGTGGATTCACAACTGCCTTTTTAAAATTCTTTTGGATTGATATAGGAAATTTTTTGTTGCGTTCTATAAATTATGCATTTCAAACAGGTGAATTACCTGTAACAGATAAACAAGGAATAATAACTTGTATTCCAAAAGGGGATAAAGATAAATTGTATTTAAAAAAACTGGCGACCTATTTCTTTGTTAAATGTGTCTTATAAAATAGCCTCAGCAAGCATTGCAAATCGTCTAAAAACTGTTCTTTTAAATTTAATCAGTGAAGATCAAAGTGGATTCCTGACTGGTAGATTTATAGGGGATAATATAAGATTAATATATGATTTAATGTTTTATACAGAACAACAAGATACCTGGAATGTTACTTTTAATTGACTTTGCCACGGCCTTCGATTCAATTTCATGGTCATTTATGTTTAAAGTACTTAAACTTTTTAATTTTGGAGAAAATTTTATAAATTGGATAAAGCTGTTCTACAACAATATACAATCATGTATCAATATAAATGGCCACCTATCAGATTGGTTTTTTATAAAACGTGGTTGTCGACAAGGTGATCCTTTGTCCCCGTACCTCTTTATTTTATGTGCAGAGACTCTATCCTTACTAATCAAACAAAATAAAGATATTTCCGGTATTAAAATTAATAATATTGAATTTTTAATTTCACAATACGCGGATGACACAACCTTAATACTAGATGGGACAGAAAGGTCATTGTATAATTCCTTAAAAGTGTTAAAATTCTATGCTGAAATCTCTGGGTTACATGTAAATGTTGATAAAACTAAAGCTATATGGATAGGTTCAATGAAAGGTAGTGAAAACAAATTATGCCATGATACTCACTTACAATGGGAAAGGGATCAATTCAAATTATTAGGTATACAATTTTCTATTAATTTAGATGAGATGATAAATTTAAATTACACACCTAAAATTAATGAGATAAAAAATCTACTGTCTGTTTGGTCAAAGAGAATTTTAACTCCAATTGGTAAAAATGTTGTTTTAAAATCATTAGCACTAGCAAAATTGAATCATTTGTTCATATCTTTACCCAACCCAAATATAGGTATAATTAAAAAAATACAGACTATGTTTTTCAAATTTATTTGGGGAGATGCCCCAGATAAAGTTAAAAGAACTGTAATTATCCAAAATTATGAAATGGGGGGCCTAAGAGTAACTGACATTGAGAAATGTATACATGCACTTAAAGTTACATGGCTAAGAAGATTTTGGAAAACTGACAATAAGTATTTCTCTCTTGCCATAAAAATCTGTCCATTCCTATCAGAGTTCAGTAATTTTGGGAGTGATTTTATTATACAGAAAAGGGGGATTATTAAAAATGTTTTTGGAAAGATCTGTGGAATGCTAGTAGATTCTCCAAAGAACCTAGTAGTTGGAAAGAATATATTTCCCAACCTATTTGGTTAAATCACCACTTCAAAATTAGTGGGAAGACATTTTGTTTTTATAATTATATTGCAAAGGGGGTATACTTTGTAAATGACCTGTTAAATAATTCTGGAAGATTCTATACATTTGATGAATTTCAAGAATTTCAAAAAAAAAAAAAAAATTGAATTTCAAGAGAAATTTGAAGTGAATACAAATTTCTTAAACTATCAAAGTGTTATACATTCATTAAGACACTACTTAGATCAGTTAAACTTCAATCATTTGGCAATAAAAGAACAGAATCCAATTCAACCAGTAATATGTAAATTAATTATGGCTGGAGAAAAAGGATGCAGGATAATATATGATACACTCTTATTTAGTAAATTATTACCAAAATCTGCAGTTAAATGGCAAAATGAGTTTAATTTGAATAACATGAATTGGCGTGAAATATGCAATTTACCTTTTAAATCTACAAAAGATACCAAAATTCATTGGTTACAGTACCGGATCAATCATAGAATTCTCGGGACAAATTACTTACTAAACAAAATGAGGTTAAGGGATAATAACCTTTGCAATTCGTATCCAGAAACATTAGTTCATCTTTTTTGGGATTGCCAAACAGTACAAGTTTTCTTACATAATGTGAAAAGGTGGATAAATATGTGTTGTCCTTTCATAGCATTAGAGTTTGAAAAAAGGATTTTATCTTGGGCTGTCATCATAATTTAGTAATCAACAATATCATTCTACATTCGAAATATTATATTTATAAAATTAAAATGTCCTCTTCTGTCCCAAACCTAGGTGTCTTTAAAAAACAAATCGCCTCACTATTTAAAATGGAAAAAAATACATGCCTGTAAAACTTTTACTGTGGACAAGTATGATAGAGTTTGGGAAAAATTTTCAGCTTTATCGCTAGGCTGAGTTATGAAAGTTCACCTTTTCTGTGATAATTTTATGTTGTCTCTCTCCCCCAACCCCCTGCCCCTTACCATCCACCCCCACTGAAACAGCTGCCTCATTCCTCTAATTTCCAGTTGTAGGTCTTTCACAAATTTTCTTTTTTGTTCTTTTGCTTTGGGTTTTCGCTGCTTGTTTTTTGTTTTCATTATTAGTAAAGTATGTAGCACTTTGGAAACATCCTCTCAGACTTCCTTGTGCCTTTAAAATTTCCACTTTTGTTATTAAAAATAGCCAGAAAATTCAATGATGTAAAAAAAAAACAACAACTATATATATATAAATATTCTTTTTGGTAACTACAACCAAAATTATGCTACCATGTTAATAATTTACATGACCTGTAACATAGCAATTATGTTAACAATTTAAATGACATGTTTATATAATTAGGCTCATGTAGACTGTAGTTGTACTTGAGTTGTACCAGAGTTGTGCATGTTAAAAAAATATATATATTTCTTTTTTGGTGACAACAACAATAATTTACAGGATTTGTAACATGGTATTAAGTTAATAATCTACAGGATTTGTTCATTATGGTACCATTTTGATAATTTTACAGGATTTGTAAAATGGTATTATGTGAATAATTTACAGACATTGTTTATATAACTTAGGATCATGTACACTGTAGTTGTACTTGTGTTGTGCATGTATTTGTACAAGTTTTGTACTTTCTGGTGAATAAAAATAGTTATAAAAAAACACAAAAAAACACAAATAAACATATAACTTGAGCATGTGAGGATTCTTCCACCTTTGCCGGGGAAATTACCGATTTAGTAGCAAGTAATTTATTTTCATGATAAAATATTACTAAATTTGATACTTCGTCAAATTATTCAATCGCACAAACATCTAACAACGCATGTTCTTCTGAAATTTTTTCATTAGAATATAAAATGAATGTGATTGCACTGGTACATGAAAAGTTGCCCATTATAGACCACTCCACTTTAAAGTACTGCAAAAACAATTGAATAATATATCCTGATGTCAAGAGACAGATCCTTTGCAGTCCGTGTAAGGAGAAGACACTAGTTGTCCTAACTGGAATGGTTCACACCTAGAATATGACTGACCCATACGCAAAACCACACTCACATGGTGTATGAATGAAAACAAAACTCATGGTGGTTAATAAGAAATGAATACAGCAAACAAAATAGTTTTATTTGGCGTCCAGACAAAAGGGAAAGATTCACTTTCGTCCGTGTAAGGACAGTTGTCCCCACTGGGAATAATCTCTCCTAAAACTGAGATAATTGGTGTGAGGCATACATGCCAGGTATCGAAAAATAATTAAGTGAGACTGGTGACATTTTTAAGTGAGATTTGAGCAAAAATAAGTGAGATTTTCTAAAGCGTGTCGAAACATGGTATATTTTAAATGTTCTTATATACTTTTACCTTTTTTTATAAAATGTAAAGTCAACAGTCAGTTAAATTACTTTAATGAAGTAACAAGACAATGAAACACATTTTTTTAAATCAAATAAAATATTTGTGACTAAAATCTTTATGCCACATTTATTTTAAAAATGTCCACTGAAAGTTCATAACTATTCAAGCCATTAGTTATCCACTAAATGCAATTACTGACTTGGCATTTATGAAGAAAGTCTAGAGTTGCATAAAAATTATTCTTGTAGCTTTACATAAAGGAGAAAGAAGGGCCCAAAAATTTGACAAATCTTGTTTTTATTCACCTGGGATTAATGCTTCAACATGCCAATTAAAACCAAAACTCTTTACAAATAACACCTTCAAAGTAATGCCCTTAGATGTTTACCCATCCGTAGCCGAAAACTGTAACACTTGCATTGAAATTGTACCCCATCTGAGACATAAAGATGTTTGAGTAAACATACCAATTAATCAGAAAAGACAATTGAATAACACCTTATCTAACATAGGATGTTAATCCATTGCCCCAGGGTAATTTGCAGCAGATGAAATAAACAAAATGTCATAAGTTCCAATAATCACTGTCAATCAAGCGCTTTCATTTCGGCGATCCTCGGACTTTTTGGAGACATTGAAATTTGCATTGCAGATGACAATTTTTTTAAAGAGAAAATAACAAAAATACCTGAGTTTTTTGTTTTTATCTGTTAGACCGTGAGGGTGGGTGAAATTCCGTGAGTTTTTACCTCACGGCGTGAGACTTGGCATGTATGGTGAGGACATGTCCTCAGATAAGAGAAAGATCTCTCCAATTTGATGGGGACCCCGACTCTCTCGTCCGTGTAAGGACAGTGTTGTCCGCACTGGGTAGAATCTCTCCTAGAACGGCGAGATAAATAATGTGAGGACATGTCCTTAGATAAGAGAAAGATTTTTATGGGGACTTTCTCAGATGGTGTATGCATGAAAAAGCAAAAAACGCTTCGCCATGGTCAAAGGGGAGGGGGGGGGGGGGGGGGGTAATAAGGAGTGACAATCCGTGGGAGAGTTGCGCTGAACATGCTTAGAAATAGGTGTCCTCAGATGACGGGTTTGGTGGGTGGTCCTCACATTACGGGTCGAATTAGCTAGAGAGAGAGAGAGAGAGAGAGAGAGAGAGAGAGAGAGAGAGAGAGAGAGAGTATACTTTAATGAAATAAATGACATAAGCAGTAATTATATTAGCATTTAACCAAATTTGTTGCAGATCAAACGGATGTACATGCTCCTGCTGGTCGTGTTGTTGATGACAAGATGGTTGCAACATTTGGTCGCAACGACTTAATCTACCTCGACCATCAATACTGGTGCGACAGATGAACAGTGCACGACAGAAGATAAGGCCTCGAGGACCAACATCCCTGGACTTCGAGGTAATCCGCCATTCAAATTCGAAATAAAATTATACTTTTATATCAAAATACACATTTTTCTGGCCATGTGCACCTTTTCATACGGCCGTTAATTAAGAATTTTTCTAGTATTATTTTATTTCACATTACACATTATTCAGGCCATGTGCACAATTAACCTCTATTTAAATTTGCCTTTACTTGTTTCTTGTGGGCAATTAAAAAAAACTGTAAATAAGTTATTGATAAAGCAAGTTTATGTGGCTCGTCACGCAATGCGGCTGCAATATTACTGCAGTTAAAGAATTAAAACAAAACATGAATTTACCATGTATCACGCTTTTAACAAGTGTTCATATTCAACGCACCAAGCAGCGAGGGTGCGTTTTGGGCATGGACAAATCCTCCAATCTAGGATATTTCTATGGCACACCCACAGTGTATAAAGACCTTTCTGTTCTTCGTCGCACAGGATTTGTTCGGACAGCTCAAACACTAATTTTGAGGACTTATTCTTCATTTCTTTGGGAAATAGCAGGCAACTGAACAGACGAAGAAATAAGCAACTTTTCAATTGGGTAAGACAAAGAGGCATCCTTTATAAGCCGCAATAAGACGATGCTTACCTGGCTGTAATCATGTTCTGTATACCAGACATCTGAAACAAAACTGTTATAGGTATAATTATGAAGGATGAAGTGGGATGGCCTCTAGTTGCCAGGCAACGTGTTTTGAAAGAATTGTTTGATAAGGACGGTATCTTGCACACCCGTGACAGATATATTCGACATCCGAGTTGAAAGCTTGATTAGTTTCATAGCCAGCAAAGATATAAAATGCGGAGTATGCCGTCTCACGATAAGGCTTCTTAGAACATAATGCCACATTTTCATTATGTTATGTCCACACACTGGAATGATATGTTTACCCATCATTTCTTTATATAATAATTAAGACATGTTGACAATCTATGCATCGTGTTGTTATGCCTGTGCATCATTTCATCATGTGTACACACCAATACGTTGTCTGTGTAATTAACAACCCCCTGTTGAAAAAGGCAAACATCACCAACATTTGAAAACTTGTTGAACTCGTGTTAGGGATCAGTCCCTCCACAGAAGAACGAGGCATTGAGGAAAATGGGGTTTTCCCAAATAAAACTAAACTCCGGAATAGTCTTTCTGATGACAGTGTTAGAATGTTGATAGCCATAACATCCCTGGAAAACTTTGTTGCAGATGGTGCTATTGACAACTGGTTAGGACGTGATTAGGGTACAAGACATGTGAGGGTCATTCAAAACATGCTGGAAATAACTCGAAAACCAGAGAATTATTGATAGCTCATCCATCCAACAAATACTGAATAGGCAAATTTAAGAATGTGGACTTAGCAGAGCTATCAAAGCTGTTTGTAATAAAAACTTGTAAAAGTGGCGAAGATCTATCTGTAAATAACCAAGTGCTGAACATCTAACAGTTCATATGTCAACATCCATGATTTTTATGAGAATCTAGTCCATACCGATGTTTGGGATGTACAACGTCAGAAATGTAGTTACCTAGGAACATTTTAATTTCACAGTGACAGCGTTTCATCTATAAAATGTGATGAGAAGTATTTTCAGTTTGAATTACATTTGTAATAATTTGACTCGAAAATTTGTAAGAATACATATAAGGAATTTTCAAAAAGTTAGTGACATTACATCTTTTTATTATTATTATGAATTATTTATTGATTTTTTTGGATATAATTATCAAATGCTGCTTCTAGACAAAGACAAAGAAACAAATTGTTAATGTACCTTGTACGTTTGTTGTTATTATATTTATTAGTTGCAGATATGACAAATGTGTTGTTCTGTTCGTTAACTGAAAATATGCAAACTTTCGGACAGGTTACTAGTCCGTACTCATTGTAAAAGTGTTTTTCAGTTCTGGTATAAATCATATAAATGTGTAGGTGACACTGGATGAGCAGTTCGGGAGAGGATCAAAGAGCAACTCTGGGATAAAAGAACACTTCGTGATAAACCGGTAGCGCGCCATTTCAATTCCAAGGGTCACTCAAACTACGACATATGATTCAACATTATTGAAGCAGTTCGCGAACACATCTCTACCTTCAGACGCATAAGGGAATAGTTTTGGATCCATAAGTTATAGAATACAGTCCTTTTGGTTTTAACATTAAAACGAAATAGTATAGTTTACCATGAAATTTTAAATGCATATGTGATGACTCAATAGAAATTAAATTAGGAAAAAATCAAAATATTTTCCAAAGAAATTGCAATGTTTGCACAAACACTTGTGACCAATTGACCTCATGCCCATTGCTTTATATTATCATCTATATGTGTTCAAATGTGTTACGATGTCTGACGTCAATGACATCGTTAAAGCTTGACTTCGTTGGCGTCATGTTCAAAATATGTAAACATTACCGATTATTTGATGTAAAAGCTCCGGGAAGAATGGAGGGGAGGGTGTTATCCCCTGAAACGTCGGAAATTAATTTGTGTTTATTGTTGAATTTTGTTTCTTTAGAACTGTATATGCATGTATTATTTTAGTTAAAGAATAAGAAGAAAGCTATCCAAAACAACTAATGAGCTTGATGACTGGGTAAGTATGTAATTTTTGCACGTTGCGTTCATGACTGTAAACATACATGTGCAAAAATTGTTTAACTGCAATTCTAAAGTTATTCGAATGATTAATTTGTTACCATTGGCATTAATTAAAAACAAGAATGCGCGTGTTTTTAACTTCTACATTTAAGTTAATTAATCTTTTTTTCTAAGATCAGCATGTAAAAGGATTTATCATTATGCATGCAATAATGAAAACATTTTTTGCAAATCTGAAAATGTGTCATCCCATACAATCATAGACCTGTTCATTCAGTACATAAATAAAAGGTGTATATACATGTTTAACAAAAAAAAGCACATTTGCTTGCAAATTGCCCAAAACCTGGCAACATCGCCTCGGTGAGACCGTCGTTTTTTTTTAATTGCAGAAGACATTAAACTTCAAGATATGAAAACATTTATGGGCGGAAATATTTTATACTTAGAACTCACATACGACGACTATTCCGTTAAGAACTTTCTAAATCTTTCTTATCGGCCGATCCTGAGCGATTCGTCCTCGGTATGTTTCGCCAACTATGATGTTTCGTTTTTAAGACTGCTACTCACCTCTCCACTTATTTTAGATGACGGAAGTTTTTGATCTGCATTTATATTGAGGCAGCCATCTTCTTTCTAACGAAAATAACAAAAACTTCCGAGAGCTATTTTGAGTAAACAAGAGGGCCATGATGGCCCTGTATCGCTCACCCGAGTACAAAAGTACTTTCAGCTTTACCCCAGGGCCAACATTTAAATAATGCTGGTAAAGGGTCTCTTTACAATACTCAACACGAAATAGCTAAGGTCTAGTCGCATTAGTTTCAAAGAACATGGGGTGTAGTTTGACACTAGCAAACATTCTACATGTCTTCAGTTCTTACTATTTAGCTCTATGTAAAAATTGATAAGCCCCTGGGTGGGGCCAATCCGAGCCTGGGGTCATGATATGTATAAACGTGGTAAAGGTCTACAAAGTGATGTTACATGTAAAAATTCAAAGCTCTATGTGTTATGGTTCTAGAGAAGAAGACTTTTACAAGATTTTTCCTATAAAATTCTATGTAAAATGGGTGACCCCTGTGGCGGGGCCAATTTTGACCCAAGGGCCATAATTTGAACAACTTTGTTAGAGGTCCATTAGACAATGTTTCATGCCAAATATCTAACCTCTAGCCATTGCGGTTTTGGAGAAGAAGATTTTTTAAGTTTTTGCTATATATTGATATAAGGAAAACCCATGACCTCTGGGGCGGGGCAAATTTTGACCCCAGGGCCATAATTTGAACAACTTTGTTAGAGGTCTGTTAGATAATGTTTCATGCCAAATATCTAACATCTGGCCACTGCGGTTTCGGAGAAGAACATTTTTTAAGTTTTTGCTATATATTGATATAAGGAAAACCCATGACCTCTGGGGCGGGGCAAATTTTGACCCCAGGGCCATAATTTGAACAACTTTGTTAGAGGTCCATTAGACAATGTTTCATGCCAAATATCTAACCTCTGGCCACTGCGGTTTCGGAGAAGATTTTTTAAGTTTTTGCAATATATTGATATAAGGAAAACCCATGACCTCTGGGGTAGGGGCAAATTTTGACCCTAGGGCCATAATTTGAACAACTTTGTTAAAGGTCTATAAGACAATGTTTCATGCCAAATATCTAACCTCTGGCCATTGCGGTTTCGGAAAAGAAGATGTTTTAAGTTTTTGCTATATACTGATATAAGAAAAACCCATGACCTCTGGGGCGGGGCAAATTTTGACCCCAGGGCCATAATTTGAACAACTTTGTTAGAGGTCCATTAGGCAATGTTTCATGCCAAATATCTAACTTCTAGCCATTGCGGTTTTGGAGAAGAAGATTTTTTAAGTTTTTGTTATATATTTATAAGGAAAACACATGACCCCACCCGGGCGGGGCCAATTTTGACCCCAGGGCTATAATTTGAACAATCTTGGTAGAGGACCACTAGGTGATGCTACACACCAAATATCAAAGTTCTAGGCCTTACGGTTTCAGAGAAGAAGATTTTTAAAAATTTCATGTTCAAAATCTATTTTTATCCTCTGTGACCTAGATAGGCAATGGACTGGAACCATTTGAACAATTTTGGTAAAGCTTCATGCAAGTAACATTCCTGCCAAGTTTCAGCAAGATTGGCCCAGGAGTTCAGGAGAAGAAGTCGTTTGAAGAAAAAGTTGACGACGCACGGACGGACGACGGACATCAGGCGATCACAAAAGCTCGCCATGAGCACTTCGTGCTCAGGTGAGCTAAAATAGGCCACAACATTCCTTTCCTCACCACGATTTTACATCAACAATATTTTTTCTGAGTTCTAACAGTAATAATAAATACTTAAACACTAAGTAATAAAGTACTGTATTAGAATATGTTTGAAATAGTTTAAATGCGTTGCAACATGAAGCCAAATTAGAAATTTGATGCTCTGACAGGTTTTTCACAGATGTTCAGGGTCTAATTGTAATATTTTAAAGAGTCAATTGGCCTGGCGGAAATATGTATACCATTGATCCCAACATTACACTAGCAGACCTTCAGGGATTATACTCCGATGTAAAGTCTTTCTACATGAAGTGTCAGGAGCAAGATGATGAAGAACCCACGCAGTTGCCAACAAAAGGGGTTCAAGTAGGCAAGGTTTTAAACGCCTTTAATGCACGTCGAGATGGTTAAAAAGTGTATCCTCAGAAGAAAGCTTCCAGGCAATTTATTAATGTTAACATTAAAATTAATTGAGGAATGTACGAGTTTTTTGTGTTTAATATTATACTTAAAATAATATCAACACTACCAACAGAAAAAGACGTAAATCATAGTGCAGACAGAAGTAACATTTGACATTAAAAAGTCACTGGAAATCCGTGAATTTTAGCGATGAAACTTGGGTAAAAATAAGAGCAGTCGTTGTAAACGGACATATTCCCCCGAAGTCATGTCCATTGAAGCACATTCTGTAAATGGCATGCTTGTATTTGAGCTTTTAAAGAAAGACAATAATCATATCACAAATAATGAGATATTTCAAAATTTTGTCTTGTTAAAAGTTGTTTTTTCAGTTGTTTATTTTTCAAATGTTTTAGTTGAAAAACAAGCACCTGCATTGAGGCCACTATGATTATTCACTTATGGACACTGAGTGCTTATGTGAACTCGTGAACTCTACTACGATTTAAGTCATTTCTTTATTGTAACATTTTAATACGTGATCTCATCAATGTGTAAACCATCATTCTTTGATGTTCCATTTAACATGGGCGGGAGCAATAGGGTGAAAACTAAGACTGGGTTCAGTAGCAGCGAAATTATAATAGAATTTAACCTTACCAACAAAAATATTTTAGGTAATTGTAATGATTTCACTATGAAAACCGCTAACGATACACACAATAATAAACTAATACAAATATAACAGTTTGATATTTCCTTTAAAGAGCATATTATCTGAGACTGTCGAAATACTTACCCTCATCATTTTTTATTTAGCGTTTTTACTTATGAAACTAATGGTAATATTCGTTGCGTTTCTTTCAGTAGTAAACTGAAATAATGTAGCTAAAATGATCATCTTTTAATTTTATACAAAAAACGACTTGTATTTAACACTATTTGTTAAATTCAGTCCGATGCTTTATTTCGCTCACAACGCGTTTCGAGATAATTTGACTCTTCTTCAGGTGAATGTTATTGTATCAACATCTCTTATAAACATTGTCTTATTTTGGCGTAAAAAATGATGTAATTTTAATATACTAAACAAACGTCACCATTTGGCGTAAACAAGACGTCTGGGTTAAGCATTTTACAAACTTGTTCAATGTCAAAGAAGATTTTCAAGCACTAGATTGTAAATATCAAAACCTTTTACATAACATAGAAAATAAAAAAATCGTTCACAGAGCTTGATTTTAGAATATCCGAGAAGGAAATATTTAAGTCTATTAATGTATTAAAAAATAAGAAATCAGCTGGCCTTGACTCTATAACTAATGAAATGATTAAAGCCGGACAAAATGCCCTTATTTCTTGTCTGTTGAAACTATTCAATACCATTTTGTCCTCTGGTGTATATCCATCTACTTGGAAGGTTGGTTATATTAAGGCATTGTTTAAATCTGGTGACCCCAATGACCCAAATAATTACAGGGGTATATCTGTGATGCCGTGTATCTCAAAAGTATTTAATAGTATTTTGAATTGTAGATTACAAAAGTTCTTAGACAGTGGAGTTATTAACGATGTACAAATTGGCTTTCAGCCAAAATCTAGAACATCCGACCATATGTTTGTTGTACGTGCTTTAATAGACAAATTTTTTAGTCAAGGAGCTAAATTGTATGCCCTTTTTGTAGATTTCGCCAAAGCGTTCGACTCTGTTATACATTCTGTACTACTGTAAAAGCTTTGTTCTATTGGAATTAGTGGCCCGTTTTATAATATCAAAAGCATGTATAAAAATAATTTGATGCATATCAAAGTAGAAAACAAGCTCACCCAAACTTTTTGCCCTAATATCGGTGTACGACAGGGAGATAACCTCAGTCCAAATTTGTTTAAATTGTTTATTAATGATCTCCCTTCTATATTTAATAGCTCGGATGATCAGGTTAGCTTGAATGATATTAAATTTAGTTGTTTATTGTATGCAGATGACTTGTTATTATTGTCAACAACTCCAAGTGGTTTGCAGAATTGTATTAATAAGTTATCTTTGTATTGTGAATATAATGGATTGACAGTTAACATCAACAAAACTAAAGTTATTACATTTTGTAAAAGTGGTAGATTGTCGAAAGACAAGTATTTTTATAAAGGTGTTGAGATTGAGCATGTAACAACTTACAAGTATCTTGGTATAATATTTTCATCATCTGGAACCTTCAGTTATTGTCAGCAGGATTTGTATAATAGAGCTTTAAAAGCTAGCTTCAAAATAAGTAAGATTTTTGGTCAGTTGCATCATAAGGTTGAGTCTATTATTCATCTATTTGACCACACTATAAAACCGATTCTTCTTTATGGTAGTGAGATTTGGGCCACTGCAAATGTGAATAGTTCACTTGTAAAAAAAGCAGATTACACATTATTAAAATCATTTGGTAATATGCATTGTGATAAGTTGCATATTAAATTTTTGAAATATATTCTTGGTGTAAATAAAAAAGCCTCCAACGATGCAGTGGTAGGCGAACTTGGTAGATATCCTATTTATATTGATGCTATTTGTAACACAGTTAAGTTTTATCATAGACTTGTTAACGGTAATGTCAGTAAACTGTTGTCAGCTGCTTTTTACGAAAGTAAATCTTTATTTTTAGATAATAGGACAAGTTGGGTAACAAGTGTAAGCCACGTCTTTAAAAACTTGAATATTTCTGAATTGTGTCTTTTTAAGAAGAATATATCATCTGTGGTAAAACAAAAGTTAGTGTATTTATATAAGACCAATTGGTGCTCAAATATTTCAGAGTGTGATGGTAAATTACGAACCTATGCAATGTTTAAACAACGATTTTGTAGAGAATCATATTTCAACATTTTGGGAGATAGAAACATTAGAACCTTTTTTACAAAATTTCGAATCAGTGCTCATAAATTGAATATTGAAATAGGAAGATATAAGAAAATTCCAGCAGATCTAAGGTTCTGTAATTTATGTTCTTTTAACTTAGTTGAGGACGAACCCCATTTTTCAATGTGTTGCCATATATTTGAAGCAGAAAGAAACCACTTTTTTGATCAAATAAAATATTTAAATAGTAACTTTGAAACTTTAACTAGTGTTCAGAAATTTGTATGGCTTATGTCCTCAGAAGATTGTGATGTGGTCAATAGTTTTGCTTCATTTTTATACAATATATATAACAAAAGAACAGATCTCTTAGAAAAATCTTGTTAACAACTGATAGGGGAGGATTACTTTTATACATGTATAAATAAATAGGATTGTTTGACTACCTGTAATGCTTAATCTGTAGTATGTTAGACCATGGGTTGATAATAAATAAATTTTTCTTGGTTAGTTATGCATATCCTGTGCTAATTGTGTTTAAACCAATTAGAATCAAGCTTTTGTTATGTTAATATCCTTAGTTTGATGCTATTGCTCATGTTCATATTTATATTGTGATTAATATGTCATGTATATGACCCTTGATTGGAAATAAAATCTATTCTATTCAAAAAAAAAAAATCTATTCTATTCATAGCAATATAAACGACGTCAACTTCGGTGCAAAAAGAAGTTGCACATTATTTGGCACAAGCAACAATTAAAAAAATAAAATAAAGGAAACATATATAAAATCACAGAATTCTTTTCGCCAAACATAATAAAATGTTGATAAAAATAGGAAATACATTAAATTTATGAAATAAGTACAGGATCTTATAGATTCAACAGTCACTGGTAGAAAAAAATGCATACAAAGCACAATGTACAATGGATTCCAGTAACAACTAATCTTTGTAAGAGGTTTTATTACTGATAAGATGTTCATATCCGGTTAGTTGTCACGGTACGATTGCCGGAGGCAGATTGATCTAATTAATTTGCTCGATATCAATGACTACACTATCTTTTCCTCCTCGCCGCTCCAGATGCTGCTTATGCAATACTATCAAGTCAAAAATTATTTTTTCTAAAAATAGAATATTTTTAAGGAATTCCTCCTATTGGATCTGTACACATATTATACTGTTGTGGTAATTTTGATTGGATGGGTAGATTGCGCAGCTGCGAAATTACAATATCGTGTCTCGAGTCAATGGATAAAAATAGAATGTGAGTTTGCTCGCCTAAACGATTTGCCTCCCTATGTCCAGTAGCAAAAACTTCATTAAAATTCCTGAGATTTTGTATGATAATGTCAATCGTGATGATGACAACGATGATGATGTTGATTTAATGTCTTTTTGTTGGTGTTAACTATGACTGTGACTGAACAAAAATGATGATGATGATGATGATGATATTTTTCTCATATTCTTCTCCTATATTCTTCAACGAAAATAAGAAACGAATTTTGCCGATTTTTTTTTAAGAAATGGTTAAAGATCTTGTTTTATAATTACTTTCGTCTGTTTTTCTGATTCAATTTTTAACTTTCTGTTAAATCTGTCTAGACCTGTTTTGACCACATAAGAATGAAAATGAGATGAAAATAGATAAAAGCAGGTATGACATCGGGGCCCTGGTTTAGTTCATGATACGCGGTTATTGTAAAGTTGTGACAGGCACTGAGGCAGCATGTCTCTGACCACGTCCTCGTTATCTCGCAATAAACTGGAAATGTGCAACTGCAGCAGAATAACTATGACGATCATTGCACAAATTTTAAATAAGGTTTAATTAATCTATATTTTTTTAAATTTTATAGAAATCCGGAGATTTTGATTATAAATCCGGAGATCCGGAGAATTAACTTAAAATCCCGAGATATCGGATACAGGGCGGGTAATCAAACTGCACCTTACCATGCATTTGGAAACAAAAGTCCGCCATCTTGGATGAAAATTGGTAAGTTTTTTACTTTTACTCATTTAATAAATAACTCGTAAAATTGAGATATACCTAAGAACCTGCTACACATTTTTCCGAATCTTTTGGTACCTAGATGGAATATAAACTCCAAGTGGAAAACAAGTTACCTCGGTCATGGAAACTGAATCGGCGAGAAATGAGCAAGAATTTTTAGGGTAAAGTGCAGGTAAATTTGTCATTTTGTATGTTTTTCGCCAAGAAAGGTAGTTTTGTCTGTAATCACACGAAAAATTGAATTCCATTTTAAATTTCATGTCCCAAGACAACTTTTTTAGTCAAAGAAACCACTATTTCGCAGCAAAATGAGCAAATATCCTTTATGGTAAAGTGTTGTTCTGAAAATTAAATGATAAAGTGCAGTTGACTTTTTTCCTCAACTAAACATAAAACATCGCCGTCGTATTTCCCTGACTTATATGACCATATAAACACATGTCCGACACGTAATCAATTAAAGAAATAAAATGTTACATTAAGGAGACTCCTCAATATCAAATTCCGGCTTAAAACATGTAATGTTTCGATCCGATCCTCTGAACTTTGGCTTGTTCAGTTGTCACCTGCCAACGAAAAACTCCGGGCTTGCGTATTTTTTATTGAATTAATTAACCTGGTACAAAAAAAAATCGTTTGAGTCAAAATAAAAAAGTAATATTGGCAGTGAAACAGCTTTTGCTTTAACGATCGGTGCCTGATTGTAAAATATTGAAAATATTCTTAATTAAACTTAACCATTATAGATATTTAGGAGACCAACACAGATAGTTTCGTATGCTGAAATTACCTGGAAATCGCTCTTTAATCTAGTTTAAAACGCATAATTGACAGTATCTAGGTTCCATGTGTTTCAGATCATGAATAACATATGTGAACATTGTGGAGCGCCATTCAATACACGTGCCGCAATGCGTGTCCATTGCAAGGCCATCCATCAGAAGCCGTTTCCGTACAAGTGTTGCGGTAAAGGTTTTAGGGATAAAACCGAACTGAGAAGACATAGGTTAATAATGTCCATTTTAAAGTATTAAACACACAAAAGTGAAACGCGTAATGCAAAATCGAACATAGTGGCAATGGGCTGTCAGATTCTTAATTAGATATCAATGGAATTGAGTCCTGTAGGACGCTTCGCCGGCGATCATACTGTATTCACCTAGGAATGTCTAGTTCTTCCTGATTAAACGTAAAAAGCATATATTTTTAAATTGTATATTCGTTCCTCGCTACAAAGTTCCAAAGAGTTTTTGACCATTGCAATATAAAACAGACATTGCTTTGTTCACGTCCTTAAATCTCATAGTTCGCCTATTTATAGACCTTTATATATAATATTAGGCTGTAAGCATAAAAACATAAAAAGATGTTGGAATTGTTCCACAACTGCTTGTGTACATTTTACTTCTAGTACGCATACACAAATGTTAAGTATTATAATAAAATGTACATACATAATACTTGATTGATTTGTTAAAACCGTATACATTGTGTTAGTTCAGGTCGGCAACACATACATCATGCAAAACATGGAGCAAATAAGAAATTGTGTTTAATAGTTAATATTGTTAGGTCATTTGGTTTTTGAAAGAGGTGTGCGGATATATTGCCGATCTAAGTGTATTTTACTTGAACCGCAGAAGTGGGATAACACGACACTCAGACCGTCAATGTATCCTCACATGTATATCTATTCAAGAAACCTTATAATTGTTTGATTATACTGCAAAACCTGCGAACAATAGATATATAGAAAATATTGGAATTTAATAAATGGGGCTCATTTATTTTCAAACGGCACTCTTTCCACTGAGCCTCAAAAGTACACGTTTGACGTCGTGTTTTCATCTAAGTGACGTCTCTTCTAAATAGCTTAGATGGACTGCAGATTCGTTATTTTTTTACAATTCAGAATAATTTTATTACTTTTAACATAAAACGTTCACACAATCATTCTCTGTAAAGATTTCAGTAAACCCTGAAAATACCAGTGAGCAAATAAGGCGATTGACTTTATGCATTTCCCGGCAATTCAAAACAATAATGCGGAATACAATAAAATATATGGAGGCAAAAGCTGTTTCACTGCCAATATTACTTTTTTATTTTGACACAAACGATGTTTTTGTACCAGCTATAAGAATTCAATAAAAAATACGCAAGCCCGGAGTTTTTCATTCGCCGTTGAACAAGCGAAAGTTCAGAGAAGCGGATCAAAACATTACATGTTTTAAGCCGGAATTTGATATTGAGGAGTCTCCTTAATGTTACATTTTATTTCTATAATTGATTACGTGTCGGACATGTGTTTATATGGTCATATAAGTCAGGGAAATACGACGGCGATGTTTTATGTTTAGTTGAGGAAAAAAGTCAACTGCACTTTATCATTTAAATTTCAGAACTGCACTTTACCATAAGGGATATTTGCTCATTTTGCTGCGAAATAGTGGTTTCTTTGACTAAAAAAAGTTGTCTTAGGACATGAAATTTAAAATGGAATTCAATTTTTCGTGTGATTACAGACAAAACTACCTTTCTTGGCGAAAAACATACAAAATGACAAATTTACCTGCACTTTACCCTAAATATTCTTGCTCATTTCTCGCCGATTCAGTTTCCATGACCGAGGTAACTTGTTTTCCACTTGGAGTTTATATTCCATCTAGGTACCAAAAGATTCGGAAAAATGTGTAGCAGGTTCTTAGGTATATCTCAATTTTACGAGTTATTTATTAAATGAGTAAAAGTAAAAAACTTACCAATTTTCATCCAAGATGGCGGACTTTTGTTTACAAAATGCATGGTAAGGTGCAGTTTGATTACCCGCCCTGGGATATAATTAGGAGATTTGGTAGGCCTGCATACTGCACGTTAGTACTATACCTTTAGGTTTGTGGCGCAAGGTTCACTTTCCGGGGAGTATTCGGAGCTTTGCCACTGCACGCAATGTTTTTTTTTCTGTTTGAAAAACATATTTGCATTAATAAAATGGGTTATAGAATAGATCTAGTGACTTTCAAATTGCTGGTTACTGTACTAATATACACATCCTTCCGGAAATCGGAAGATATTTAAGTTTACCCCCACCCCTGATTTTACATAAAATCTATTCAAATTTTTGCATGTTTGAAAGCCTGCATTATTTTCCTACAGGAACTTGCCTCACCTCACCTTTCTAATCAATATTTCAACTGTCTCCCATCCAGCTACTTTTTCAGTATTTGTCATCGAAATACCTGATGAACAAGTTCTTCACGTGCTCGTCTCCGAAAGCTGTTTTCCCATCCGACAAATGCACAACTTACAACATGCAAAGCTTGCATATACACGTTTTAGCAGTCAGCATCGCATTTACTAACATGTAAACTATGCAATTTCTAACAAACTCTTTCATCTGTAATTCAAACATGAAACATTCAATCATTAATTCTAATGCATTTTATTCTGTGGTATCCCAAATATCTAAAATGATCCACCGGGACCGAAGTGCAAAACTATCCCCTTCCCATTTAAGAACTTTGGTCTTGCTCAATTATTGAATATTTAGCTCTTCTTTTTCAAATCTGATCTTACTCCAATTGAAACAACAGCTTGAATCATGTATCCAGTGTCAAATGTGATCACCAAAGCATAATTACAACTAAATTCATTACCAAGGGAAGTAACAAGAATTTTACTGATTTGGGTAGTGTTGCTGCATGAATGTTTTGCAAATTCTTTAACTTTCAATCTATGCAAAAATACCATTAGTCAGTTTAATCAAGTTCAGATATCATTACAATATTGAGTTATGCAATAAAACACATAAATAAATGTATTTAATGAGAATTTAGTAAATAAAAACAAGAACATTTTTCAATTTCTATTTAGGTTTTCATTAAAATGTTGAGTTTCATGTATAAAAATATAGTCATCCGAGGGATGATCCAAAATAACGTAGACTTTTGTCTTGCATCTTTTTTTGAAACACGTTCGCAATAAATTATATACTAAATTAAATCACACAAACACAACAAGCACAAACGTAACAAACTGAGCTAAAATATTTATATATTTAATCGCTTTCAAAAGCGCGTCGCTTATTTGAATAACCATGGTAACACGAAGGCGGCTCACGCCGTTGCCACTGTACTTAATAAAGCATATACCTGTCAATAAAAACAAAACTACTAGTGGAAAAAGAGCCAAACATCGCAACGTCTAAGCACGGTATACAAATGATGTCATGCCGAAATTTTACGTCATTCTGACGATGCGTTTTAAAAACAGTCAATATTTAAGAGAGCTATCACCAACGTTAAAACGTCAGAAATGTCGCCGACAGATAGCCCGGAAATACACGCTATTATAAAATTCTGTCATGGTCTTTGAAAATCACCTCATGAAAAGCTATAATAATCTAGCAGACGCAAATGAAAACTTCAGTAAGCCGAGCTGTAGTTTTAAAGTGGTACCATTGTTTTTTATACGGTCAGAAGAGCCATTAAATAGGCCTGAGGTAAGGAAAAAAGAAAAAAAAATCGGCGTTACGGCAGTGAAGTCAAGCCGAGAGGCAATTGAAGCGGACTAATGTCTAACTATTGTGGCGCTTTTCGACCTATTCTACACTGGATGAGGTACCGTGCAACGGCTATTGCCGAACAAATGACATTTTAAAGGTGTTTTAATAATTAATTTACAAATATGTTTTTTTTCAAAATAAAATTTTGTTTGGTATTTGGATCATTACGAAGTCATCAATTATCAAATAAGAATAAAAAAGTTATTTATAATTTTAATTACACTTGAATAAACAGCTACACAGACCGTGTCCACAATGCAAAGACTTGTTATATATTAACAAATACAATTTTTAATGAATTATTTAAACAGTTACACGCCTGTTGCAAAAGAACAGCGATACTGTGGGTAATACATGCCCGGTCGTTTCTCCGGCGATACGAGCGAGAAGAGGACCACTTTTTTGATCGCCTCATAACTACTTGCTGCGCCTATGAATTAACGTTGTTGACGTTATTAGATCTAATTTGACGTGCGCCGGATAGCGGTTAGTGTTTGATTTTAATTGTTCATAGTTTTATTATGTGATGTTTTATTTTGCTGATATTTTGTAAAATATGCTGGAAATATTCCGATTAAAGCTTGTGTAATTTTATTTGTGATATCTTGAATAATACAAAAACTATAACAAAACGTTATTTTGGATCATCCCTCGTATATATTGAAAAATGATTAAAACATTATGTTTGAATGAAAAAAGTGCATTTTGTTCATTCATCAAGCAGAATATGCTAATGGACAAAAGTCTTGTCCGGTAGGAAAATTGAAACTTTTTGGATGCTATTTTTCAACACATTACTTTTCTATCAGTTCTGGCTGAAGGAAGGCTTCCTCTAATGAGCTTCGGTCGATATCGCCACAGTTCGGTCGCGGCCGTAGTTATCGTTTTTGCCCGGTGAAAAATAATAATAATAATAATAAATTGTTAATGTTAAGGTTAAAAGTTAAAATGGTTCAAATTATGTTATATAGACAAACATTTCGACACAGCATGTTTAGAAAGAAAATGATTAAAAAAACAAAACAAGTTCCGGTCACGTAACGTTTTGGGAATTCCCTGCTTGCAAACCGAACGTACAAAACCTAATGCAGGTAGAACGTGATTTTCGAGTGAGATTTAATGCTCGTAAGCGTCAAACAATACGGAAACGTTATTGACAGAACACAACTTAGCCAACGTGTATTTGTGCGACGGAGATGCCTGTAAAAATCCGAGCTTCAAATACGGACAGGTTTAAAACGCGGCCCGGCGTAAAATAAAGTACGGCCCAAAAACCGTTCTCCTTTAACTTTTTGATTTCCTGAGATATCTTCAAAATTCCGTTTTCATCTTAATGATAACATTCGTGGCTATAATAGAAGCATTTATTTTGAAAAAAAAATGTAACTAGAAGATACATATATTTTGTTCTAAAGATGGGCCGTCTTTTGACTAAAATTTAGTCGGAAACGGAAAACACGGTCCTACCCTTTTATTTCTTTATTTTAAAACTATATCTTCAAAATTCTTTTTGCATATTGAATAGGACCCTACAAGATAATTATGTGAGAAAAATTTTATGTTGAAAATATCTTAATTAGAAATTAAATTAAGGGGTAGAACTGTGTTTTCCGTTTCTCACGGTACTTTGATTCTCATTAAATCTGCAATCTTTTGCTCTGTGTTATGGTGAACAGTACTTGTATAATTGCAGACATCACTGCAGTGTTAAAGTATATTCCTTTATTAAGATAAACATCTTTCAGATGTAATAATGTTTAGGAAAATGAAAACAATTCATTTTATATTATGTCTTATTTGCTCTCTGGTCATATCTCAAAACAGTGGGTAGTCATTTTCAAATCTTAATTTCTGAAGTTAACTACGGTAAAAAT
Organism: Corbicula japonica; assembly: GCA_038501625.1. Taxonomy (NCBI): domain Eukaryota; kingdom Metazoa; phylum Mollusca; class Bivalvia; order Venerida; family Cyrenidae; genus Corbicula; species Corbicula japonica. The sequence continues at coordinate 3,967,912 of JAZAYU010000016.1, forward strand.
ATTTCAAATTGTTATATGTTACTCAGTTATGATTATAGATGATATTTATCAGGGGGTCCAACGTATTTGTTTTTTGCGGAAAAGTGAGAAATATGTTCTGTGCAGAACAAAATGGCGGAATATTTTGTTATTTAGTGCATTTCCGGAGATATTTTGACCTGGTAAGTATGTTTATATCACTGTTACCGAAATATAAATACGCCTACCCGGAGGCCAGACATGTAAGCTTCACTCGGTTGTTTTAACCTATGTTTATCGAGGCCTTAACAAAAAGTTATTGAATGTATTAAATGAAAGATTGTTTGTTTACAAAGCGAAAGTAGAAAATTGCGTGACTTAAAACTGCATTTTTAGTCAAAATATACCGTGCTTGGACATATTTTAGCTGAATTAACACCGAGTTTTTGCATATATTTCTTCATGACGGCTTTTGCACTTTACATGGGTACTTAATGACCAATTTTTTGAAGTTCAAACACCTTAAATGTTTGCCGTGGAAGTGGTAAGAATTGTTTTGTTCGGTGCAGAATCTGAATAACAAACTTGAATGCGTTAATATAAGAGTAAGTAAGACAAGAGCTGGTAACAAATAATCAAAACAAAAGCCAAAAAAAAAAAAAAAAATACAGACCCACCTAAAATATATAGGCGCACCTTTATATGTAAATGGTAATGTCGTCGTTACAAACGTCTCTGAACCTTTTTCAGATCGAGACAATTCACGATGCCAAGATATAAGAAGTCTCATCTGCATTTTGAGAAGAGGGGCACAAAACAGACAATTTGAGGCACGCCATGCAAACGTTTGAAGCGTATTTGCGGCACAACCACACCTAAAATGATGATTGTTTACTTGACTTGTTATGTTTTAATAAAGAAGTACTATTTGGGTCAAAAGTAACATTGTTCTAGTCGTTATGTGTATTAAATATATGTATATCTAATTGAAAGGTTCGCTTTTTATATTTAGAGTCGCAACTCTATATTTCAAGGTGCATGTCAAAATTAAAGAGGTGCTCCGATATCTGCAAACAATGAAATAGAGGTTTTCTCTGAATTTAGAGAGATGCACCTCTACACCTGGGATAAGAAATAGAGGTGTAGTGTACATCCATATTTAGAGGTGCGCCGCTAATTTTGGGACTACCAGTACAGGTACTTACATACTCGTGGACAAAAGTCTTGTCCGGTTATGTATTTCTATAAAGATCTTTTGAAAGCGTGAAATCTAAATTCCACATTGCTCTACAGACATGAATTTGGTATCAATAAAAAAGGGGACATTTTAATGCATTAATGAAAAAAGAATTTGAGCTACTACTGCCGGTAGAGTAATGTGTTGAAAATTGGCATGCAAATAATTTCAATCTTCCTACCGGACAAGACTTTTGTCTATTAGCATATATTGATAAGAACATACGTATGTTTGGGTAAAGCGGCTTTTGTTTTGATTATTAACAGTTGTTACCAGCTCTCGTCTTACTTACACCTAACGCATACGAGTGTGTAATTCATATTCTGCACCGAACAAAAACATGCTTACCACTTCCACGGCAAACATCTAAGGTGTTTGAACTTCAAAAAAAATGGTCATTAAGTACACATGTAAAGTCCAAAAGCCGCCGTGATGAAAAATATGCAAAAACTCGGTAATAGTTTAGCTAAAATAGGTCCAAAAACGGTATATTTTGACTAAAAACACAGTTTCAAGTCACGCAATTTTCTATTTTCACTTTGTAAACAAACAATCTTCCAGTTTATACATGCAATTACTTTTTGTTGAGGCCTCTACAAACATAGGTTGAAAAACCGAGTGGAGCTTACGAGTACACATCTGGCGTCCGGGTAGGCGTATTTATATTTCGATAACAGTGATAGAAACCTACTTACCAGGTCAAAATATCTCCAGAAATGCACAAAATAACGAAATATTCCGTCATTTTGTTCCGCACATAACATGTCCCTTACTTTTCCGCAAAAACCAAATACGTTGGACCCCCTGATTTATGTAATGTTTATTGATGTACCTACTTTAAATTTTTGAAAAAAATAGGCTTAAGTGACTTCGGTAATTTTGGATTTTCGAGAGTTTAAAGGATTTCCTGTATACTGCCACTGAAGTTTTCACCAATATGATAGCTATTTTATTAAAATCACTCATGATATGAACTTTTATAATAAGAACAATTATATCTGCAGTGAATTAATGCTTTTTTGCAAAGAAATATGTCCAAAACCTTCATAAAATAAACTTTTTTGAAATCATGTACCACTTTATTTCTTCCCATACACAAAGAGAGATGTCGGGGATTAAAAAAAGTGAAAATGCAAAAAGCACACGGTAAAAATTTGTTTAAATGTGTATTTAAATGAGATAATGCAAATGCATCACAAATATTGCCAGTTTTAGTTAGTATGAACTTTTTCCCATTAGGGGATGACTTCTTTAAATTCCGAAATTCTTTATTCATTAAATGCATATAAATGTCTTCTTTCTATCAATACCAAATTTATGCCGGTAGTAATGTGTTAAACATTGGCATTGTTGGTGTTAACGCGGTTACAAAGATATTGTGAAAAACAAATACCGGACAAGACTTTTGACAACAAATATATGTATCTTTACATCACTCCCGTGTCAATACAAGTGAGATAATTCATTTATAAAACGAAGGCATTTCTGTGGCTAATATAAGCAAACTGTATCCATCCAGACAATTAATTTTGGCATTTCTTAATAGGGAAAACAAAAAGATAAGATTATGAAGTTTAGAGGTCTTTGTTGCAAATAGAAACAAAAGCTTACAATATATATACTAACTTAGTAAAAATGCGGACTAAATCTTCTAAAAGAAGACTTTCTTGCAAAAAAATCACTAAAGCGGAGATTTATAAAGTGTTATAAAGTGTGGAATAAAAAATTAAAAAGAGATAAACATGATCAAAATGAACCAGGATCATCACATGAACAGGACGTACCAGACTATGCAAATCCTGTGTTTAGCAGACTAGAAGCTTCAGTTGCGGAGGACGTTTGTTACTCTCAAATAGGATATGCTACACTCTTAACTTCCTCCATAAAACTTGGACCTCGCAGAAGGATAGCTCTCGAGTTGTAAATGAACCCGAACATGTTGGTGAAAATGAAAAAATTATTTCGAACTTCTGACAGCTTGAAGTCTTTTCCGGAAGTTGGGGACACATACTTGTGATAATCCAAATATATCAAGACAGATAAGGTATATGTGAATCACTTAAAGTAAAAATCAGCAACTGCCATTTTTCAACGAAAACCACAAAACTATTCAATAGCATAAAATCAACAAGGGTGGGGGCAGATGCTGGCTGCTTCAACAAAGCAGTTCTTATACTTTTACTTACCAAAGTTGGCATCAATGACATACTGCTTATGTTAAATATTCAAGCATCAAGCGTAGCTTACAAAAACCTTAGCCTATCCAAAAAAGGGGAAATCCTAGGGAAAAATAAATGCAAGAAAATCAACATTTTGTAAAAAAAACAATCACTATCTCGCACGTCTGCTCTCTTTTCCCCTCTACTTTTTGGCTCTGTGGGGAGGCTTTGTTTTCTGAATGTTGCTATTCCTGATATGCATATTTCACTTTTTTACCAATTATTGAGTAGTTAATTTGGATATTAATTACAAGCTGTATGTTTTCCTTAGAAAATTGTAAGTCTTTCTGTGCAGTATGAATAAGCTTACATTTACAGGTATGATTCTATTGATATAGTTGCTGGTACGAACAGTGGACTTGAATCACAACACAAAATCTTTAGGAGCAGTTTCTTACATCAGAAGACAAATAACAGCGTCCTAAGCATGCTGAAAGCAGTGTTATCGCACAGTGTTTCATACATGCATATGAAATGAATGCCAGGTAAATAAAGTACCACAATTAAGCACGATACAAAAAGAAATAAGAAAGAGTTCTAAGTAGATTCATTTCAGAGATAATGTGTGGAGTAAATGGAATTGCTTTATCGGCTGTCAAACACGGACACGAACGGACTTCGTCCATAGTGGAGTTATCTAAATTTTTTTGTCTGATTTTCGAGATTATTGAATCCCGAATATTCAATGCTGAATCGGAAAGTAGAGTTCCGCTCAGGAAGTACAACTCCGCTCAACCTGTCGACTAACACAAATTTTGTCAGGCGACACATTTTAATTTACTTTTTTTTATGATTACAATACACGCAAATATATTCAGTTTTAAATAGTTGTGTATCTTAAACAACTTAAATTAGCCGAAGTCATGAAACATTGTATTACAGCAACTCAAGTTAATCCACTTATCACTGTAGATGATGTTAAATTAGTGAACAATTAATTGACCAACTTCTCATTACTTCAGAAAATTACGTATTAAGAAAGCCTATAAGATTACCTTTAAAATGGTACATTTTCGTCACCCAATTTCAACAATGTTGTAAGTCGTATTTTGCTCATTTCGAGAAAATCGAGTTTGAAGTTTTGAAAGCTAAATCTTGACTTTTACTTAATTGAATTTAACAAAAAATATATCAGTTTGTGCAGAATTTTTTCATCTTTTTAGATACAACATAAAAAAATTTTGGATGGTTAATAATTTCAATATTTCAAAAAGAAAAAACTGTCACCTATAGAAAATTCACGCCTTTTTCAAAATTTTGTTAGAACCGTTTTGTTTTAATGACTTACAACATTTTGGCATTAAATTCAGTGGACAATTACCTAATTATATCAATGTGGTCTAAAATAAATGTTAACTATTTCATATATTTAGTAAGAATAAATGTGATGAAATAATGTTTATTAATAATAGCATATTATCTCGTGTAGGATTAAACACGAAACACTAAGCATTAGAAATCAATCCTCTGCCAAGGTAGAATGTTCCAAGAGAGTTATCCGGACAACAATCAAAATTTTAATCATTTATAATCGAAGTCCATTTCTCATATTCTCAGAAGATTTCATGCAAATCTATTCCTAACTTACAGAATAAAGACTCACAGACCAACCAATAGACACAGAGACAAATGCAGGTAATTACATAACCTTGACCGATATAAAAATACATATCAAAAAGTCCATATTATTTTATCTATGTGAACCCAAAGATCTTGAGGCTTTCAAAGTTCCCTTTTAATCTATTGTAATGAGGATTAAGGTACTTTTAGCAATGAATCAATCCGTTTATTGTCAAAAATAACATTTATTTCAAGTGCCACCGTTATCCAGCCTCATTGGCCCCGATTTCACCTGATCCTCAGTTTGAATGATTTCTTGTAAATAACGAACAGAATAATTTTTAACTCGGTCTGTGACAGAGGAAAGCAGCATCAATGTTAGCACCAAAGCAATTCTGAATTCTATATAAATCTTCAAGAGTTCCACTTTCGGATTTAATGCATGTGATATAAGTCTCGTAAGTATCTTCTACTTCTGCAAGATTGGCTATTGCTTTACTCGCTTTATGTTTATTAACCTCTATAAAAATTCCAATTCCACCCTTTGAAGAAGTCCGCGAAGACATGACTGTTGTCCAAGAAGTCAAAATTAACAAGAAAAGTATAACACACACGTGTTATATGTGGACGACATTTATGCTAATGATGTAATGGCCCTGAGCCAAGTTGTGGTTGGATCCATTTGATTGTAGATATGAAGTGAATAGTTATTTGACCTATGATCAAGCCACCACACACCATCAGTCTACCAGTCCACATGTCCAATAATGATTCCTAAATCTGCCACACTTCCACAAACTGGGTAATCTTGGCTATTCCAAACAACACCTACAAAAAAGTAACAGTTATTTTCCATTACAAATACACATGATGTTATTTATGCTCATCTGCATGTCGATAGGTATGGGATCAGCCATGCAACACATATGTAATTGGTCAAAAACATAAACACCAGAAGCACACAACAAAAATAAAGAAATACATGAAAATCAACCAAGAGCTTAATAATTGCCTGGGAATGGCTTAGAGGGAGACTTGGCAGAAATAGTCTCCCAAATTGTCTAAATTTCTCCCTCTACTGAGCAAACGTAGAAGTTATTCCTATATGTCCTGGGCTGTCACTAGACCAGCATGATCAAAATATCACTACAGCGTATGTATTACATCTGGGTTGTAGTAATACTATAACCCAGATAACATGTATTATGAGAATGTGTATTCTGATCGTGATTTTCAGTTACTCTACGGCACATACCGAACTCCGAAATAGTTTTGGAAAATCCTATCGCTGTTATTTTCAAGACGGTATTGAGTAGCGTGAATATATTAATGCTACTTAGTTTGGATATATATTAACAGTCTTTTTGTATTGTGTCCAAGATAGTTGCGCATGCGCGGTGACGTCATATTGTGATTAAGAACTAAATAAATAACTTTATTGCAGGAATCAAAAACTTTGCATTGCAAATCTTAATAATTTAAAAGAAGTTGCATATAGATTTGTGTTTAACAATTTTATCATTACGAAGAATGAAACATAACTGAATTTGCATGCCCCCTAGTGTGGAATAAAGTAGGTCATCTGACTTGCAGGTGTTGTAAAAAACGAGTGAACATTGTTAGTGACTGCTGACCTTGTTGCAATCTATCAAAAGTTTGTTTTTAATATTCGATCGGAATGTTTTCCTACTGAGAAAAACACAGTTGTCCATGTTAGTGACATATTTCTGTTCCATTGATTCGTTGTGTTAAATCGTTATCTTGGGAAATTGTGAAATCGATACCGGATGTTTACACAATTTAAAATAACTACTAAACTTGGCTGAATTATGGATTTAAAATGGTATATTCAGTTTGTAAGGATTGATTAAGTGAACATCTTATTGTAAAACAAGATTATATTGAAGCATGGAAATTAACTTGATGGCTAATCAAGAATCTTTGCTGAAAATTCATCCAGATCCAGAATGTTGAAAAAGAGCTGTTTTTTACGTTTTTATATGGACAGTCGCTGTGCATATAGGAACATATAAGATAACAAGTGCATCCTTGTTGTCTGGCCAACAAATTAACATGAAGAAGCAACCTCTTCTGAAAGTGAAGACACTGCTAGTTGAAGCGTCTGCTGTGTATCACAAGTCGGATATTTGGATGAGTGTCTGTTGAATACAGAGAAGACGGTCGTAAATCAACCAATTAAGAATAGATTATCTCGGCAGTTATGATGGCCTAAATGAGATTAAAATCAGTATATTGTTCTTTGATGACCTGCTAACTGTGAAGAGTTGTGAGCATGTATTGCTAAGTGGTAAATGATAATCTTGTCACTTATATTAACAGGCGAATACAGAAGGTTTATTATAACAAATTGTAACCATAAATGAAGAAGATTTTAAATTAATTTGATGTTATAAAAGTACTAACTGAAAGTACTAACTGTACATCTTTAAATGCTGTCCATATCAATAAATGGCCATTCTACTGAACATGTTGACTTTTCAACAAGTCATGTATTAAATTGTGGCATAATCATAATGAAAAGAACAGGTCTGCAATCAAGGGCTGTGTATATATTGCAACAAGAGACAATTGTGGCATGTTTTTAGACTGATGTACATAAAAAATGAAGCAACAACTGTTTTGTATTAAGTACAATACAATAGCAAATCTGTGGTAGTTCTGTGAAAAATGTACTTTGTCATATTTCAATAAAACTTAGATTACTACTTGTTGCTTTGTGCTAAATATATTTTAATATAAATTGTATTTGTAAGATACACCCCATCAACCATGTGAAAACATTTTGCACGAATTAGCACGTCAAGTGTTGGATGCCAGGATGCCTTAAAATTTTTCTGGGGAAGGCCCTGAAGCTTACCCTAGACCAAGTCCATATTGTTTAACACATGAAGTGAGACTGGCTCATAATCCAAAGGTAGGAAGATTTTTTCGTTATTGGCTAATTTGATAAAGAAATTGTCACTTACATTTATTTCACTCAGAAAATTCTATAATTCACTGGAAAACATAAAATAAATAGTGGTCTACATCACATACATTCATAGTATAAGTTTATTTTGTGTTTAAGGATTCTGCATTTAAAATTATTATGCCCCCACAAAGTGGGAGGCATACTGGTAGAGTTGCACTTGCCGTACATACGTACGTCCCCAAATCTTGTGCATCAACTTCTCATAAACAATAAGGCGGATTTCTTTCAAACTTGCATAGATGATAAGCAGGATGTGTAGATGATCGGATTTTTTCCTACGATCATTTTAGTAAAAACTTTTACTAGAGTTATAATAAACCCTTTGTTATTAAAAATTAACTTGCAGCAGTGGGGACATAAGTGTCCGAGGACATAAAAAATTTGTTTTTACATCAAGAAATAAAATTAATTCTTGATGTATTCAGGAATGTTTTATAATGCATTTTGCCAAAAAAGTAATTTTGTCTTAATAAATATAATATATTTTATCATTATGTTTAGTGAAAAGATGTGTTTAATTTATTTTCCGAACAACTTCAACAAGTCGCTTTGAAAATCTGTAATACATGTAACTTTATAGTAACTTTTGTATCATGGTCCCAAAACATTTTTCATTATACATGTATGTGCAGTTTTATTGACAGTTTCAAGATGTATTTGTATGAATTTTTGTGTGGCCTGATCTGTGGCAAGCGGAATTAATCCGTGGTTATCGACCCATCTATGGTTATTGGTGATACCTGATGATAACCATAGTTATAATCAAGGGGTGATAATCAGATGGTCACAAGTCATATATTGTTTTCAGTTAACTTATTATTTACTGAATTGCTTAACATATTCATTTAAATTAATTTTCATAATTGAAATAAACATTTGCTTCATATTTAAATTGCAAAAGATATAATATCTCTTTATTCTTGAAAAGTTTGACCACTTTTCCTCAGTTCTTCTGTGTCGAAATGACCTCAAGCTCAGAAATAGGTGGGGTCAAAAGTGGAAAATTTAAATGTGCTTGCATCAAAAAGCAAGAATCTGCATTAATTGAAATCACTCTAACTGCCGTTAACGCCGAGAACAATGGTTTTTGGTCTGTAACTATAGGTTACGTTGATGTCCATAGTAACTTATTGACAATTACTACAGTTATCGGCCGATAAGGCTCCAACGTTTACACGTGTAAACGGTAACGTTTCGTTTTCGGGCCATAAACATTTACAGAATCTTGAACCGTTTATACGAACGGTCACTTGATTGTAAAGGCAGCAAAAAATTTGCTGAAAAAAACGGCAACGATGCACTTAGAAAATATTAATTTTATTTACACCACTAAGTGAAAATATTAATTTTATTTACACCACTAGGTAAACAATTGTATTTTAATATGTAATTCACATTGTTGAGGTATAAAAAACTCTCGCATTGTTATGGGTTTCCGCGATGTCCAGGGATTTCAATAGTTTCTGAAAACCAGGGGTCATCTGATCCCTGTTGAGAATGTTCATGGGGTCATTATCAGATCGTCACTAGTCATATCTTGTATTTAGTGAACTTTACTACTTATAAACCTGCTTTAACTTCATTTTAATTTATTTTCAGTGGTTTAATAAGGGTCAACTTCTTTTTTTTAAAATGGAATGTACACAAAAGTTTTCTTTATTCTTGCAAAAGTTGACCTCTTTTCTCCTGCATCAAAATGATTCCAAGTTCAGAATGAGAAGGGGTCAAAAGTGGAAAAAATCAAATTTGCTTGCATAAAATGCAAGAATCTGCATCAGCTGAAATCCTGGATGTCGTGACCATGTCAGTGAGTGTAGCAAAATGATGGATTCATAATTTCACAGGATACCCCCGGAAGTTTAGCGATCCAATAAGATCCCGTTTTTAATGGAGTTACATTGTTATTTACAACTTACAAAGTCCAGTGAAACTTGTCACAATATTATCAGGTTTGCATGATATAAACAACGTTTAAATGGCATCGTTTCGTTATACATGGTCCGTGTAAAAGTTTACAAAATTTTTTAAACGTTGGAGCCTTATTGGTCGATATCTAGGATTTTCACCAATAACTATGGTTATTGGACGGTAACCCTAGTTATTGTCAATAGCTATGGTTATCAGATCAATATCTATAGTTGGTCTCTAACCATGGATATCGGATCAATTGTGCAAGCCACTTGCCATAGTGATTTTTGGGTCTCTTAAAATGATGCAACATTAAAGAATACAGGATGTACTCATCATGTAGTGTTTTTATGATGCATTTTTCCTCTCACCAGTGTTTAGATTTCTGTTATGAAAATATTTCAAACTCAATCAGATTTAGCTGCATTTCATTTATTATTTTTAATAGCATTGAAATAAGTAAGGTTATGATTTAAAATGAATTATGAATCGGACCGATATCCATAGTTATTACATGAACTATAAATAGACGCAACGCGATTGGTCACACCCCCAAAATACCCGAGTCAATAAATCTAGATATTGACCCACTTTCGCTGATATTGACCTGTCTATAAATAGAATGCGAACTTTAGTTTCCATCTTTTATATTTTTATAGTTCATGTAATAAACTATTATATATAAGTTATATATATAACTATTTATAGTTCATGTAATAAAACAGTTATTTACTTATTAGATGGGAAATATGCTGTTGATATTGACCGCAAAAATCGTTATTGACCTCGGCTATCGCCTCGGTCAATAACGATTTTTTAGGTCAATATCAAAGCATATTTCCCAGCTAATAAGTAAATAATCGTATATTATTGGTTTATAACTATAGATATTGGATTATTTGGGCAAACCGAATGTCAAAGTGAAACAGATATAATGGCAAGACAACAACCTAGGATATTGATTTATATCTAGAGTTTTGTGCCAAGTGCACATTTGATATCAATAGTTTTTAGTGAAAATGATAGATAAATATTGCTCGTTAACCACAGTTTACTCCAAGAACTATGCGAGGGCTTGGCGCAAAACTGGACCAACTCAGTTTTTGTAAACTTTTCAGGAGACACAAAAAACTTAATAACTTTCTTAAAATTATGATTTCATGGATGAAAATTTACACTTTTGGTGTGAATCCTGACTGAATTTGGTCAGTGATATTATTTTTTAATTTTATTTAGTGGAATTATGGTTTTAGACAGTTGGACTTAAAATGCACTGAGCTTTTCAGTGCAAAACAAGTCCATCTTAAGTTAGACTTATTATGCAACAGATAGTTCAATGCAAAAAAGGTCCAACTTAAAATGGACTTCTTTTGCACTGAAAGTTAAAAGTAAATAAGGTCTAACTGGCAGAAAACAGTCTTTTTGGAAAAAAAGAGTAAAAATTAAAAACAAAATAATAGGTTTAAACACAAATAGGGCCAAATAGTAAACTAAAAATCATCTGCTTCTGTTGCAGGAACTTAGCTTAGAGATTGTGACAAATATATTTTTATCTGATATGAAAATATCCAAAAGTTTCAAAGTTATCTGTTTATAACTAATCCAAATCTAATAATAAATAAAAACACTTTATGGTGAACAATAGGATTATTTTTTATCATCAAACTCTGCAAATGCAAAACACGTTAACAGCTGCACTTATAAAAAGTGTGATGCACTTTTTTTGCTTTAGCCTGTTTGCCCTTTGTCACATGTGAATTGCCTTAATTAAAAGTAGTTCATTTATCAAACAGTTTCCTTCAAATCTAGACAAAACACTTATCAGAGCTTTGTGTTGGTGAACAGTAGAAATCATGATCTATTCTTTGTATAATATTGCTCTTACATTTAAGCTGTTCGAGAAGGTCTTAAATGAACAGTTTGCATTACAGAAACTGTGATTTGCCCTAGCCTAAATGTACAGTTAGCCTCTATGTCTGACACCAAGGTTTAATGTTAAAAATGTCGTGCTGATATAAAAAAAATTAACAATATTGTTATCTTCAGCAGCATTTTTATTATTTTTTGTTTTCAAGCCCTTTATATTTTGTCCCTTGATGTCTAAACATAATTTGGTATAGTTTCAGCCAATTATTTGTTCAACAGCAGCATGCATGGAGTTTTTCCAGAATTTCTTTCACTATTTTCATATTAAGTGCAATTTTGATTTAGCATATTTGTGCATAATGCAACAAAGTTTTTGTTTCTATTTGTCCCCGGCCCCACAATAATCAGAATACAAAATGGCTTTCCTATTTGCAGGATTGCTGTTTAAGAAATCTGTACACACATTATGCAATTAATTTTACATGACACTCAGCCAGATGTGTATATAGTACATGTATATACATTCACCTAAAGTTCTAATTAGTCACAATTTTGCAGAATTTTGAATTACATAGACATTTATTCAAATCTTTAACTGTCATTAACTGTCAATAAAAGTCTTTTATTCATTATAAAACTTTTTATTATAGACTTGGGAAAAAGTTTGAGTTACTGTATAAGTGGTTATTTCTGCGGGCTCCAAATTCTGTAGTTTTGTTAAAATTATGGGTGTTTTTATTTCTGCATACATTATTTCTGCGGCATCAAGTTTTTTCATAATTGGACTAAAATTCTGCGGTCTTGCAAGAAAGTGGAAATATAAATTAAGATTTTTGTCATTGCAATACAAACTTATTCAAATAAAGTAAAATCTAATACATGTATCATGTTTAAGTTACCAATCACCTGTAAATGGAAATTCTTTCCGTAATCGTACAAGAAAACAAAACAAACCATCATAGCAAACACGGTGTAAAATTTTATCCAACCTTAGTAAAATCAAAAATATATTTATTCAAATATTGTGTAATAAAGCATGTACATAATGTAGAACGCACACTGCAAAAAGCGTCAAACAACCTACTAAAGTGAACATCTGGACACATCCATCAAAATGCACATCTTCGTGAAACTTGTTGCAAAAGTCTAAATCACAACGAGTGTGTCTTTGCTTGCTTTTATTAGTGTCAATGGTCAGGTGCACAGGCTGATTAGCAAACATTTTCACTTATCATTAGGTTTTCAGTTAGAATGATAAAGAATAATCTTAAAAATGAAATTTAAATTCATTTTTTCTTTTAATTTTAAGATTTTTTGTGTTTTTTTTCTCAATTTTTGGCTGTTTCATCATTTTTAAACTCTTTAAAGCCCAAGCCCTAAACTTAAAGAAGAATACACTATGGAAAAATCATATTTGTCCATATTGACTCAAATATAATTATAAACTCTCTAACAGAACACAAAAGGTCCGATCAAATTCTTTCTTATAGACGGGATTTTCAATGATAATGTTTAATTAGAGTTAACGAACTTTTAAGAAGCTAAATATAATGTAGCTCTATTTAGCATCTATTTTTGACGACGCAACCACTTCATACGCGAACTTGATTTCTGTGACGTTTCGGAAATCCTTTTTTTGATTTTAGTTGTGCAGACCAAATTTATTTTAGTAAATTAAAATTTTATAAGCCCGAACTAATGATGCAAATTTGTGCCTATAGTTCCAAATACATGTAATATTTCATACAAGAGCGGGTTAAATTGAAGTAATGCAGCTTTAAATTGTGAATTATTTCCTTTTGGGCCTGCAATAAGCTTATATTAAAATAAATTTAAATATTTAAGTAATTTAGTTATTATTATGATTATACGATAACATTATTTAAAATTAAGATTTCTCAGATATAAAGTTTTTAGTATTTGCAAGTTTTTTGCCGGTATTTTTGGTAAATATAAGGGTGGTATTAGCAGACAATTGACTGGCCTAGCTGCATTCAATTTGCTTTTACTTTGCTTTATTGTAGCATAAACCTGACTAGCAATATAGCCTCATTTTATGCTGATGTCCCCTTCATTCCAACACTCTGTATTTCTTTTGTCTATGTAATCTTTAGGTGTTTTTTTTTCATCGCACTTATTATCCAAACAAAAAAAAAATACAACCCTTTTTCATCAGCCTTGCTTGTTAGATTGTTTGGAGAATTACTCATTCTTGCCCCAAGTTCCTTCTTTTGGTGGGCCATATTTCTCCCAGGTATTTTCACTTGTAGTACTCTTTCTTCTTATTATGATACATTTTCAACAAACTTAATGCAAAATAAGTCCATCTGAGATAATTCAGTTAAGATTCATTAATAATTTCAGAGCAAAACAAGTCCAACTTGAGTTGGACTTCTATTGCCCCAATGCAAATTGTTGTTTTGAGATGGACCTGTTTGTTTCTTAGCAACAGTTTCATAAATAGTAAAGATGTAGTCATTATTTTTGCACAGAATGTGTACCTAATTGATTAATGTAAGATTATGTAAAAAAGTGATTTTGTGAAAAAAATTGACTTGGACCAGTTTTGCGCCAAGCCCTCGTATGGTTTTCGGTCGGTAACTATAGTTTTTGCCAATATCCATAGTTATTATTCCGACATCCATTGACAATAACTATGGTTATCAGTCGATATTAGTGTTGGGATATGGGTTGCAAATATCAATAATAAGTTTGAATCGGTTGCCACTTCTGATGTGATTTCACTGTTTATAATTGGTTTATAAATCAAATCTGTGTTACATTAACAAATGGTTTCTGACTTGTAGCTTACATATTATCCCTTGATTGTGTGTGTTTGCTGCTACTTTCTACATGAAGGTTGGTGTTCCAAGGACAATAATAAAACTGTTCCGCTGGTTTTCTTATTTCATATGCACTAAAATAGGATGGATGAATAATGCTTATTAAAGAATACCCAACCCAAAACATGTTTTAAATAGCACTAAATGCCTAAAAGGCCCTACAAATATTTTCAGTCATGAATAGTACAAACTATTAATATTGATCAACATAATTATGTCCAATTGTGCAGTATTTTACAGGCAGAGGTGGAGATCAGTTTAAATTGATTACGAGAGAATGACATTGATTATTAGCATTGGGAGGCTTTTAAACATAGTAAATCGATGTCTTCCGATCATCGGTACATAATCACTAGCCGATATCTAGGGTTTTCACCAATACCTATGGTTATCGGGCGGTAATCCAAGTTATTGTCAATAACTATGGTTATCAGATCGATATCTATAGTAATTGGTAGATAACCATGGATATCGGTTCAATTGTGCAAACCGCTTGCCCTACTGATCTATGAGTCTCTTAATTTGATGCAACATTGATGATTGCAGGATGTACATGTGGCTCATCATGTAGTGTTTTTATAATGCATTTTTCACCTCACCAGTGTTTAGATCTCTGCCGTGTTATGAAAATATTACAAACTCAATCGGATTTTAGCTGAATTTCAGTTATTATTTTTAACAGCATTAAAATAAGCAAGATTATGATTTAAAATGAATTATGAATCGGACCGATATCCATAGTTATTTTATTGGTCGATAACTATAGATATTGGATTATTCGGGCAAACCGCATGTCAAAGTGAAACAGATACAATGGCAAGACAACCTTGGATATTGATTTATATCTAGAGTTTTGTGCCAAGTGCACATTAGATCTGATGTCCATAGTTATTAATGAAAACTCTAGTTAAATATTGCTCGTTATCCACGGTTAACTCCAAGAACTATGGTCTACAGTCGGTAACTTTAGTTTCGCCAATATCAATAGTTATTGGTCCGACATCCATTGACAATAAGTATGGTTATCAGCAGATATCTAGGGTTTTCACCAATAATTATGGTTATCGGGTGGTAACCCTAGTTATTGTCAATAACAGTTACTTTGGTTTTCTGATCAATATCTGTAGTTATTGGTTGATAACCGTGGGTATGGGATCAATTGTGCAAACCGCTTGCCCTACTGATCTCTGAGTCTCTTAACATGATGCAACATGAAAGAATGCAGGATGTACATGTATGTGTGCTCATCATGTTTTCTTTTTATAATGCATGTTTCACCTTACCAGTATTTAGATTTCTATCAATATTACAAACTCAATAAGATTTTAGCTGCATTTAAGTTATTATTATTCACAGCATTGAAATAAGCAAGGTTATGAAATAAAATGAATTGATAAGCAGCTGATAACTTCCAGGCGTTCCATTTTTCAAATTACTACCCTTTGAAAATGCAAAATTGATACAAAGGTTAATTGTGTTGCTATTATTCGCTCTGAGTACCAACTGCATTGTGGTTTGTGATCGGGATGAGATGCTGGGTGTGTGTTCAATAAACAAGAGGGCCATGATGGCCCTATATTGCTCACCTGAGTACAAAAGTACTCTCAGCTTTACCCAAGGGCCTACATTTAAATAATGTTGGTAAAGGTTCTCTTCACAATACTCAAAACGAAATATCTAAGGTCTAGTCGCATTAGTTTCAGAGAAAAATGATTATTTATGTTTTCCTATATAAATCAATGTAAATAAGAGAACCCTGGGGCGTGGCCAATTTTGGCCCAGGGGACATAATTTGAACAAAATTGGTAAGTATCCACTAGACAATGCTACATACCAAATATCTAAGCTTAAGGCATTGAGGTTTCCAGTAAGAAGATTTTTAAAAATTGCCTTTTTACATATTAAGGGCCCCCGGGGCAGGGCCAATATTGACCCCAGGGCCAACTTTTAAACAATGTTGGTAAAGGGTCTCTTCACAATACTCAACACCAAATATCTAAGGTCTAGTCCTATAAGTTTCGGATAAAAATGATTTTTCATGCTTTCCTATATAAATCAATGTAAACTAAGAGAACCCTGGGGTGTCGCCAATTTCGGCCCAGGGGACATAATTTGAACAAACTTGGTAGACATCCACTAGACAATGCTACATACCAAATATGTAAGCTTAAGGCATTGAGGTTTCCAGTAGGAAGATTTTTAAAGTTTTCCTTTTTTACATATTTAGGGCCCCCAGGACAGGGCCAATTTTGACCCCAGGGCCAACATTTAAACAACGTAGGTAAAGGGTCTCTTCACAAAACTCAAACCAAATATCTAAGGTCTAGTCCTATTAGTTTCGGAGAAAAATGATTTTCCATGTTTTTCCTATATTACTATATGTAAACCAAGAGAACCCTAGGGCATGGCAGATTTTGGCCAAGGGGACATAATTTGAACAAATTTAGTAGACATCCATTAGACAATGCTACTTACAAAATATCTAAGCTGTACGCATTGTGGTTTGTGAGAAGAAGCTTTTTAAAGATTTCCTATATAAGTCTATGTAAAATGAAGTGACCCCTGGGGCAGGGCCAATTTTGACCCCAGGGAAATAATTTGAACAATCTTTGTAGAGTTCCACTAGAGGGTACTAAATGCCAAATATCTAAGCTCTAGGCCTTGTGGTTTCAGACAAGAAGATTTTTAAAGTTTTTCCTATATAAGTCTATATAAAATGAAGTGACCCATGGGGCGGGGCCAATTTTGACCCCAGGGAAATAATTTGAACAATCTGTGTAGAGTACCACTAGAGGATGCTTAATGCCAAATATCTAAGCCCTAGGCCTTGTGGTTTCAGACAAGAAGATTTTTAAAGTTTTTCCTATATAAGTCTATATAAAATGAAGTGACCCCTGGGGCGGGGCCAATTTTGACCCCAGGGAAATAATTTGAACAATCTTTGTAGAGTTCCACTAGAGGGTGCTAAATGCCAAATATCTAAGCTCTAGGCCTTGTGGTTTCAGACAAGAAGATTTTTAAAGTTTTTCCTATATAAGTCTATATAAAATGAAGTGACCCCTGGGGCGGGGCCAATTTTGACCCCAGGGAAATAATTTGAACAATCTTTGTAGAGTTCCACTAGAGGGTGCTAAATGCCAAATATCTAAGCTCTAGGCCTTGTGGTTTCAGACAAGAAGATTTTTAAAGTTTTTCCTATATAAGTCTATGTAAAATGAAGTGACCCCTGGGGCGGGGCCAATTTTGACCCCAGGGAAATAATTTGAACAATCTTTGTAGAGTTCCACTAGAGGGTGCTAAATGCCAAATATCTAAGCTCTAGGCCTTGGTTTCAGACAAGAAGATTTTTAAAGTTTTTCTTATATAAGTCTATATAAAATGAAGTGACCCCTGGGGCGGGGCCAATTTTGACCCCAGGGAAATAATTTGAACAATCTGTGTAGAGTACCACTAGAGGATGCTTAATGCCAAATATCTAAGCTCTAGGCCTTGTGGTTTCAGACAAAAAGATTTTTAAAGTTTTTCCTATATAAGTCTATGTAAAATGAAGTGACCCCTGGGGCGGAGCCAATTTTGACCCCAGGGAAATAATTTGAACAATCTTTGTAGAGTTCCACTAGAGGGTGCTAAATGCCAAATATCTAAGCTCTAGGCCTTGTGGTTTCAGACAAGAAGATTTTTAAAGTTTTTCTACAAGTCTATATAAAATGAAGTGACCCCTGGGGCGGGGCCAATTTTGACCCCAGGGAAATAATTTGAACAATCTTTGTAGAGTTCCACTAGAGGGTGCTTGATTCCAAATATCTAAGCTCTAGGCCTTGTGGTTTCAGACAAGAAGATTTTTAAAGTTTTTCCTATATAAGTCTATGTAAAATGAAGTGACCCCTGGGGCGGGGCCAATTTTGACCCTAGGGAAATAATTTGAACAATCTTTGTAGAGTTCCACTAGAGGGTGCTAAATGCCAAATATCTAAGCTCTAGGCCTTGTGGTTTCAGACAAGAAGATTTTTAAAGTTTTTCCTATATAAGTCTATATAAAATGAAGTGACCCCTGGGGCGGGGCCAATTTTGACCCCAGGGAAATAATTTGAACAATCTGTGTAGAGTACCACTAGAGGACGCTTAATGCCAAATATCTAAGCTCTAGGCCTTGTGGTTTCAGACAAGAAGATTTTTAAAGGTTTTCCAATGTAAGTCTATATAAAATGAAGTGACCCTTGGGGCGGGGCCAATTTTGACCCCAGGGAAATAATTTGAACAATCTTTGTAGAGGAGTTCCACTAGAGGATGCTAAATGCCAAATATCTAAGCTCTAGGCCTTGTGGTTTCAGACAAGAAGATTTTTAAAGTTGTTCCTATATAAGTCTATGTAAAATGAAATGACCCATGGGGCGGGGCCAATTTTGACCCCAGGGAAATAATTTGAACAATCTTTGTAGAGTTCCACTAGAGGGTGCTAAATGCCAAATATCTAAGCTCTAGGCCTTGTGGTTTCAGACAAGAAGATTTTTAAAGTTTTTCCTATATAAGTCTATATAAAATGAAGTGACCCCTGGGGTGGGGCCAATTTTGACCCCAGGGAAATAATTTGAACTATCTTTGTAGAGTTCAACTAGAGGGTGCTAAATGCCAAATATCTAAGCTCTAGGCCTTGTGGTTTCAGACAAGAAGATTTTTAAAGTTTTTCCTATATAAGTCTATATAAAATGAAGTGACCCCTGGGGTGGGGCCAATTTTGACCCCAGGGAAATAATTTGAACAATCTTTGTAGAGTTCAACTAGAGGGTGCTAAATGCCAAATATCTAAGCTCTAGGCCTTGTGGTTTCAGATAAGAAGATTTTTAAAGTTTTTTTTATATAAGTCTATATAAAATGAAGTGACCCCTGGGGCGGGGCCAATTTTGACCCCAGGGAAATAATTTGAACAATCTTTGTAGAGTTCCACTAGAGGGTGCTAAATGCCAAATATCTAAGCTCTAGGCCTTGTGGTTTCAGACAAGAAGATTTTTAAAGTTTTTCCTATATAAGTCTACATAAAATGAAGTGACCCCTGGGGCGGGGCCAATTTTGATCCCAGGGAAATAATGTGAACAATCTTTGTAGAGTTCCACTAGAGGGTGCTAAATGCCAAATATCTAAGCTCTAGGCCTTGTGGTTTCAGACAAGAAGATTTTTTAAGTTTTTCCTATATAAGTCTATATAAAATGAAGTGACCCCTGGGGCGGGGCCAATTTTGACCCCAGGGAAATAATTTGAACAATCTTTGTAGAGTTCAACTAGAGGGTGCTAAATGCCAAATATCTTAGCTCTAGGCCTTGTGGTTTCAGACAAGAAGATTTTTAAAGTTTTTCCTTTCGGTTGCCATGGCAACCAGAGTTCTGCATGGAATTGATTTCTTTGAACAACTTTGGAAGAGCTTCATGCAAGGAACATCCGTGGCAAGTTTCATCAACTTTGGCCCAGGGGTTTAAGAGGAGATGTTGTTTAAAGCAAAAATTGACGACGCACGACGCACGACGGACGACGCACGACGGACACAGGGCGATCCTAAAAGCTCACCATGAGCACAAGTGCTCAGGTGAGCTAATAAAAATGCATTATTTGGAGGTAATTTAGCAATTGTATTAGTTTAATTATTAAATATTTTTTCTGGAAATTCACAAAATATAGTGTATTGGATATTTTACATAAATATATGAAACTTTCTGTAAACAAAGAATTATTTTTAAGATCATTTGACAGAATGAAACACACTTTCATGTTTATGTCCAATCATGAGCTATTCAGTAAGGAATTCCAGAAAATAAGTCTTAAAAAGATTATCCTATCATGTAAAAAAGGTTCCAAAGTTAAGTTCACCTGAACTAGAGGAAGCCTGAATGTCTTCAAGACATAATATCGCTTTTGTCAATTCTGTGGTAAAGTAAATTGATATTGTTGTTTTTAAATTATATATTTTGTAAACACTTTTATTACATAAGCACTGGGGAAGAAGTTGTATTCTAAAGGGTATGGTAATTGAAACCCATAGTAGTGGTTAAAAATGATAAAATTCGTAGAATATTGAATTGTTCTTCAAAATCAACAAAACATACATGCATCATACTTGATAGGCAAATAACATATGGTGAGAATACTATTAAAAGTGAAAATAATGAAAATTTGTAAGAACAAGTGTGATATTGATAGGCAAGGTTTGAAATCAGAATGCATGTTGGATTGCTTTCTTTCAAAATATCATTGAAACAAATCAACAAATGAGCTAGATATTGCAATACAATTCTGTGAGAAATTGTTCAGTTGTCTCTGAATAATAGACCGTCTGTAAAACAGTAAGTTACTGTTTTACTTTTTCTTGTTATAACCATTACGATATTCTTACGCCATAGCATGAAACTAATGTTGCTTTTGTTTTTAGTAAACCATAATGTGAATATTTTTTTCCAGCGTATTCAAATTTATTATGAGCGAGAAGGGTATATAAAAACAGGTATCTAGAACTACATTCCTGATAAAAAGTAACATTGTTGCGTACGTAAGGTGCATCACGCTTGACCCAACTGACGAGGTATATGTTAGCAAGTGACCGCTATTTATAGAATGCTCTCGACCTTTGAGATAACATATTTTGACCTAGTTATGTACTGAATATCGATATAAAACAATAAATAAATAACTCTGGCACTTACCTCATACAATTCACTATGCATTCAAAGTAAAAACAATGGTATCATACTACGTCACGAGCACCGACCAAAAAGATCCATCCCGGACTTTTTTTTGTAAATAAACCCGTCGCTTCAAAGGTAAACTTTAATTTTTCTGTTTGAAAACTTCGTAGCTGAAAATTGTTTTGTAGCGCAACAAATATTCGTTAGTCTCAATATTATTATTCTGAGAAGCATTTACTGTGAGATGAGCCAGTTTATGAGATCATTCGGTTTTAATGTGTTTTTTGAGAGATCCATCTAGGACTCAGGCCAAAAACAACACACATCGATGCCGAGTTCTGCCGATGCAGCCCTTCATTTTTGTAGCCGATTGGAGCGGAGTGTTAGATACATTACTAAAGTCATTTTCGACATTTGATTTATGCGCAAATCGTGCTAGTTTGTCCAATTTCGAGTAAAAAAGTAAAAAGATCCATCTGGGACACGAGTGAACAAGAGGGCCATGATGGCCCTGAATCGCTCACCTGAGTATGAAACTCAAGTTATTAACCAGAAACTGAATTTTTATTTTTAAACAACAGTGACCTTGACCTTGATCACAGACACGTGGGTAGCAATCCCAATTTGTCTCTTGTTATAAGCTACCCATATACCAAGTTTGGAGTCAATATGCCAAAGCAAACTCAAGTTATTAAGTGGAAACTGAATTTCTATTTTTAGCAACAGTGACCTTTACCTTGATAAGAGACACCTGGGTAGCAATCCCAAGCTGCCTCTTAATATAAGCTACTCATACACCAAGTGTGGAGTCAAAAAACCAAAGCAAACTCAAGTTATTAAGTGGAAACTGAATTTCTATTTTAAGCAACAGTGACCTTGACCTTGATCACAGACACCTGGGTAGCTTTCCCAAGTTGCCTCTTAATTAAAGCTATCCATATACCAAGTTTGGAGTCAATAGGCCAAAGCAATCTCAAGTAATTAAGTAGAAACTGAATTTCTATTTTTAGTAACAGTGACCTTGACCTTAATCACAGACACCTGGGTAGCAACCCCAAGCTGCCTCTGGATATAAGCTATCCATATACCAAGTTTGGAGTCAATAGGCCAAAGCAATCTCAAGTAATTAAGTAGATACTGCATTTCTATTTTTAAGAACAGTGACCTTGACCTTAATCACAGACACCTGGGTTGCAACCCCAAGCTGCCTTTTGATATAAGCTACCCATACATCAAGTTTGGAGTCAATATGCCAAAGCAAACTCAAGTTATTAAGCAGAAACTGAATTTCTATTTTTAGCAACAGTGACCTTGACCTTAATCACAGACATCTGGGTAGCAACCCCAAGCTGCCATTTGATATAAGCTACCCATAAACCAAGTTTGGAGTCAATAGGCCTAAGCAAACTCAAGTAATTGAGCAAAGACTGAATTTCTTTTTTTAGCAACAGTGACCTTGACCTTGATCACAGACACCTGGGTAGCAACCCCAAGCTGCCTTTTGATATAAGCAACCCATACACTAAGTTTAGAGTCAATAGGCCTAAGCAAACTCAAGTAATTGAGCAAAGACTGAATTTCTATTTTTAGCAACAGTGACCTTGACCTTGATCACAGACACCTGGGTAGCAACTACAAGCTGCCTTTTGATATAAGCTACCCATACACCAAGTTTGGAGTCAATAGGCCTAAGCAAACTCAAGTAATTGAGCAAAGACTGAATTTCTATTTTTAGTAACAGTGACCTTGACCTTGATCACAGACACCTGGGTAGCAACCCCAAGCTGCCATTTGATATAAGCTACCCATACACCAAGTTTGGAGTCAATAGGCCTAAGCAAACTCAAGTAATTGAGCAAAGACTGAATTTCTATTTTTAGCAGCAGTGACCTTGACCTTGACCCTGTGGTCATGATTTGAACAACTTTTGTAGACATCAGTGCCAGGATGCTTCAGGACAAATTTGGTTAAAATCCATCAAGTGGTTTCAGAGGAGATGTTGTTTAAAGGAAATTGTTGACGGACGACGGACGACGGACGACGGACGCCGGACGACGGACGCCGGACAAAGACGGGTCACAAAAGCTCACCATGAGCCTATGGCTCAGGTGAGCTAAAAATAGATCCATCTGGGACTCGGTTCATATACCCTTATTCCTGCAGGCGTCAGTTAAATTCCATATAAAGGTGTGAACGAAAATAAACTGAGCTAATCATTGATTTGTTGAAGATGTCAAAATTAACGCGTAAGATTACCAATGGAATTACTATTTTTCGTTTACTTTTGTTCGTTACAGTTCAAACATGAAGAAGAAATCCAATTTAACTTTGGCTAAAAAGAAAGGTTTTCGAAAACAAAAACAGTACAGACAATTAATAAAAGCACCGGAACATCATCTAAAGATATCAATTACATCAATTTTCAAAAAAAGAAAACACATCTCCATAATAACTCCTGTAAAATCACCAAGAACGAAGACATTCAATTACAATACTCCATCAAAGTCTCCCAACCGGAAAAGATTTCGTCGGCTGTTCACTTCTGAAGGCGGTATGTATTAAAAATTCCGTTTGTATAATTTATTATTTTTCAAGATTGTCAAAAATATTAAACATGTTGTTACTGTTTTTGTTTTTATGACATTCAGACAAAGATTATGATATGAACTGCTAGTATATTGAGAAATTAGGGAGCCTAGTAAAGGGTTATAAAGTTTTAATTCTTCGCCGTGCAGCTATGATATAAACAGATACACAGGTTGCAGAAGACAACAAACTGCTAAAGAGAACATAAAGAATAAACACTACGATTAGTAAAAGACTTCATTAGTTTATATATTTTTATTATCCCTGCCAGGATATTTTAATGGAATAGACTTCATTGCAAAAAGTTAGCACATATACATTATAAATTGGCATATATTTTGCGGTAAGAAAAAAATCTATAAATAATCGAAAATTATTCGGTTGTGTCAAACCGTTAATCGATTACAATTTTGGTTCCGATTCCCATAACTTATATCATTCTTTTGCCTCGTATATTTTTAAGTTTGTTGTCAAATGAGTCAATATAATATAAGTATCATGCATGAGTGTGAGGTGAAGATGGAAAAATCTGTCACCGAGGGTTAACTGTTTTGCGGGAACGAGGCTCTGCCGAGTTCCCGCCAAAACAGTTCACCCGAGGTGACAGATTTTTCCATCTTTACCGAATGTCTCATGCAAGATACTTTTTCTTGCATACCTTTTATTATTTATAACATTTCTATGTATGTATACAAACTTTTTTATTTTCCTTATGCTGAAATATTGACATTAACGCTATCCGTTTTTATAAATGACGTCAATAATTTGAATATATGACGTCATTCACGTGACTCATTCTACACGGGGGGGTGTAGGATCGAAATTTCCTACACGGGTGAAATAACCGGATGACCTGATCTGGTATGCAAGAAAATATAAGATAAAATTTAATAAAGGAAATATTTAATGCAGATGAGTTGGGAATCCCGCCAGAAATGTTACTGCCATACACATCCCAAGATGTTCCGACGCCTGATACCTACTCTAGTACTTCGCAATCAAGTGGAGCATCTGGCAACCGTACGTATGCCCCAAAAGCATCTTTTTTTACAAATTAACATTTATACATATATTAAAATAAAGCTAATATGTATGAATAGAATTGAAAATAACATTTTACAACTGTTTAGAAAAGCGGTTTTGTCACTTCGAGGTCAAGGTCACAGCTTAATGTCAAAGGTCACAAAATTTACACATTCTTTGGTATTTTGAGTGTTTGCTAGTTGTTTTCATAATAATTTAACAAATATATTAAATACCCCCCCCCCCCCAAAAAAAAAAAAGATTCACAGATATATAACTGGGTGTGTAACTCTAAGGTCAAGATCATAGGACCTTGCATTTTCGCAGAGGATTTGAAGTTCCATTAAATTACATGTTATGTCCGCTGTTTCTTTCATGCTTGAATCGAAACAATAAACTCGTAACTTTCACATATCGTGTAATGATACAATGGTTATTCGTTTGTTCACTTATCATTTGGCTTAAACTCATACTTGTATTTCAATAAGTCAGTTAATATTGGTCTTACTTTGTGTCTGCAATTATAGTAGTTTAAACAGAGTAAGTTTATTATTATTGCATATTTACCTTAACACAGCATTACTCAGTCGCTAATGAAACATCTCGATTTCAAGAAGAAGGAATGGTGATAAAAAGTATCTTTTATTACGAACCTATTCAAATTATGTACCGGTTTTTTAACTTCAGACAAGGTTTTGAACCCGAGTCGCACAGAAATCCATAATGCTACAAATATGCCAGACAAATTGATCACACGGAATTCAGTCGGTTTCCACACTGCCGAATGTTGCTGCATTATCTCTTTTTGTATTTAATTAAGATCTCTGCCTAGAAATGAGAAAGCACGGACGTGAATTTCAGTGCCTGAAAAGAAGAAACAAATGCGAAAAGACAGCATAATTATATTTTCCTTTTATTGACCGATTTGAAATCAAAATATTGTTTATTGAAAGTTCTGGAAAAATACATTAGAAAACATTGATTCATCTTCTTTTATTAAGATGTATGCCGCGCAATGTTAATTTATTAAACGCGGTTGCTTATTTGACGGCCCGAAAAGAAGAAATAACTGCGATAGAAGAATACTTATTTTAAATGTTCTAGCCGGTGATGCGGTCACTCGTTTGGTTGTTCTTAAATACTGAGTCAGAATATTTATTGATTGTATTAAGTCAATAGATCTACCATTATAAAATATTATGTCTGATTAATTGATTTATACATACCCAACCTCTTTAAATATTTAACAGATTTTAATTTGCGATTTATATTCAGATCATTTTGACGTCTGCTGAAAGACACATGATAAAAAAATTAACTGGACCCTTGGCGAACCTCAAGTTTGGCGCGTGCGCCGTATGACGTCATTTACCCGCATGCTGTTTATTTACAATCAATATAGTGGAGAATAACCAGTCAATAAATTTGATACATACTTGCTGAATTGATGTAATCTTTTGGACTCGGACACTAAGGTAAGCGTTTTTACTGACCGTGATGATGGATTACGGATCAATGTCACGAAAAGGCTTTTATTCGGGTGGCCGAATATTTACGTACCGGCCAACATTACGTACTCTGCCAGTATGTTCAGTGATATTTATATTTAAGTTAAATAATTCGTATATATTAAATGCTTTATGGGAATAAAACTTCTAATTGATAAGTTACACATAGCGCTCGACGGAACCGAGTCCCAGATGGATCTATTTTTCACTCGTGTCCCAGATGGATCTTTTTACTTTTTTACTCGAAATTGGACAAACTAGCACGATTTGTG
This sequence comes from Corbicula japonica, assembly GCA_038501625.1. Lineage (NCBI taxonomy): Eukaryota > Metazoa > Mollusca > Bivalvia > Venerida > Cyrenidae > Corbicula > Corbicula japonica. Next base: position 3,994,555 of record JAZAYU010000016.1, read on the forward strand.
CATAAATCAAATGTCGAAAATGACTTTAATAATGTATCTAACACTCCGCTCTAATCGGCTACAAAAATGAAGGGCTGCATCGGCAGAACTCGGCATCGGTGTGTGTTGTTTTTTGCCCGAGTCCTAGATGGATCTCTCAAAAACACATTAAAACCGAATGATCTCATAAACTGGCTCATCTCACAGTAAATGCTTCTCGGAATAATAATATTGAGACTAACGAATATTTGTTGCGCTACAAAACAATTTTCAGCTACGAAGTTTTCAAACAGAAAAATTAAAGTTTACCTTTGAAGCGACGGGTTTATTTACAAAAAAAGTCCGGGATGGATCTTTTTGGTCGGTGCTCGTGACGTAGTATGATACCATTGAAAAATAACGAATTTATTTCTAAAGCATTCACATGTCGCACGCCATCTTGAAATCCAGAGGGGTCAGCTCAAAGATATCACGCACAATGACGTATTACGCCAAATACGAGATATACATTCGCACATCCGAATAAAATTTCACCGCAAATAAAAATAAAGTTTTATTAAAGAACACCTAAAACATATTTAACAAAAATTTAAAAAATCCACACAATTCACCAAATGCAAACAAATTACTTTGAAAATTTCCCTTATCAAACATAATTTTCGTTATTGAAAGGGATGTTCAAAAAGTTCTTCTATCCCGTCAAAATCACTCAACAATTTCACTTCAAAAACTAAGGTTTCTACCCATAAAACGTTAATAAAAATACATTTTATTTCTAAAACAATAATTTTGAATGCATAAGTAACAAAAATCACGTATTTACCAAAACAACATCTTTTCTGAACTTTTTAGCTCACCTGAGCCATAGGCTCATGGTGAGCTATTGTGACCCGTCTTTGTCCGGCGTCCGTCGTCCGTCAACAATTTCCTTTAAACAACATCTCCTCTGAAATCACTTGATGGATTTTAACCAAATTTGTCGTGAAGCATCCTGCCACTGATGTCTACAAAAGTTGTTCAAATCATGACCACAGGGTCAAGGTCAAGGTCACTGCTGCTAAAAATAGAAATTCAGTCTTTGCTCAATTACTTGAGTTTGCTTAGGGTTATTGACTCCAAACTTGGTTTATGGGTAGCTTATATCAAACGGCAGCTTGGGGTTGCTACCCAGGTGTCTGTGATCAAGGTCAAGGTCACTGTTGCTAAAAATAGAAATTCAGTCTTTGCTCAATTACTTGAGTTTGCTTAGGCCTATTGACTCCAAACTTGCTGTATGGGTAGCTTATATCAAACGGCAGCTTGGGGTTGCTACCCAGGTGTCTGTGATCAAGGTCAAGGTCACTATTGCTAAAAATAGAAATTCAGTCTTTGCTCAATTACTTGAGTTTGCTTAAGCCTATTTACTCCAAACTTGGTGTATGGGTAGCTTATATCAAAAGGCAGCTTGGGGTTGCTACCCAGGTGTCTGTGATCAAGGTCAAGGTCACTGTTGCTAAAAATAGAAATTCGGTCTTTGCTCAATTACTTGAGTTTGCTTAGGCCTATGGACTCCAAACTTGGTATATGGGTAGCTTATATCAAAAGGCAGCTTGGGGTTGCTTCTCAGATGTCTGTGATCAAGGTCAAGGTCACTGTTGCTAAAAATAGAAATTCAGTTTCTGCTTAATAACTTGAGTTTGCTTTGGCATATTGACTCCAAACTTGATGTATGGGTAGCTTATATCAAAAGGCAGCTTGGAGTTGCTACCAAGGTGTCTGTGATTAAGATCAAGGTCACTGTTACTAAAAATAGAAATGCAGTTTCTACTTAATTACTCGAGATTGTTTTGGCCTATTGACTCCAAACTTGGTATATGGATAGCTTATATCTAGAGGCAGCTTGGGGTTGCTACCCAGGTGTCTGTGATTAAGGTCAAGGTCACTGTTACTAAAAATAGAAATTCAGTTTCTACCTAATTACTTGAGATTGCTTTGGCCTATTGACTCCAAACTTGGTATATGGATAGCTTAAATTAAGAGGCAACTTGGGAAAGCTACCTACGTGTCTGTGATCAAGGTCAAGGTCACTGTTGCTAAAAATAGAAATTCAGTTTCCACTTAATAACTTGAGTTTGCTTTGGTTTTTTGACTCCACACTTGGTGTATGAGTAGCTTATATCAAACGGCAGCTTGGGATTGCTACCCAGGTGTCTGTGATCAAGGTTAAGGTCACAGTTGCTAAAAATAGAAATTCAGTTTCCACTTAATAACTTGAGTTTGCTTTGGCATATTGACTCCAAACTTGGTATATGGGTAGCTTATAACAAGAGACAAATTGGGATTGCTACCCACGTGTCTGTGATCAAGGTCAAGGTCACTGTTGCTAAAAATAAAAATTCAGTTTCTGGTTAATAACTTGAGTTTCATACTCAGGTGAGCGATTCAAGGCCATCATGGCCCTCTTGTTTAGTAACCCTCTTATCTCTCTTGGGTCAAACTAGATGTACATATTAAATATCATCTATTAATAGTTAAATAAGAAATATAATACATGACCCATAATTCGTCCAGAAAACGTACAGTTCACGTCAGTAATGAGCAGGAAAACGAACAAATATTCTGTTTGAAACGATCTATGGAAAAAAAAGATAATGCCTCTAGCTGGGAGCGAACACGCACCGTCACGGCGACAGCGCCTAGCCATGCAATTCCTGCGACGCAACCAATTAAGCTAACCGGGACAACCCCAAACAAGTTTGATCGGATAGCCGTGATATATGTAACAATCGCTCCATGACATCGGTAACGGGTTATTTTACTGATTCTACTGACTATATGTACGGGGAGACTTTTTACGGCCGCCACACTGCACAAATAGCGCTACTGTGAATTTCAAATGATAGTGCCTCTAGCTTGGAGCGAACCCGCACCGTCACGGCGACAGCGACTAGCCATGCAATTCCTGCGATGCAACCAATTGAGCTAACCGGGACAACCCCAAAAAGGTTGATCGGATAGCCCTGATATACGTAACAATCGCTCCTTGACATCGGTAACGGGTTATTTTACTGATAACAGTACTGCCTATATGTACGGGGAGACTTTTTACGGCCGCCACACTGCACAAATAGCGCTACTGTGAATTTCAAATGATAGTGCCTCTAGCTGGGAGCGAACCCGCACCGTCACGGCGACAGCGCCTAGCCATGCAATTCATGGAAGTTACAGAAAAGGCCGAAATAATAAAATGCAGTAATTGCAATTTTAAGCAATTTCTCTGCAACTTAGACACCGAAGTCTCAATAACTGGGTATATCAAAAACCAAATGATGTCTAAGAAAATCCTCATTCAACAAGATGCGTTGACATCAGTCCTTAGATCAAGACAAACTTGGCCTGTTGGCCAATATAGATGCGCTGAAGGACTTCTTGATCCTGAACTACCCATACAACATCACATTCACTGGAAAGGAAGAACTTGTTTCCTCCATCCAATTGATGAGTTGAATACGCTAAAAAAGGACAACCATAAAGATAATGAAGATTCAAATTTGTCAGACAGAGCTTGTCACAAACTGAATAAACAGAACTATGAACATACCATAATCAAGCTGGGAACCTGTATAGTTTTACCTATGACCCTCACCACAGACTTTAAGACTTTGAGTCCTTTTGCTTGCTTTACTTAAATGAAAGTTCAGAAAAATGCGCCAATTAGAACAAGAATATGTGTATAGCATGTGGATTTCGTATAACGAGAACACATATAAATTGTCTTACCACAACTATTTACTTTAAAAGTTATTAAAACATTTTTTATTAAACTTGCACAAAGACCTATATTATACAAAGATAAGCGTCTTCGCTTTATCTCGCATGTGCACGCGGCCTGCGTTATCTCGGCGAGTCACGTGATCGCTAACCGCGTCATAGTAATCAATATGGCTGTTAATTCATACATCAGAAACTTTCATTTTATTGATCATGAAAACTTGTAATTAATAAAATATTTTAAATAAAAGTAAACATTTTTAATGCTTATATTATCAAAAGAAGTTATTCTTTCATCAAAGATTAGTTAAAGTGCTTGTAATAGCCGAAATAAACGATATGAAATTAAATATTTTACGAAGAAATACTCGTTTCTTTGTTGTTGTTGTTGTTTATTGCCTCCCGTGTCATTTGTTTGTTGGTTTTTTATTAATTTTTATGTCTGAATAAAGCTATAATGAATTTGAGAAAAATCGGCATCTCATATAACTTTGGTTCGTGTTTTATTTTGTTACATTTAGAATTGATACTGATCTTGAATGAGATTTAGGGTGGTCTTCACCATTATCTCAGCCAAGTAGTCTCCAGATCCTCGCTGACAGGTACGGGAACTTAATACACTGGCATGGTGTGAACACCAAATCAAATACACTGTCATGTTTACAGTGTTAAGACTGGCCCAATAGCATGTGACAAGTCTCCAGTTCCAAATTGACAGTTAGGTTAACAACGGAAGCCAATTTCGCGCATGCGCGTTGTGCGTAAGACAAAAAACTGCATACGAAGAACAACAATTCAACGATAAATTAAATCAAAATGAGTAATTACGCTAATAGTTTACCACCAGATAACCAGAAAAGGTACTTTGAGAAGCTAACTAATCTTGGTTTTCATGAACATCACATCGATGATCCGTATATTGGGCTTGAAAAGACAAGAAATGTTAGTAAAGTTGACACCAGCTCGGGATCGGAGCGAAAATGGCTGGACGACCCAACAAAATGGCCAAAGTTAGAATTCGGTGACATATTTACTTATTTCATTGATACACCTGGACCATTTACCAGAGAGAACATGCGGGCACATCGATCTCTTGATGCCTACTCGTATTACAAAGATGGATGGGTTCAGAAATGTGAACATAGTACAATCGGACATGGGCAGTCTGAACATTTTCACTTCGTTTGTCCCTTTTACTAATCGCCTTGTACACCCTGGGGCACAACATGATGATGGCATGTCTTATTGTCACTTTTAATTCAAAAGTTATCACAAATTACAAGATAAATCTGTCAAACACACTGATAAAATCAATATTCCTTTGTTATAGCTTCCTTGTTATCGAATTTTTTGCCCTACGCAGTATGCGCATGCGCGTACTTTTAACAGTTTCCGGGAAAATTTTTCAAGGGAAACAACCTCAAAAGTAACGTGACGAGATTCTCGTCGAATCCACGTAAAAAACGAGATTTCTTATATCAGTAATAGAGAGATGCGAATCTATTTATATATATAGGTCTCTGACTTGCACTAAAAATTTTTTCAAGACCATGTTCATGTTTGTGTTATGTAACAATTTAAGATTTGTAAAATTAGTTCACTTTAAAATGTGAACACAGTAAACAGAAGTACTGTGGTTTTGTATTTCTTTCTGGACTTTTGGTCAGTATGAAATAAATTTCCACATGAATCTAGAAATACATGTAGTTGCATGCATGCATGTTTCATAGCATTGCAGTGTTGCTTCATGAAAAACATACTCTGGTGAGCGATTCAGGGCCATCATGGCCCTCTTGTTTCAATATAACATAGACTTCATAATCCTTAATGTATATCGCAGCGACGGGAACTATGAAAGTAAAAACAACAAAGGGGAAATCGATATTTCATTTTTAATTTAAAGCTGGTTATTCGCATTTCATTTGGTTTTATTATTATTATTATTTATTGTACTGATATATGATGCCTAAAAATGACCAAGAATAGTAATATAATTCAGTGGCTGAAAGGGAAAGAAAGGAGGGTAAAAGAAATATGTGGTTATCCTGCTTTTGGTTTTACGCTTTGCATTCGATATTTGCTCGTACTGGACATTATGATATTTGTAACAAAATAGCTGCACAGATACAGTTTAAAATTTTGACTTCAAATGACCCTGTTTGTGTATATGGAATGATATTAGGGCAAAAATTACAAAGTGCATGTTTGCTGTTACAACTTGCCTGTGGATACTGCTATGCCGTTTATTGGTACGATCACCATGCATGCTGACACATTCATCTTACATGTTGGCAATTTCAACAGGCATGGTGGCGTTTTCAGCATTGATACTAGTAACTGACATGTTGCGTATCGACTTTACCATTTGCAAATTGATATTTTGGTTTTGCTCTATGATATGGTTAAACAACAAATTGTCTCTTGTCTAAATATAAATATTCGTGAAGAAAATCACAAGTAATAACTACGAAGAATACAAAGTACAATCAGACATTAGGTAAGTTGAAAATAAGCACACTGCAAAGATAAAATAATGTACATGTAAATTCTGACAACAGAGGGCGTATGATCGTAATTTTTACGGGAAATGACGGAAACGACCGGCATATTACGGAATTTAATGAAACGATCAACTATCACGCGGAACAGAAGTAGGTCAATTGCCGCCATTTGAACCGTGTCTCTGTGTATTAAACTGGATGTCAGCAAAGTTTCTTCTGATCAAGGTAGGAAATGTAAATTTACAAATTGAAGGATAGAGTTGACATTGTTTACAACTAAAACGATATTTTTTTAACGTGAGTCTCACTCCAAGTCTTACTGAAGTTTATACATGTGTAGCAAAGTTACGTCCCCTTAATAACATTTGCCATTTGTTTGCTAAAAGTTGAATTTACATTTTTGCATCATTATTGAAAAATAGCTTTGATGTAAGTAAACAAAAGGTGTTTCTTTATTCATTTATTGTCAATTGAATGTCCAATACTGTTAGTATACTTTAGTATACTCGGATAATGGCAAAAACACTGACAAATTCATTTTATCGTATAAAAGCTCATTAGACAGTACAGCTTTAATAGACGCTTATGTAGTTTCATAGGCAGGGAAGCTCATTATTATTATAGAATCCAGATGCTTGAAATATGTAAGTATGACGTCAGCCAATGGAAATTGACGATAGGTGGCGCCATACAGACAGGCCTATATATAAGGCGGGTAACTGGTGAAAGTTACAAGAGTGGATCATTAGCTCAGTGGTTAGCGCGTCTGACTCTGAGTCCAGGGATTGATCGCCCGCTACTCCAACAAATAACTAATATAGTCGTTCGGATAAGACTGAAAACCGAGGTCCAATGTAGTGGTGCTATACACGGGGCACTTCAAAGAACCAGGGACAATTCTGGAATTGGAGAGTCCTCTGTATCTTGCACTATCCTCCAAAAACCTAAAAATGACTAACACTCTTCTGGAGGCGTCTCTCATATTGGCAACTGGTAGCGACGATAAATAAATGGAAGTACAAACAATGAAACTTAGTCATTGTATGGTTGGCAACCACAGAGGTTAAATATCTGAAGAAGCCCAGCTTCACAGAGAACTTAACTTTAGCTCTTTGCTAGGTATTTGATGGAGTCAGTCAGCTTTGATTTGTCTGAATGGTTGACCAATTAACCTCATCATTAAATATCCCTTGAGTAATATTGCCTAAGTAGTGCAGTGAACTTGGAGCAAGCTTTATGATTTTAAAGTCCAAGATTCCAATGTCACATTAAGCTGATCTTTCTTTTTGCTTTTTTGTACTTTTTTTGGTTACCAGATATTCTATTATTTTTTTAAATAGAGGTCTAAATTTAAAATAACATGTTTGTGAACAATGTGAACAAAATATCATTAAATCAGTGTTTAGTATCTTTAACAGAGTAATTGTCATTTGTTCAAATTATCTTTCATGGTCATTAACAAGAAAAATATGTTTTTTATTGCTGGTTTCACTTTATCCCATGTAAGAAGTCTGCTTGCCTTTGGCTTTTCAGATCTATGAGTAACCCACAAAGGGCGTGTGAACTGCTGAGACAAGCAGCACAAATGTTAGAGCAGGAATCTGTTTCTGTAAATCGCACAACTGCAAGCCTATGTACAGATGTCTCCACACCTACTGCTCCAACAACTGCACATTCAGCAGCACTGTGATTAGCAACAAGGAACCTTTTCACCCCTTATGGGTCAGCAAGAGGGAGAACAAGAATGCCAACACAACCGAGAGTGACTTTTTGGTCACACAGGTTTTGCACTTTGGCCTGCAGTGACCAGGTATGTACATGTACATTTTTTGGCTTAATTGGAAATGGTTCTGATATCCCAAGAACAGGCAGTTTTTACATAGAAAAAACTGATATACTGTAATAAGTATGTCAGTAAGTCAGGTATTAGAAATATGCTAGTATGTTTATCAATAAAAGGCTTGCATGCAAATTTGTTCCTTTAATAACTTGGTATAATTAGGGTAACTTGACAGTTATGCTTGACCTTTTGTTTTTATGCTCTAGAATATATTTTTTGGTCTTTGTGCTTTTGCCTGACTTATAAATGAAAACCCTTTATATAAGAGACAACAAACCTGCATGGATTGTTGACCACAATGAGTACTTGAACTTGACCTAGTTTCAGTTCACGGTCATGGCCTTAGTGAGACACATCTTGTTTGCCTAAAGTAAAAAGTGAAGGCGAGTTGAATAATTTTAATACTTGAGTTGTGAATAAAAGTACAAAATATTGGGGGGGGGGGGGGGGGTCCAGCGGATTTTAGCAGTGGCCCAAATTGTATTACAAAGCAACTTTTAAGCAGTCTTCTTCTCTGAAACTATTTCAGCTTGAGCTTTGATTTCAGGTGTTTAAAAGAAGAGGTTTCCCAGAGGTATTGGGGGATATGAGCTTTTAAGATGTGGGATTTCAGCGAGAGTGAAAATAGAGACTCTTCATATCCCACCTTGAGGCTATACAACACAGTATCTGTCGGATACAGGCGTGCTAGGCCAGGCAGTATGCTTCAGACCTATACAAAAGGACCTTAGTGTGGAAGATTTCCCTATTGAGGTAAACAGTAGTCCTAGCTTGTTACATTAGTATATTTTTAGGCATATAAAGTTTGCACTCGTTCGTCTATACGTATGTCCCCAAATCTTGTGGCACCAACTAAATGGGACCAGGGTCCATATTCATAAAGCACCTAAGGAATAAAGTTTAGGAATATGGATTTTCCCTATGTCTATGCAATGTCAAATGTCTGTATTTGCTTAGGGCTTTTCCAAAAATTAAGGGCCAAAGTTTTGCCTTAACTTGCAATGACCCCTTAAACCTTCGGTGCTTTAAGAATACAGGCCCAGAAACACATTGCGATAAGGCTCCGTTTTGAGCCGAGATGTTCTTTACTTGAATCGTCCTTGTTGATCTGGTCTTCATCCAAATTGACTTTCTCTTATACCATAAAGCGTGGGACTAAAATCTTTAGCAAATGGCATCATCCAGTGACCCTCTACAAGGAATGTTCTACACCTGCATCTTATGTCACTTTAGCCCCACCCCCAGGATTTCATACTTTACAAAGACACATAAAGATAAATTTAAATATCTCTTTTTCTGAAGCTTCAAGCATTTGAGCTCAGATAATAGTAGTCCTGTACAAAGAATGTTCAATTTAAGCTCCTGGGATGAAAATGGGCCACACCAAAGGGTCGCATGTTTTTTTATACTACATAAAAGGAACACTTGAAAAATCTCTGAAACCAAAAGTATTTGAGATCAGATAATGATGGCCCTACACAAAGGTTGTTTAAATATTCGCTCTTGGGTTAAAAACATAACCATGTCTTAGGTTCAGATGTTTCTTATAGAAATATAGAGGAACATTGAAAAATATTCTCTAAAACAATATTTGATATGTAGTATCATCCTGTGGTCATGTACAAAGATTATTTATATTATGTCTGTTGGGTCAAAACTAGCCTCGCCCAATGGGTCAAATTTTCTTATGAAATCTATAGAATTACATCCTGTCCGTAAATAATCTTCCTGTCTAAAGCCATAAGTCTAAAGGATCAGATATTTCCATGGTAGTTGGTCTAAAAGTTGAGAACAAAGATTGTACATATTATGCCTTTATTATGAATTTTGAAGGCAGAGTCGGGATTCAAACCGTCAACCTACGGCGACTTTGTCTAGTAGTGCAAAATTCAGCGCCTAAGACCACACGGCCATCCCAACTACCCCGAAACAGATAGTGCAAATGTCTAGTTACTCCGCTACATTATATGGTATCAGGTTTATTTAAAGATGACAACACTAACTATAGTCACTGCAGGCTTTCCAGCGTTCCTAGTTTTTCCTAGTTTTCCTAGTTTTTCCTAGTTTTTTGAAATGGCTCCTAGTTTTTCCTAGTTTTTACAAAAAGCTCCTAGTATTCCTAGTTTTTACTAAAATGAAGAAGTAATTTTCTCATAATAACAAGTCTCAATGCTTTAAATCATGCTTTGCAAAGTATTTTTACAGAAGATGTTCATAAACTGTTTAGTTGACATGTTCCTATGCTGGCAGTGAGGTCTGATGTCATTGTTGCATAACCCAGCAATCTCAACCTTTGTTCACTAAGGAAAGCTTTAATCAAAACTTAATGTTTATGAGTTTTCTTTTACTATGTGTTGTCAACATCTAGAAACAATGCCATTTGTTTTAATTGTGAGCTAAATGTTTGGTTATGTCTCTTATAACTCTATCCTAATACTTTTGCTGACAAAAAAAAAGTTGTTGCCAAATGTCAAAGTATTTGGGTAATTTATTTCATTATAATGTCTTTGTTTTCAAAAACATCAAACAACAAAAAGATTAGATCATTAAATTTTACATATTTCTTTAGTACTGTTGATCAATGTTAAATTTTACAACACAGCTGTTCAGTACCTCTCCACTTACTTTAGGCATTTTGGTAATCTTTACAGCAGAAAAACTAAAAAAGAAAGCTTGGTGATAAAGAAAAGAAGGTTAAGAAAAATAAATTGGAGATAAAGGCTGAAATGGATAAGGCTAATAAGATTTTGGAAGAGGAAAATCTGAGGCTATAAAAAATAAGGCAGGGTTCTCAATAAGTTTCAGTCCAGTAGGCCCAATTAACAATCTAGCAGGCCTGCTAGGGGGGTCCGGGGGCATGGTCCCTGAAAATTTTGAAACTGATCACTTCATTTCCTGCATTTTATGCTAAATCTATACTATTTAATAGCATTATTTGGAAGCCATTTTGTAGCATATTTTAATGCAAAAATGTGTTTGAAGTATCTTTATTACATGGGTATGATACTACCATGCAATGTGGATACTTTAAACACATTTTTTGCACACAACGCTGATATCCAAAGTATGCCGAAACAGCATTAAATAGCGCAAAGGGGAGAAAGTGGCGAAAAGGATCAACCATAGCTAAAAACACATGCATGGAAAAAAATGATTGATTTTTTATCTGTCGGGAATTTCAGCCGGCCAAAAGTTGATTTTAAATGGCCATTTTGGCCGATGGCCGGCTCTTATTGAGAACCCTGATATTAAGGATTTCAAAGAAATGAACATTGCTCAAGGTCTCAGTGATGTGGCAAAAAATAAACATGAATAAAGTAACAGTGCAATGAACAAATGTGTAGAAGATAGAAATGACATTAGAAAGTGATAAAAATGAAAATGATTAGAATCAATAATGAAAAAGCTTTTTTTAACTGTCATTTTTACCCAGAAGGGGAATGAAAAAACCTGATGTAAAGTCACTTTTTGGGGAAAACTGCATGATTAAAAAAAATCTGAGGGGAAAGCATCCATAAATGGCCCTTACTAAAGTAGGAAAAAAAGCCCTGAGATGAGAGAAATTTCCACAATTTCCTGGAGAGGTTGTTTTCCAAATCAGGTAAATCAGTTGTTGGGGGTATAGTCAGTCCTATGACAAAGATATAAACTTGACTTCAAATAAAGTTGTGCTTATCTTTCAGTCATGTGTTTCTAAATACACATTTGATTGGGTGATATAATTTATATTTATTTCAACAAAATTGAATGAAATTTGTCATAACAAAGTATCTGTAATCATGTGGCCTTCTTTGATTAAAAACCTGTAGTCTACAATTGGCGACAAAAAAGAAAAACAATGTTTCAAAACATTAAGTTTTGTTTCCAAACTGCTACAAAGTACCAGTATATTAAAATAAATGTAATAGGGACTGGCTAGAGAAGTCAACAAACTGGATGACAAATAGAAAATTTGGCTAAGAAAACCTGATATTCAGGTTTTAGCTTATTATAAGTGCTGTGCCAAAGTACGTGTCCAGCAGATTTTTTTTTGACCTCACAAGTTGTTTTACCTGGAAAACACACTTTTAGTTCTTGCTGACTGCTTAATTTACATGTTTCTGGGGGCTTCTGGCCCCCAGGCCAGAGCTTTGCCTTGGACTCAACAGCGGTCCAAATGATGGACCCAGATCCCCAGCATAATTTTCAGGGTTTTTTTTTCTCCCTTGCACCCATGTAGCTGCACAACCTTTGTATGTATATATTACTTAAAAAAAACTGATTTTGTACTTATATTTATGTACATATTCAATTAGTTAAATTTTTTATTAAGATAATGGCAAAATGACATGGCATTGTTTCTAAAAATTGTTAAACCCTGTGCATTATTACTACCTTAAAGATTCCTTTTTGTAACAACAGCTAAAACAGCAGTCATTATCGTGTATATATGAAATATTATATAAATATGAATGTTTTAGAACTTAACAGGTTAACTATGGTCTGTTAATCTTTAATGTTTATCAAATGAATAAAAACCATTTGATAATGCTTGAAAACAGTAAGCCAGACGTGATTTCGCAAGGAAATAGGCAGCTCACCAGCCTCTGCATCTGCATGAATGCTAAATTTATATATGCAAAGGTGACAGGGTAAAGAGATAACTTCCTAGTTTTTTACAATTTCTTCCTAGTTTTTCCTAGTTTTCTCCTAGTTTTTTGTGCGGTTGCTTCCTAGTTTTCTCCTAGTTTTTCATAAAGTACTGCTGGAGAGCCTGTCACTGGAAGACTTTCTACAAAAGTGCATTGTTATTTTGACTTTTTCATGTAATTTTTGTTGAAACTGTCTGGCAAGCTTTTAGGATCATCAACGGTCTTATTAGGAAAACTTTTGTGTCTCAATTCAAGGTCTGAAGTTGCACGGAGTCCTTGGGCTTCTTCAGAAGCACAAGTCTGATGCCAAGGCACTGCTAGTAAAGACGATTGGCACATCGGCTAGTGAAGTTATGGATTTCTTCAAGCCATGGTATTCAACAAACGACAACGAAAAGGCAACAGAGGAAATGATAATCTATAACTTGAATCAATTCCTGAAAAATCAAGAACGTAAGAAATTTAAAATTTCTTAAATTTAATTCTGCTTATGGCTGAAGACTGTAACCTTTGTATTTATTAGGGTTGTCATCGATTATTCGGTTAACCGGTTATTTGACCGAATATCAGTTAGCAAAATCGCTTATCGATTAATGGAATAAAAAGTTTATTTCTTACATTAGTGTTTTTTCCCCAAACAAGAACATGAAATTGCTTACTTGTTATGAATCTTTTTTTGTGCTATGAACAAAAGGGGAAGAGGAATGCGTAGGTGTCAATAAACCTGTGATCCCTATTGTCATGTAACCCTAATATACAAACTATTTAATTGACATGCCCTCTGGGTATCATAGACCATAAGGCGTCAACAGTTTGGTCCCAGCTTTAGCAAAACAGACATGCATACATGTAGGTTCAGCCAGTAGTTCGTGTTGCCCTTTTCAAAAATATTACATTATTTTCGCGGTTTGTTTTCTTTGATGGAACAGTCCTGATCAACCTAGTCCAAGACTAAACTTGAATTTTTTTAATTTAACAGAATTTCAGAGTTGTTTGAATTTCAAAAGTGACTCTTAACTTAGTTTATTGCTTAAAAATGTGTTTTCTTTAACGATGATTTCTGATTGTTTAAGGTGGTCGGGTGACATCCATATCCATAGATCCTGAAAGGTGCACAGAAGGAACTGTTACTTTGGATATGGGTCACATCCTGCAAGCATTCATTGGATGTAGACAATTGCCATCTCAGATGACTGGATTGATAAATTTTAACCACCAGAGTACAGATCTGTCTACTGTGAATACTTGTATTCCAGCTATTACTTTTTCAAATGTTAAAGAACTGGTGGATTACAACAAAATGGAGGATTTGCTTCTGAACATTATCATAGAAAGTTATGGATTTGGAATCGTTTAATTCATGTGAACATTATCCTTGGAAGTTATGGCTTTGGAATCGTTTAATTCATGTGAACATTATCATAGGAAGTTATGGATTTGGAATTGTTTAATTCATGCGAACATTATCCTTGGAAGTTATGGATTTGGAATTGTTTAATTCATGCGAACATTATCCTTGGAAGTTATGGATTTGGAATTGTTTAATTCATGTGAACATTATCATTAGAACTTAGAAGTAACGGATTTAGAATTGAATTTGTTCTCAGCTAAAACAAATTATTGATGCTTCTAGAAGTCTCACTTGCTCAAAAATGTGTATTGTTCAGTGTACATTGTACATTTGACAATACTTTAAAGAATATTGCATTACAATACCTTAAAATGAAAAATGCAGAAGTGTCTAAAATAGTAGTAAAACAGTGAACATTGATTTTTGCTGTCTGTTGACTTGTTTATTTTTTGTGTAATGTCAGTCGTTTTGTAGCACTAATAATTTTTGGCTGAATTTTACATTGCAAAAATACTAATAGCTAAGAGAACACTTATCATTTTAGTATGAGAAACAAAGAAAATCTATCAACTGTAAATTCTATTGGTTACTGACACTACCAAATGTTAAAGTTCAAAATTTATCAAATAATGGTCTGGTTTTTCAAAACTTGAATAGTTGTTAACTCTAATTTTTGTTAAATTTCTAACAACTTTACTTCTACAATCAAGTAAATTTTCTAGTTATCTTTTTTGCACATATTACCTTCTACAAGTACCTTCCAAATTGATTTAAAATTAACACAACATGTCTATCTGAATCAAAATTTTCACACAGAGAAAGTCCAATTTAAGTTTAGTTAGCCATGAATAATAAGTATACGAATAATTTGGAAATACATAATCATGCATGTATTCAATATTTGGTATTTAAACACGACCATAAAAAGTGGCATTTCCTTAAAAAGTACTTGTTATTAACCAATTTGAAAAAAGCGGCAATATTTGTAGGCTTAAATTCTTTAATAAATACTGTTAAATTGTATACACTATATATATCTTTCAAAAATGAAAAGGCACTTAGAAGTTTGAATAATTTTTTAACCAAGACAGAACAATGGTAAAAAGAGCTGTTTTCCAAAATTTTTGTTTTTACTATTTATGTGCTTCAATTATCTTATAAAATGACATCCTATTATCATTCGAATGTTCTCTGATTTGTGTAAAAGGCTTCGTTGGTTTGTGATGTATTTGCAGTTGTGTCTGTCCAGTTATAGATTTTTAGGAATTTAATTTTTACTGCACTTTCCTTTTGCTATGTTTTAGATCATTCTGTTTGGTTGTATTAGCACATCTACATTGTTAACAAATCTCTTCAGAAAAAATCAGAGCAAAATTAGAGATATGGCTGATAAAAATTTTAGCAATTGTATTTTGATAAAAAGAACATTATGAGTTTTATGTTATTATGTGTTGGGCTGTGTATGTTTTTTTCGTCTACCTGATTTCATTACAAACAAAAATATTTTGATGAAAAAATGGTAACAAATGTTAAACCTTATTGCGACTTTGTCTTTTATTATTTTTTTAATTTGAAAATTTATTCACATAATGATTTTTATGTCTCTGCACAAATGTTTAACTCTGTGAGATGATGTGCATATTTCTGATTTGACCCAGGAAAGGTCAAGGTCACAGTTTAAGATCAAACAAATTCTTTGTGTTTGTGTGTCCGCTCTGCATCTCTTGAACAGCTGAAGGGATTTTAAAATAACTTGGCACAAATGTTTAGCATAATGAGACAATGTGCAGAGCACAAGTTTGACCCAGGTCATTTCCAGGTCAAGGTCACAGTATAAGGTCAGATAAATACTTACTGTTTTTCATGTCCGCTTTGTAGCATTTAATACCGTGAGGGATTTCGATACAACTTGGTACACATATTAAGCATGATAAGCCGATCACAACTCAAGGTCTCAGTTTAAGGACTTTTCATGGGGGAGACATAGGTCTTTGTGTCCAAAAACAACTTCTAACTGTGACCTTTTCTTCAAGTTCAAATAAAGTGTAGTTATAGGCCACTGTGCTGTGCAAGTAATGGCCCTATGCATAAAAATAATGTAGAAAATCAGCTTTTCTTAAACTTGTCCAGCAACATTAAAAAAATCAATCTGACAATCTAAAGGCATGTGCTTTTTCCTGGGTCCAGCATTGCTGGTGGGGGTGGTAATGTGTCACTCTTGTCACAAGTCTAGTTAATGCTCTATAAATATATATTTTGGAACCATTAGTTATCCGTCTGTATATTGGTTGATATGTCTCTCTGTCCCATTTTTGAGCACGGTCCTTGACTTTGTTACAGTAAATTTTATTTTCAAATAACTTGCCACAGATTATCAGTAATTATCACCACACCTAGACAATACATTGCACACAATTTCTGGGTCTATAGTGCAAAGGTCAAGGTCAATCAGAGAGGGGCAGCAGTTATATGGCTTCTTTTTGTGTTCTGTCAATAACTTTCTTTTAAACCAACCATAAAATTACAACACTGAACCAATGTGTTGCAAGCTATTTACTAGTTCTTATCCCAGTATGGATAATAATTGGGACAGGTCGAATAGATGTCCAAACCTAAATTTTGTTACAGATAAGTCTTTTCTGATTATCACATTGGAACAATGTGTCGCCTCTTGATCAAAGTCCACAGCCCATATGTCAAGATTGCAATGGGGAGAGTTCAATTTTACTATAATTATGTTGTTCCAAACCTATGTGGGTCCATTTGCGAGTCTAACAGGGAGCAATCTTAGTATCATATTATAAACTCATTCAGATGAACTTAATGGAAGCTAATGTGATTAAGTATTGCTAGCTGCAACGTCTTCAAGATTAGTTATTAATGTAACAAGAGTAACACTATTTTGACAGTAATAAATCTGTCAGAAAGACGAAGGAAGTCTTAAGTTGACATAATAATGTACAGCATTTTTTCTAGTAGATTGTAATGTTTATGTTTAGATATTAATTTAGATAGTTCTTTTTTTCTGCTGCCATCAACGTTGGATAATTAAACACAAAAAGGAATCTGGCTTCAGGTTTAATTTTCTTTAGGATTCTTAGACAAACGTGACTATGTGGGCAGGCTGGTTGTCACACAATCTTTGTACAGCCCACATAATAGATATACATACAAATACAGTGAAACCCTTGTAAATTGAACCTCCTTGAGACTGTAAAAATTGTTCAGTTTGGAGGTTTTCAGGTTAGAGAGGTAAATTTGATAAGGTTATGAATATTTGGGATAAGGACTGCTTAGTTTAGAGAGAACTCCGGTTTAGTGAGAGTTTGGTTCAGAGGGGTTTCACTGTATATCTAAAGAGCTTGTGGTTTGGGAAAAAAAATTATATGATTTTCTATAATATGTTTCTATAGGTTAAGCATTTTATCTTGACATACATTGACAGTAGTGCTAATTTAGACCTATAGAGGACATACACTTCAGAGACCCTAATTTAATGCTTCAAGTAAAATATTTTTGTGCAAGGCCTAAAGCTTCTGAAAGTAAGACTTATTTGGATTTTTCTGGCCTGAATAATAGATTTACATAGGTTGGAAATCCCAGAACGAGCTCGTTGAGAAATTTTAAGTGATATTGAGAATATAGCTTCAGTGTCTGTATCAAAAATAAAAGTAACAGGAGTCATGTCCCACATGGCCACCCCCGCTGTAAGGTCTTGTTTGTAAAAAAGAGTAATTCTAACAAGAGGGCCATGATGGCCCTAGATCGCTAACCTGAGTATTCATGGAAGGCCATCTTTTCTTAATATCTTATGAATCAACCAACCAGAAAAAAAGATAAAAAAAAACAATTTATAATTTTAATTTATATCTGCGGTTTAAAAATAAAGATGCTATTCTCTAATGCCATACAGGAGATATGCTGTTGATAAGTTACTAAAGATTTAATCCACTTGTCAAACTTCACATCTAATATTTTCCTTTTAATTGAATCCCGATAAAAGTTCAATATGGGTCCGTGTTTTAATTATGACAGTATTGAGATTACATCAAGTAACAATGCAGTTGTACTATATTGTCTAATACTTAAGTGTACATCTCAATTTAAAAATATTGCCTCTAACAAATATTGACATGCAAATGGTGCACTTATAATCAGTATTATACATGCGTTTCCCACATACATATTTCACTAATGCACAGTTGTCACATTTGGCCATCTATTTTCCACAATTTGTAAGTAGTTCAGCTACAAGGAAGGTCGAATTGCTGCTTGCAAGATAATCTAACACTAATGTTATAACTTACTGCAGTAACAACACATTTTTCTGTTTGTGCTGTGAAATGCATATGCACATAAGTTAAGAACTAGTTGCTTGAACCAGCTGGCAAATTTGTAGATAGCTGCACTTCGTATGGACTTTCAACTGGCTGATGAAGTATAGCATTGACCTCTGCACTGATACAATCTGGAATATTCTCAAGTTCTGGTACAACTAAGCTCTCTTGATCATCATTGAGGGGAACAGTAATCAATCCCATCTATCTCCTAGAAGATAAAAAGGTAAACAAACATGAAACCAAAAGGTGTTTTTAGCATATTTAAGGCACACTGTGGCCATATATGTGTTATCGAAAAACCAGAATCTAACACAACCAACTGTAAAAGTATTATTTAATATTGTCATTGTGGTACTTAACACAACTTTTACCTATTCGGTCTCTTTAGAATATGTCAAATTAAGTGCCGAAAAACTTAAACATAGGTTGAGTTTGTTTACATTAGTCTCTTAAAAAGTACATTTTATGTAACTTTGAACATCTCAATATTGGGTTACATTACAGCTGATATTTAGCTAAGAGTAGTTTCTTAATATTTCGAAATAGGAAGTACGAAATATGGCCACATTGTGCCTTTAAAGTATCAAAGCAGTCACACCACAGCTTAATTAACATTAATCATTAACCATTAAGTGGAAACAGAAAAAGTATGCCTGATTTAAGTTTTATTTTAGGCAGACATTGATTTTCTTCATTATTTTTATAGCTTGAACCATGATTCAAACGTTTCTACATTGATTTAAACTTCAAAAGGTCAATTTATAAGTTCATTCTTGGTGTCACATATTTCATCCAATGAATTGTAGGTAAGGACATTGTTGATGAACATTTAAAAGCAACAAACCACCATAACACAGACCAATGGACAGACATTGGAGAATTGACTATAAAAGATACTTCATACCGTGTTTGACGCGCATGTAAAAAAAAAACAGAATTAATCAATTTGTCAAATGTCTGGAATTTTCAGAAATAAAAAAAGGAAAGAGAACAACTTTCCAACTTGCCTAATTACGTTAGAAAATTATTGAATGATTTTTTCTCTCTGACCTACAATATAAGACCGATTTATGATTCAATGGAAAGCTTAATACTTAATAAAGCAAAAAAGTGTGATTTAAATATTTACCTCATCTGACAGGTCTGATCTGGGATCAAGAATCTGGCCCATTACCCATAACTGGTGAGGTGTTTTGGTGCTTTCAGTTCGAAGTGGCCGACGAGAAACCGCGTTAACAAAACAATCAACTGAGCTCTGAATTCTTTCAAGATACACTAGGTGAAGGGTCAGTATATGGATCTCATTGTCAACATCCAAAATACCATCAAGTTCCATGTTTCTAAACAAGTTGTAGTAGGTACAGGAACATCCTTGCCAGAGCTCTCGCCAAAATCGTTCTATTCTGTAATAAATATTAGAAAATGGACAAACATTCCTACAGTATTAAGTTTATTGAAGTTGTTGAAAAGAAATCATACATGTAACAGCAGATGCTGTCCTCAGTCAATATCAATTTTGTCAGATCCAAAAAAATATATACAATTATTGACCTCAACATAAGTCTATAACTGTATAATATCTACTGTACACATGCATATAAAAATAGAAAACCGGTCAACTTGTACCCTCTTTGGTCAACTCTTACCTGAAATTTGGTACTTATATCTCCCCTTGTCAACTTTTACCCAGTTCTATTATAAAATTTCAATGAAAAGTATTTTATGCAAATATTTACTACTATTTGTATAAAAAAAAGATATTTGAATATATGTTGGGAAGTAATACAATGGGTAAGAAATAATTGAGATAGGAGTAAACTCAGGATTTATTCAATCTTTTTTGTATGATTCATAAACTTAGAGAAATGTGTTCAACTAAATATAAGGTACATAACGTTTCATACATCAGATACATAACTAAACATATGATATTTCATGCGAAAACAAAAGAAACCACTTTTTAATCCATACGGTAGAATTTGACAACGGTACGAGCTGACCAAGTCTTTTTTTAATTTTTTTTTTCATAATGAAGAATCACATAACAACAACTTTTATGACTTAGATTTAAACTTCTTCCCTTATATTATAACAACGCACCATTCATTCAAGTTGACTTGTTACAAGTTGACATAAAAGGTTACAAGTTGACCAATGTATGTGTTGACTAGAAACTAAAAAATAAACAATATTGAGAAGAAAGATAGACAATATTAGCTTCTTCCTAATAAAACAATAGATTTTTTAAGGCTAACCCAGAATTTTACCCCGTTACAAACCTTATGACATGTTTTTAGTTTAGACTTCATGCAGTCATTAACAATTTGACAATAAAAGTGAGAGGTCGTAGATTTGAATGTCAGCTGCACAGTACTGTCACTTACTGATTTTATTCCCAAAATTAAATTTAGTCTATTTCTTTTTACATTTTGTACCTTTCATGTAAGTAATATCCATAGTATGTAGACTTTAAAAAATCTCAAGGTTAGCTAGCTGCTTTGATGAACAACGGAAAAGATTTAATGCTCAACATGATTAACATCACTGTGCATAGTCTTTTATTTTACAAATAATCACTACAATTGTTAATATTTTGAAACACAAACCTTTGATTATGCACACTCCTCCCAGTTATGTGACTTCTGGAGTTTGGCCCGTGTGTGGCAAGCATGAATTCAGCAATTTTAAGGTTCTCTAAACCCTTTTTTTCTCACACGTTCTGGAACACCATATTTCTGAACACCAGATGAAAATGATTTGAAAGCAGTGGATGACTTTTTATCTGAGGCTACCTTCAGGTATACTGGAAGCCGAGAATACCCATCAATCCCACCATGGAAAACAAATCTCCACCTGAAAATAAATATGATTTCATCAAATACTCATGCTATTCATTAAGCAGCCACAGCCCAATGAATTTAATTATAATAAAAATTCAACACAGATTAAAACTGCAGATTCTTTTTAAATTACATAATATCATTAGTACATGTATTAATAATAATTCATTACAAGTGACTTATTCAGATTACCCTGTTTTGATGGGCTAGCTGTGAAATGTTTAAAAACAGTTTTAAAAACAGAAGTCTACCCAAACTTCATTAATTTATTGATAAATTGTCAAAAACTACTATAAAACACCCAAAGCCGAGTAGTCTAATGCATTATGCTTCTA
This sequence comes from Corbicula japonica, assembly GCA_038501625.1. Lineage (NCBI taxonomy): Eukaryota > Metazoa > Mollusca > Bivalvia > Venerida > Cyrenidae > Corbicula > Corbicula japonica. The sequence goes on from JAZAYU010000016.1 coordinate 4,016,122, forward strand.
ATCGTTTATGCATGGTAAGCCAATTTTGGACACCAGCAAGGACAACAGCGCTTTCTTGTGTTTTTTTTTCTCAAATTAATTAAAAAAATCTCATGGTGCCTGTGACAATTTTGGCTTCAATATACCATAACAAAAATCTAGAGACTAGTTACTTTTAAGCAACTAATAACATTCCTAACAAATATTCAGGGTAAAAAAGGATTCCCTGTAATCATGCAGTCAATAGCCTTATATTAGAAAAAAAAATTGTTAAATTGATTGAGTGGTAATTTGTAAAATACTTACCTTATAAGTTTGTGGTTTGTATCAATGTGCCAAAGAGCCATAGGTGCCCGAACAGAGTATGTCCTTCTGCGTATTCTGTAGGTCTAGCAAAATACGTTACAGAGTAACACACCAAGTGTATCAACTGTTTGCATGAGTTTCCTGAGTCTGCTGTGTGTTATCCTAATGCCGTCTGATCTGAGGTGACCCATCATAGTCTTGCATCCAATAGTTGGAAATTCTGCTATTTTAGCACTGATAATTGGTTCACTTAATGAACAGTAGGTTTCCTTGATCGACATGCCATATTCAGACATTCTATTCTTTATTGTTCTTTCACTAACTGATAACATGGCTGCCATATTTTTAATTGAGAATCCGTTCCCCATAAAGTACAATAGCGTTTCCTCAAGTATGTTGAAGTACCGTCTACCTTTCATTGATGTGTACACCAATTTGGGGGTTCCACAAATATCATGTGAGGCAGATGAGTTATCAGGACTTGGCGTGTTTTGCAATCATATGCACGTTTTACTTGGTCCAGAACTTCAGACACATTAACATGATAAGCCAATTGTGTCAGAACAGCCATTACCGACTAACAGTGGTGTAGCTACTATTAGGCTATGTAGGCCAGGGCCTACAAGTTGTACAGGAAAGTAGCGTTTTCAAAAGTCCTAAAAAATACAATAAAAACAGAACGGGGTGGTATGGTAGCAGGTTTAAGCCGTTTTTGTCGGATCAAATGTGTCTCTGGCTTTGATTTGCATGCCTTCTCGGGAAAAAGATTTTTTCTGGATGTAATTGCAGACCTACGTTCCAATTCTCTGTGTTGTCACGCTTTATTTGCATCTAGCTATATTTAATTTCTTGTTTACTGCTTCTTTGAGGAGGGGGGGGGGGGGTTGCACGCAGACCTCCTTATCAAGAGGCAACCGTAACTAGAAACCGCTTGGATGTGCCTACAACTTGTAAAAAGCTGGCTGACTCAAGTTCATACTCCACACGTTCAACGCGATAGTTTGACACATTGTTTGCAATTTGTGAAATCCTGTCTCTAACTGCTAGCTTAATTTGAGTAAGTCCAGACGATTCCTCCATTTCATAACTTTACAAACTGAGTTTAGCAAATTACTTTAGCTCTGATTTACCTTTAGCGTGAAGTCTGATATTGGCGAACTTTAAATAAGGGGAAGTAACTTTGGCGTTCCTGGTCCTACATGTTGTCGGATATTTCCGTAAATATCAACGAATGTTAATTATTCAGATACGGAAACGCCCGACCTCGTGAACAAAGCGCCACCTGTTGTCATAATATCAAATCGTACAATGCATACTTCTATCTTGCTTACTGCCTAATCCTACATGACACTATTCGTCATGATTGATTATCATATTTTCAAATTTTAAGAACACTATAAATAGCTTTTTTATGTTGTTTGCTTTCATAGTGAAATGTATTATGACGTTAGTTTTAAGTAGTAATTATCTAATTAGAAGTCTAGAATGGGATATTTATTCCAAAGAATCATTGCATAAGTAACACGCATGTAGCAGTGTCCATTAGGCATTATCTCCGTCTTAAAATGCTCTTTAAAACTGTCATCATGCAAGTTCGGTTAGCAAATAAGTATAATAGGAACAACAACAAGAACTATGTCATTGAAAGAATGCAATTTATAATTTTTGCCCCAATATCACTCCATATGTGTAACCACTAGGATATTTATTAATGCAGTTTCAAAATCTAGTTTCTTATATGCAGACCTAATGGCTGATGAATTAAATATTGAAAGTGAAATTCAGACTCTTCATACTGAATACAAACAAGAATTTGACGTTGAAGCATTTAGACATAATTATGTTTATTTCAGTTCCACTTTAACAGGTCGGCTGTTGTTGATTTCTGAAATGAAATATTTGAAGATCTGGTTTATAGCCCTGTAAAAAAAGATTTTTTTCTTAGGAAATAACATGTCGCTTGCTAAGTAAAGGAAAAGACGAGGCAGTCACTTCATTTGGTAACAGATGCCACAGCCCCGAATGTTTTTAAGGATATGCTTTCCAATAGCTACTTCTAGAAACTGTAACTACTGCTGTTGCTTTTATTACTAGAGCAGGAGCAGCTGCTGCTACTACTACAACTACCAATGCTTCTTCCACCACCACTACAACTACTGTTTATAATAATGGTGACATCAATAATAATCATGCTAATAATAAAATACTCATATTAGTTTTTATCATCATCATCATCACATTAACATCATCATCATCATGTCGATTTCTTTTTTCATTGAAGAAAGTCTTAAGTCTAAATTCAAGAATATTTCCCTTTCATGAATCAATGAAAGTAACATTATCTGGCTTATCAGCCCTAGACTGCAGTGTGTGGAGATAATTTATTGTTCTTGTTGTGAGAAATGTCATCTTAATCTTATGGAACAAAAACAGCTGGTGATTGTAACGGTATCATCAACTGGGATGATTTTGAGAAATCCGTTCTTAAGTGTGTAATTTCTATGATTTAGCTGGCTCACAATGCACTACAGAAACTTAGTTAATTTCAACCTGTATATAAACATGAGGTCGGAATTCAAGTAATTATTGGTGGGATTAAATGTTTCTCAGTCTATACTCGGCACAGCATGCGATCAAGATTAATAGCAATTTATCTGTAATCGCTGATAAGCCTAATTTTTATTGAGCTGACGCCGTGATGTGACCTATTTAAAATATCTTTCTATAAATAGAAATATTGTTAACACATGATTGGCTGTAATGTATATAACGGTAATTTAAACGTTTTTGATTGGTACAGTGAAGGTTAGTTTAAATGCTGTCTCAGCAATTAATCTTTTCAGCCAACTGGGGCGTCCGTGGCCGAGTGGTTAAGGTTTCCGACTGAGAATCACTTGCCCCTCACCGCTGTGAGTTCGAGACCTACCAGGGTCAAGATCGTTCATGTGAGGAAGCTAACCAGCTAGCTTGCGGAACGTCGGTGGTTCTACCCAGGTGCCCGCTCTGGCCTGAAAATTGCCCGGAGGGGCACCTGGGGTCTTCCTCCACCAAGGAAAGCTGGTATGTCCACACCATAATGTCCTCGTTCAGAGGCGGGAGGGACATAAAAACTGGGAAGTAACAACAACAAAAATTTTCAGCCAACTTACAACAGAACAATACCACACCGTTCAACCCGTTAACTGGAAAACCGATTGATAACTCGGAGTTTTTTCACCAAGACAACTTGTACTTTTTTTGTGATATGAGAACCTGTTGGGGCAAGTGTGAGGTTGGTGCACCCTAGAACCTGGTTTAAACCCCCAGTGGCAATTTGATTTGCCACTGACCGTTCCAAGGCGGTAACACCTCGGGTTCTCATTTTTGTTTATTGTTAGTGGTGTTTTTTTTTAAACTGATCATTTTATTAACCATGCTCTCTCCCCTCTCTTCTTCTTGACTGTGTGGGGAGGCAGTTTTTAGCTCACCTGAGCACGAAGTGCTCATGGCGAGCTTTTGTGATCGCCTGATGTCCGTCGTCCGTCCGTGCGTCGTCAACTTTTTCTTCAAACGACTTTTTCTCCTGAACTCCTGGGCCAATCTTGCTGAAACTTGGCAGGATGTTACTTGCATGAAGCTTTACCAAAATGTTCAAATGGTTCCAGTCCATTGCCTATCTAGGTCACAGAGGATAAAAATAGATTTTGAACATGAAATTTTTAAAAATCTTCATCTCTGAAACCGTAAGGCCTAGAACTTTGATATTTGGTGTGTAGCATCACCTAGTGGTCCTCTACCAAGTTTGTTCAAATTATAGCCCTGGGGTCAAAATTGGCAACGCCCGGGTGGGGTCATGCGTTTTCCTTATACGTAAATATATAGCAAAAACTTGAAAAATCTTCTCCAAAACCGCAATGGCTAGAAGTTAGATATTTGGCATGAAACATTGTCTAATGGACCTCTAACAAAGTTGTTCAAATTATGGCCCTGGGGTCAAAATTTGCCCCGCCCCAGAGGTCATGGGTTTTCCTTATATCAATATATAGCAAAAACTTAAAAAATCTTCTTCTCTGAAACTGTAAGGCCTAGAACTTTGATATTTGGTGTGTAGCATCACCTAGTGGTCCTCTACTAAGATTGTTAAAATTATAGCCCTGGGTTCAAAATTTGCCCCGCCCCAGAGGTCATGGGTTTTCCTTATATCAAAATATAGCAAAAACTTAAAAAATCTTCTTCTCCGAAACCGCAATGGCCAGAGGTTAGATATTTGGCATGAAACATTGCCCAATGGACCTCTAACAAAGTTGTTCAAATTATGGCCCTGGGGTCAAAATTTTCCCCGCCCCAGAGGTCATGGGTTTTCCTTATATCAGTATATAGCAAAAACTTAAAACAAAACATCTTCTTTTCCGAAACCGCAATGGCCAGAGGTTAGATATTTGGCATGAAACATTGTCTAATAGACCTCTAACAAAGTTGTTCAAATTATGGCCCTGGGGTCAAAATTTGCCCCGCCCCAGAGGTCATGGGTTTTCCTTATATCAATATATTGCAAAAACTTAAAATATCTTCTTCTCCGAAACCGCAATGGCCAGAGGTTAGATATTTGGCATGAAACATTGTCTAATGATCCTCTAACAAAGTTGTTCAAATTATGGCCCTGGGGTCAAAATTTTCCCCGCCCCAGAGGTCATGGGTTTTCCTTATATCAATATATAGCAAAAACTTAAAAAATCTTCTTCTCCAAAACCGCAATGGCTAGGGGTTAGATATTTGGCATGAAACATTGTCTAATGGACCTCTAACAAAGTTGTTCAAATTATGGCCCTTGGGTCAAAATTGGCGCCGCCACAGGGGTCGCCCATTTTACATAGAATTATATAGGAAAAATCTTGTAAAAGTCTTCTTCTCTAGAACCATAACACACAGAGCTTAGAATTTTTACATGTAACATCACTTTGTGGACCTTTACCACGTTTATACATATCATGACCCCAGGCTCGAATTGGCCCCACCGAGGGGCTTATCAATTTTTACATAGAGCTAAATAGTAAGAACTGAAGACATGTAGAATGTTTGCTAGTGTCAAACTACACCCCTTGTTCTCTGAAACTAATGCGACTAGACCTTAGATATTTCGTGTTGTGTATTGTAAAAAGATCCTTTACCAGCATTATTTAAATGTTGGCCCTGGGGTAAAGCTGAAAGTACTTTTGTACTCAGGTGAGCGATACAGGGCCATCATGGCCCTCTTGTTTCTGAATGTGGCGATTCCTGATATGCATATTTCACCCTTTTTTTTCGAAAACAGATTACGAAAAATAAACGGAGTCGACACTAGGTAAGTTTAATTCATATTTTTTGAACGTTAGGCCAAAGTTTCCATTCGGAACTGGGAAGTATTGTTTCAGAAGAGAACAGCGAATCTCGGCATATATTTTTCGAGTGCAAAAGTTTTATATCTTGGAAGAAAATTCTGTGTAAAGTGAGTTTTCTATGAATGTGTTTGGCGAGAAATATCACTTTTCATCCAGCGATTGCAACGAATTTAGTAGCAAAAACATACACAACCATTATTTATCTTTAGTCAGGCCAATTTTCACTGACTTATCTTTTGTTTCAAAATGTCAAGAGCGTTTCAAAGCTGACATGGTGAGTGAAAATGGTTAACTGGAAAGTCCGATTTAATTTTCAGTCGTTCACCCTGAAGTCAGATACAAGCCATTCAACGTTAACCCTGAAATCAGATTTTAAGAAAACTTTGTGTTGATTATTTATTTGTTTTCCATGACATTGTCTCGTGCTTAACGTTTAATTTTGTGTAAAAATGAATAAGTTGATACAGACGCAGATATTCTTAAATTATGTAACACCGTTTTTTTAACGGAAAGACCGAAAGCAACATTAATATATATTTTGTGTCCTATACTCTCAAAATACATACCCGTGTGTAACGAATATTGTGAAAATGTAATTGGTAACAGGCGCATCAACAATTAAGAATTAGAATGTTTAAAATTGAATCTTCATAATGCGAAATGCGATCCATATTTCCCGTTTATAATCTCAAACATTGGTAACTGGCTTACCTTTTTCCCGGTAAGACTTGGGTTATAATTTAGTTTTACATAGCATAGAACGTTGAGTTAAAGATTATTGTTGTTACAAAGCAAATAATTACATTTTAATACATTTTTTCTGTTATAGAGATAACATCTTTGATACGGAAGGAGCGAAACGTCTGGAAAAAGGGGAGGAAAAGTTGTCTTTTCTCGTCACCAAGGCAGCCAGCTCACAGACAGAAGGATGTCAGACGAGTTAAAAGATTTTGTCACACTATCGAAAGTGACTGGTGGACGTTTTAACGTGTGCACAAACAGCAATTAGTGTGGCAAAGAAATCGGTGTCTAAAATAACAAAACGTAAAACATTTTGGCTTGCTTATGAATAACTTCACGCCGCTAATAAAAAGATAATTTTGCAATTATTGTGGTTTAAGACTTTTTATCTGAACACAACGAGAGACTATTCGAGAGAATAATTTGTGTTCTTTCTTTTGCATATTTGTACACTTATGACATGGCCATAATTTGTTATATTTCGAAGAAGACGATGTTAAGAGTATTCTGACTTCAGTCTTTTTTTGTTTGGTATCGTCATTCAGCTGCTGTTGCTGAATTTAAATATTTCATAAATTAAATTTAAAACTTCTACTAGTTTATCTTTATTTCACCAGCGAATTATGTTGAAATTAATATTTTAGGTTACAGTAAACGAAGGTATGAATTCTGGATTAGAATATGAAGCTATTTTCAAGTTGCGGAAACGGTAAATGAATAATACTGTATTCGTTATTTTGCCATTTAATTAATGTCATTTATTTATTTATTTATTGTTGTTGTCGCTGTTGATATAGTTTATACTTATAAATTCCTGCAGTTTGTATTGATCATAGTTGATGAATGGCTGCCAGATTTAAATCCAATTCTAGTCGAATGCAGAAAAAGACACTGATATTTTCCGCACCTAGTGAGACTCGAATCAGAGACCTTCGGATTTGGGGTCTGGCTTCTACTGCTTAGTATGCTGTCATCCGTAACTTCAATGAAAACGCTAATACACTAACTTTACAAAGATTTTTTGTAAGTGTTAACATCACATTAATCAGAAGACTACTTGATGAAGCTAAGAACCTAAATGTCCGCTTTCCTTTTCAATTTCTAAAACTGCTGAAATACAATCAAGCAGATTTGACATTTCATTGTCCTGTGACGAATCAACAAATTTCTCCTTTTCCAACTCTTCAAGCAGCGTTGTAATGTCGACATAATTGCTTACATAAATATTTTTATTATCCTCCATTTCAGTGAACTCTTTTTCACACTTAACGAGGGTAATAAGTTTCGTCTTCTCTTCTTGTGTCAGTAGTACGGTGTATCTCGGCCTTATTGTTGCTAGTTATGAAAAATTCTTCTTTGTCCGGGATAATATCTCTGTATATGTAGTTCTACATGGTATAGCCTAAACATCCACTAGAACTATTCAGGCACAGAGAAGGTTGCACACGAACAAGAAGGTTGACCAGGTCGCAAAAAAATATATAGAGACAGTAATGACACTTGTATGTATCCATTGCCTTTAACTCCAGTGGCAGACCTGAAACCGAAAAAGCGAGTCAGATGAATACTTTGTAACTACGCATATTTGAAAATGTCTGACATATAAATCTTTTATTTCTAGTTATTTTATCCATGTATATACATGCATTATAACATTAGAATATTTCAGCTGTGGAGAGGCAAAGTTTAGATATTCCATTTCCTACCTTAGACTGGGGTAATATTAAACATTCTAATTCTAGAAATAAGAGATGCGCATTTGAGCAGTTACATGCAATTTCAATTAAATTTTCACAATATTCGACAAACTCTTTATTTTTGACAGTATACGGCACAAAATATGTATTAATCTTGTTTTCGGTCTTTCAATTAATTTCACATAACTTAAGAATCTCTGTGTCTAATCCAATCTATTCATTTATACAACATTTAACGTTAAACACCAAAGAATGTCATAGAAACACATAAATAATCAACACAAAGTTTTCTTGAAATCTGATTTCAGGGTTAACGTTGAATGGCTTGTATCTGACTTCATGGTTAACAACTGAAAATTAAATCGGACTTTCCAGTTAACCATTTTCACTCACCTTGTCAACTTTAAAACGCTGTTGACGTTTTGAAACAAAAGATTAGTCAGTAAAAATTGGCCTGACTACAGATAAATGTTGGTTGTGTATGTTTCTGTTACTAAATTCGTTGCAATCACTGGATGGAAAGTGATATTTCATAGAAAACTCACTTTACACAGAGTTTTCTTCCAAGATATAAAACTTTTGCACTCGAAAAATATATGCCAAGATTCGCTGTTCTCTTCTGAAACAATACTTACCAGTTCCGAATGGAAACTGTGGCTTAACGTGCCAAAAATATGAATTAAACTTACCTAGTGTCGACTCCGTTTATTTTTCGTAATCTGTTTTCGAATTAACAATCGGTTTTCCAGTTAACGGGTTGAACGGTGTGAATACGGATCACACCATAATGTCCTCGGTCAGAGGCGGGAGGGTCCATAAACTGGGAATAAACAACAACAACAGAACAATGATAGCTTTTCATACCTGAGTAGTCCGGTTATGTCTATTTTAACTTAAAGCATGTAAATTTGCGCAGAAAATGAATAGGGAATTTTGGTTGTGCAAAATACTCAACAGTACTGTACAAAAGCGAACACCGACAGTTCAGTAGAGAAACGAAAACCACGAACTTCCGTTCACGCGGCTTAACTTGGTTTTCTTTGCTGTTTTCATAATAAATTTCTGCCGTATATCCTGCCGCCCGTGGACGAGTCGGAAATAGAGCGCTAAACTAATATAAAAGAATACGCCAAATGGATGTAACCTAATTAAAACAAAAGATCCCCTTTTTTCTTGATAAAGAACAGGCGTTCGAAAATCCGGAAATAAAGAGTGATAATTTTAAAAAGTGTATTCCTATTTCTTTAAATAATAAAATTGACACTTTGATAAAGAAATATTACGAAATGGTGAACTTGCAGCAAAATTCAATATGTTGCAACGGTCTGACATACGAACAAAAGTGGTTAATAAAACTGCTTATTCTTCAAAAACAAAACACAAATATTTCTTACAGTTCAACCTTCTTTATCAGCCAATCAAAGCCTGCATTTCATTCAAATCCAAGAAATTTAATGGCATAATTTGGGTTCCTATTACTTCCTGTTAAATCTGACTTATTTAATGATTAAATCTGGCTGATTTAATGGTTAAATGCGCCAGATTTACTTCAGTTTTATACACGCAGTAATAGGAACTTTACCGCTTAATTTCTTGAAATTGAATGAAAAGCTTTACAAAGTTATATTTTGTGATTTAAAAATATCACTAAAAATAAGTAATTAATATTTTAATACATCATTTCAAGTTATTAGCACAGATTCATAATTTTCGAACACACACTTTTAAACATCCGTTACAAATTTTGTCAAGTTAGGTTTTATTTTAACAAGTGTTTTTACTGAAATTGAAATCATGTGTCATCCATGCATAGTTCCCAGTGAAATTAATACAGTAAAAATAATAATTCATATCTCAATTATCCACTTGTTTTTATAATACGATGAAATTTAGCATGTTTTAAATCAGTTTAATGTTAGTTAAATGTTGTATATATTTTCTTTTTATAGAAAAAGTACTTTCAATCAAAAGAAATCATTAATAAAAAAATATTGACATCCGTTTTCAATGAAGTGTTATGATTTACACAAATCTTATGTGCTTATTGCTTACTGTTGATTTGAACTTAATTCTGCAGTTTCTGACAAATCTAAGGATATGTTTAAGAAAAAATGCATCATCTGTTAAACTGAAATCCATGTTTACACAAAATAAAATGAAGCCTAAGCTTAGAATTTTCTTGTCAGGGTAGGATTGGGAATTCAACAGTGGTCTTTTGTTTTGAATTACAACACCTGCAGACAGGACATTGATCCATTGATAACAGTGCCATAAAATTAGGAAAATGTTCTGGAACAGGAGGAGTTTCCTGAGAATCAATAGATAATGGCAAATTAATGGGTCGGTTGAAGTGTAAGAAGGTTATAGTTCAGAATTAGAAAATTTAACATTAAATTCTCCCTCACTTCGTTCGGTCGAATTTAATTTGTTAAATTTTAAAATTCTGAACTATAACCTATACACGGATGTGCAAAGTACACTTTTCTCGATAGTAAACTTGAGCCCTTCGTGAAACGAATTTTTCCAATTCAAATACCCATAAATTAACAGCCCCTTTATCACGGTACCTTATCTCTGATTTTTAATGATATGTGTGGGGCCACTAACTGTAAGCAAAACCGCAGTTCATGAAGCTCTTACATTTTTTTTTATTTTTCTTAATTTGCTATTTTAATGCTTTTGAAGGCAACCATCGACTTTTGACAATCATATAAGCACAAATGTGAATATTATATAAAGAAAACTTCGATAGAACATAATGATTTTTTGTAACTATAAAAGAAGATCATTACAATTGCAATTTAAAAAAAAATCTTATGAAACCAATTTTGTAATAAAAATTGTTAGTGAACAAACTCGATTTGTGCTCATAAGTTGTAGATGTCACTGGTCACCTTGTATAAGCCACCAGCAATACATTGGGATCGATATTGTTCGACAATTAACCTTAAAAACTTTTTTCTTTCTTTCAGAACGTCGTCAACAGTCCTAAAACAAACAACATTTGTTTGCCTTTTCTTTCGTGAATATCTTGGTTACAATAGGTGATATTGTGAGTGCAAGTTGCTATCATACTTTGTTTTGTGTGCTTATAGAAAGCAAACGCGTTGTTTAAAGCTTTATACTCTGCACTGTGTTACCAATTTGTATCACTGAAAAGTATTCTAAGTTGGCAAAGATATTCCAGTATTTATGGTGACAATTACATGCAAAAACTTTCCAACCCGTTTTATCATTTTTATCGCTAAAGGACGCTGATGAACATCTTTATGGATAGTCTTGATATGGCCAATATGAGAATAAAACGTTTCTCTTTCCTTATTTTCAGGGTCGCATAACTTTCTAATGGCTGATCAGCAGTCGTCAGGAACCATTGTAGAAACAGGAACACTTTTCCCCGACTGATATGCAATCTTTAATTGGTCGAGAGTCTTTTCTCGCTTTCACCTAACCAAATGCCGTTCCGCTGGCTAAGTTGCAGGCAGCAATTCTCCTCTTGAAGCATTACATAACATAAACCGGCTTACAATCATGTTTCTTAACTTTGTAATCAGAGGAGGCGGTGAAATTAAAGTCGCTTTCTGACAGTTTTTTGATTTGTGACAATGTTAGGTCTCGAAGTTCCATTTATATCTTGCTGCTTCGGCAAGTTTACTGGTTTTCTTAAATGAGTCTGGCTTTTAAGACTAGCACAGATTCTGCTTCTTTGAATGTATATAATGCCAGTAAAATGTACATGTATAAACTTCAAGAAAAGTGCGGATATGGCTGGGGGTCTTGTCAATAAAAATTTGCATAAACTTTATTTTTAAGTAACCTAGGTCATTCTCGAGTCCATCCTTGATACTGCATTCCTTTCTCGTTGAAAAATTCTCTAACGCTTCATCCAAAACGTAAATATTTAAAACTGTTTTCACACATGCAATAAGCACTCGTATAAAATAATTCTAACCCAATGCAAAAGGATTAAGTATTTTCAGAAAGTCGAAAGCTTAAGAACTGTTAAGTAGAAATCCAAACTGGTCAAAAGCCCCGAAAAAAGGAAAACTTCCCTTTGTATAAGTACTTTCATGTAGACCCACTTGACGTAGCTTGTCAACGTGTTAGCGCTGTTAACAGATGATAGCTCCCATATAAGGAGTAACTCTATTAGGATGCTAAGTAATACAATACGTTAGCGCCTATATAAGGGTATTAGAATCACGAAATTTTCCCTTTAACCCCATTGATGAACCATATTCTGTCATCAGATCATGCTAACTGTTGAAATATTAACTTTAAAACAAACCAGACACATAGCAATTAAAATAACACAAATGACCGCTTTATAGAATATGAATCTTAAAAAGCCTTAACAAAATTTTACATTTTGTTAAATTGCATCTTCCTTTTGAAACTTGAAATTTGTAGTAGACTTATGGATCTTTATGTTAATTCCGTATATTTTGATGATGAATATATATGCCGAGTTTAAAGTTTATATCACAAGTAGTTTTAAAGTATAGACTAAAGTGCATATGTTGTTGAACGGACACCCCAATGTCGAAGGAGATGTGAGTACGAAAGTCCCACTATTCTTTGAATAATCGAGCTAAACTCACTTTATGCAAACTTTGGCTTAAATATGACTCCAAAACCAATGATATTATTTCAATTGACAGCTAAACATTGTAAATTCCATCTAGTATGTGTTGCTGAAACTTAGTAAAATTCATATAAACTTGTCCAGGTTTGCTTCTGTTCCACCTATTCATTAGGATGCTTATCAAGTTTTCTAAATAATTGATAATTCGTTTAATCTTGTTAAAACGCAAGAGACAAGCAGCACCTTCTGTAAGTGTTTCCATCATTGTTACAAGCATAAGGGTATAACATTCGCTGTTTGCATATACAGCTCTGCAGTAATTTACATTTGACTCCTTCAATTTCTACTTTCACGAATGAAATTGAATTTAATCCAAATATGCATTCATTTTCACTGCTTGAATTTTCAGATTCCTCATTTTTATTTACACAGCGCGTTTCACTTTTCCTTGATTTACACATTTGTGCAAAGTGACCTTTCTTTTTGCAATTGTGGCACACAATATTTCTTGACTTGATACATTCATGTCCAGAATGACCTTTTCCTCCGCAATGATAGCAGGTCTTGAACTTTGCTGGCTTTTGTGCTGGCCTTGCTCTTGGCTGATACTGTTTCCGTTTGGGCTTTTCTTGCTTTTGACGTAGCTGATTTACGTCGTCATACAGTGTGTCCACCGGGGATGCTGTTGATCTATGTTGATGCACGGAATTTTGCATTTTGTCTGCTTGCAAATCTGCGAGTTCGGTCGTCCGAGCAATTGTCTGCACTTTTTCTAACGTGAGTTCTTGTTCACGCAGGAATTTTCTTTTTAGCTCTTTTGAGATGCAGTTCTCTACGACTTGGTCGCGAATCATGTCGTTGACTGTGTCACCTGGAAATTCACACGATATTGAAAGTTTTTTTAGTCTTACTATGTAATTGTCCACAGTTTCATCATTGTTTTGCTTTGCTTGACGGAAGAGATGTCGTTCATATGCGATGTTTTTCTTGGGATTGAAGTATGCTGTTAGAGCTTGCACCGTGTCCTCGTACGTATTTCCAGTAATTGACATTGTTTCATAAATGTCCTGCACTTCTTCACCACATAGATGTAAGAATAAAGCTTTCTTTCTTTCATTTTTTGTGATTCCAGTTGCATCCAAATAATACTCAAATCTTCTTACATAAGTGTCCCACGAGCATGACAAGTTAGTGTTTTGTCCTAACACCTTGAACGGTAGTGGCGTTGGCAGTTCCAAAGAAGATGCCATCTTGAAATGTTCATAGCTTCTTTTGGCTATTGCTTGATGCAAGATAGGGCAACAGCAGTTCCATGTCAATGAAACATTTGTTAATATACAATGAAGCAATGATATGAAGCCAAATGATCCCAATTTTTCAAATTGAATGAACTATGGCAGCTTAATAGTTGCTTGATGGCTTGCAAAAACTTGTTAAATTATTGAGCCAGCATCTGAAACATCAAAAGCGTGTATATATATTGAATAGTACAACAGTATAAAAAATTCAATATTTTACATTTTCTTAATGTTAAGTTATACGGTATGTTATCATTATTATAATTATTATCAATTAATTATTATTATTAATTACCAAACTTATATAGCGCCCTTTTCATAAACAAGTTCAAAGGCGCTTTACTTCTATAAACTGATAAATAATTACAAGCAATTTCATTATATCCTAAAACAGTATTTAAACAATAAATGTATGACATAAAAAATATGAATATGAAATAATATATAAAAATGTGGTATTAACCTAGTTGTCTGAAATTAAAATAGTTAAATATCAATATCATATAATAAAAATATTCTAGACAAACTTCTTTATGTATTCTTTTAAATCAAGAATTTTCGTTAGAAAAAAAAACAGTAAGAATGTAAGAATATTAATGAGGATGCTATTTAAAAAACTAAGAGCTGCATGCAAATTTTTACCAATTGCATGCTCTTTCAAATAACAAGGCAGTATTTAGACTCAAACTAATTTTCATTAATTTGGAGGAATGTGAGAACATGAACATTCTATCTATATGCATAGTTACTTGAAAAACACAATAAAGTCAGTCTTAAAAATGCCTTATTCAGTTGAGCCCTTGCTGGGAATCGAACCAAGGCCTCTCTCCATGTAAATGGAAAGTATTCTACCACTGAACTACAAGGGCGATCGATAGAAAGTGGCCTATGAGACTGCTGTACACATATACAATATATTAATATAAATTTTAATAATAAATACATTAACAAACATACTGTGCTAAAATGTAACGCCAAGAACTATAAATCATATTTCAACTGTAACATGACGTTAGCACCCAACCGTATTATTGCACATCATCGTCTCGGTCCACGTCAAAACATTTGACATTTGGTGGTGGTGGTGGTGTTGTTGGTGGTGGTAGTGGTGTTGTTGGTGGTGTTGTTGGTGGTGGTGTTGTCATTGTTGTTGGTGGTGGTGGTAGTGTTGTTGCTGGTGGTGGTGGTGTTGATGTTGTTGTTTCCATTGTTGGTGTTGGTGTTGTTGTAAGTGGTGTTGTTGTTGGTGTTGTTGGGGATGTTGTTGGTGGTGGTGGTGTTGTTGTTGGTGTTGTTTTTGGTGATGTTATTTGTGTTGTTGGTGTTGTTGTTGGTTGTGGTGGTGTTGTTGGGGGTGTTGTTTATGGTAGTGTTGTTGTTAGTTTTGTTGTTGTTGTTGACGGTGTTGTTGATGATGTTGTTGTTTTGGGTGTTGTTGTTATTTGTGTCATTGTTGGTGTTGTTGTTGTTGGTGTATTTGTTGATGTTGTTGTTGGTGGTGGTGTTAACGGCATTGTTGATGGTGTTGTTGTTGGTGGTGGTGGTAGTGGTATGTGGTGGTGGTGGTGGTGGGGGTACAGTACAGTACAGTAGTAAGTATGGTATGGTATGGTATGATATGGTATGGCATAGCGCAGCGTAGCATAGCATAGTAATATTTCTAAGTCGAAAAAGGGCCATAATTTGATTAAAAGTTAAGGAAAGAGTTATGGTTATTGGCATACATAGTCAGGGTCATGATGGTTAACAAGTGTCTTAAGTTTCAAAGCTATAGTACAAGAAATATAAAAGTAACTAGCTTGCACGCAAACTTTAACCTGAAATTCTAAGTCGAAAAAGGGCCATAATTTGAACAAAATGGAAGTTAGAGATATTGTTCTTGGCATACAAACTTGGGATATGATGATGAACAAGTGTTGACAGTTTCAAAGCTGTAGTATAAGCAGTATTGAAGTTTTGGGTTTGTACACTAGCTTGCACGCAAACTTTAACCTGAAATTCTAAGTCAAAAAAGGGCCATAATTTGATCAAAATGAAAGTTATGGTACTTGGCATACACACTCGGGACATGATGATGAATAGTGTGCCAAGTTAAAATGCTGTAGCTATAGTAGTTTGTAAGATATAGGTAGGTTGCACAGAAACTTTAACCAAAGCGGGACTCCGACGCCCAAGTGAGTACAATAGCTCGACATATTCTTGGAATAGTCGAGCTAAAACAATCGGGAAGAATTTGAAACAGTCGCAAGAGACAGGTGGTCGCTTTGACCCAGAGCCTTCAAACTTCATAGGGTGATAGCCCTTATTGAGTAGAAGAACCCTATTGATTTTGGGGTCAGTAGGTCAAAGGTCAAGGTCACAGTGACCCGAAGAGTGAAAACCGTTTCCGCTCAATAACTCGAGTACCCTTTGACCCAGAGCCTTGAAACTTCATAGAGTGATAGCCCTTATTGAGTAGAAAACCCCTATTGATCTTGGGGTCAGTAGGTCAAAGGTCACAGGGGCCCGAAGAGTGAAAACCGTTTCCGCTCAATAACTCGAGTACATTTTGACCCAGAGCCTTCAAACTTCATACGGTGATAGCCCTTATTGAGTAGAACCCTATTGATTTGGGGTCAGTAGGTCAAAGGTCAAGGTCACAGGGGCCATAAGAGTGAAAACCGTTTCCGCTCAATAACTCGAGTACCCTTTGACCCAGAGCCTTCAAACTTCATAGGGTGATAGCCCTTATTGAGTAGAAGAACCCTATTGATTTTGGTGACAGTAGGTCAAAGGTCAAGGTCACGGGGGCCCGAAGAGTCAAAACCGTTTCTGCTCAATAACTTGAGTACCCTTTGACCCAGGGACTTCAAACTTCATAGGTTGTTTGCCATTATAGAGTAGAAGATTCTTATTGATAAGGGGGTCAGTAGGTCAAGGTCACAGGGGCCTGAAGAGTAAAACCAATTCCGCTCAATAACTGGAGTACCGTTTGACCCAGAGCCTTCAAACTTCATAGGGTGATAGCCCTTATTGATTAGAAGAACCCTATTGATTTGTGGTCAGTAGGTCAAATGTCAAGGTCACAGGGGCCTGAAGAGTGAAAACCGTTTCCACTCAATAACAGGAGTTCTATTTTACCCAGAGCCTTCAAACTTAATACGATGGATGTCCTTATTGAGTAGAGGACTCCTATTGATTTTGGGGTCAGTAGGTCAAAGGTCAAGGTCACAGGGGCCCCGAAGAGTGAAAACCGTATCCGGTCAATTACTGGAGTACCGCTTGACCCAGATCATTCAAACTAAATAGGGTAATAGCCCTTATTGAGTAGAAGAACCCTATTGATTATGGGATCAGTAGGTCAAAGGTCAAGGTCACAGGGATCATGGCGCAGGGGTTAACGCACTGTTTTCAAATATGATATTTTAACATCAGGTTTAGTATCAAAATGTTTCTTGTTTTTATAAAGTTCAAATATATTAATTAAAGTTTGTTAATTTTAAATTTTAAACAATAATTTAGGGAAAGTGAGTTTTTAGTCATTTTCTGACCTTTATGTCTAGGGTTCAGAGTTAATTAAATTTCTGGATTTAGTAATCTTAAAGGCCATTTATCTGCCATGTTATTTCTTTGTGGAGGTCTTCACTTGCTGTGGTTGACAACAGTTTCATGCTCTGTCTGCAAGGCATCCTCTTAACCGCAATCAAGAGAAGTCCAGCAATCCTTGTGGCGTGGGAAAGGGATTCGATGTGGAACCCTTAGGTCTTGGCGTCATTCAAAGTTCAGTCTTAATAGAATAAAGAACTTAAATTTTGACCAAGGGTTTCTCTTTGCCTTTTTAGGTATGTACATTATTTGTTTATTTGAATTTAATTCTATGTAGAACTTTTGATCAATTTTTAAATAATTTAAAACTGAAAATCTTAAGTTGTTTACAGAAGTGCTGTACAAGACCACAAATAGAACTCAGCATGTCCAGAACAGGACTGTGCGTTCCCGTAACAGCATGCTACAGTCGCTGTAAATATCGGAGGATATCAATGGATATGTCTAAAAAAGCCGAAAGCGCACGGTCCTGCGGGAGTAGCCCTAAATGAAATGATGCTTCTACCAGTAATGAAGTCAAAAATGGACATTGATGATGTATTAATGGTTATGATATTCATGAACGTAAAAGCACTCAGCCGTTCAGTACTTGAGAGGAAGTTGAATTCCCTTTCTAACCTGATGATTAACATAAATGAAGCTCAAATGCTACAAAATCAAGAGGAGGTGAAACATCTTAATCAACAAGCTGGGCTGCCATGCGAAGTCGATGTACAGACAGACACTGCCTTTGCCAGTCATCCGCAGAGCTGCCATGAAAAGGCCTAACAAAGTGTTGCTGCTTTTATTTGAAACACTATAATTGTTAAAAGCGATCAAATTAATTGGCAAGTTAATATTAATATGAAACCAGAACTGCTTGGAAGTAAAAACCTTGGAGCAATTAAATTTAGTACTGTCGAGAACTGTATATATAGCCCAATCCTCCAATAATCCCTTTTCCCCACTGAGGATATTAATCAAAAGATAACAAAGTCAAGAACAAAACAAAACTAACATCACGATAGCACCAAAGGAATCGATTGACAAAATAAGATTAATATTACGCGTTTTGATTCCTGTGGTGGAAATCTTATTAAGCCTTCTTAAAGCGAATTGGATTCTACCTTACCTACAAGGTGTAGCGGAATCCGAGGAGCAGATTAATACACTCTTTTGGGACTTAGAGAAAAGTTATTACTGGAATGAAAGAAAACGACTAGTGATCAGAGCACACAAACACCGGCTAACTCATCGGGCTCAGCCGAAAGGCTTCAACACGTTGATTCGGATCGCGCAACCCAAACGAGCCCATAACCACGACCGGTCTATCGAGTTCATCACTGGGTGGCGGAATGGGACAGTTTCATAAGCAACCCGGCCCTACACCAACCATCACCAAACGGGCGTGGCCGAGGGATACCACGGTTCGAACCAGAACCAACCGTAGTCCTCAAACAGGTCGAAACCGGCATATAATGGAACATATCGCAATTCGACGAGGAAGACTGGGGTTCATTAGAAGTGCCTAAGTGTATTTTATTTTTAAGTAATTACATGTAAGTAAGCTTCTTCTTACTTGTTGTTGTTGTTTTACTGCGTTATGTTAATCGACGAACATAACGAGTAGAAAGACAAAAACTGTTTTATTATATTACTAGTAAATGAACTCATTTAGTGCACAATGTTTAATTAATATTAATCATTTTTAAGTAACAGTGGGAGGAATGAAACACTTTAACTGTTAAAAGTGATCAAATTTATTAGTAAGTTAAATTTCATTTTGTTAAATCATTTGCCTCTTTAATAGCATAACACTAGCAAAAACTAGCCCGCTGTATCCGAACATGTGTACAATTAGAATTACAAGCTCTTCATACACTGAAAAAACAACACAATTACATTTGAAATTGCATTCTAGCACTGGAAAACAGTTTCATGTTTCAGCGGAAGTCATGTCAACAGCAAACTAAAATCAATTGTTTGTAAAACCAATTTAAAATCATACAAAATATAATGTTTGCCTTGTGGTGTTCATCTCGAAATAGATTGGGCTATCGAAATTCGACGACGATGAAGACTGGGCTTAATTATAAGTGCCTTATTTTATTTATGTTTAAGTAATTAAGTAAGCTTCTTATTTATTGTTGTTGTGTTACTGTGTTATGTTAATCGAAAAACATCGCGAGTAGAAAGACTTGAAGGCACAAACTGTTTTATTATATTACTAGTAAATAAACTCATTTAGTGCAAAATGTTTAAATATTATTGATCATTTTTAATTAACAACGGTAGGAATGAAACACTATAACTGTTAAAAGTGATCAAATTAGTTGGAAAGTTAAAATTCATTTTGTTGAATCATTTGCCTCTTTGATAGCATAACACTAGCAAAAAACTAGCCACCTGTATACGAACATGTGTACGATTAGAATGTCAATCTCTTCATATACTGAAAAAAAACTATTACATTGGAAGTTGCATTTTTGCACTAAAAACAATCAGTGAAATTGCGATAACTCGAAACGTTATAATTCGAAATGACGGTTTATCTCAAATTCGGCCGCCGGTCCAGTCAATTTTCCTTATATATTTAACTGAAAAAAGTTGCGATAACTCGAAACGCAATAACTCGAAATTTTTCGATATCTCAAACATATGAATAAGTCCCTTGAATAAGAAATAAGCACAAATTGATCGCGATAACTCGAAGTACTTTTATTGACACGATTTTTCACACTTCCTGCGCAAATGTTCGGAGTGTTTTGTTTATCACCAACATGTCAAAAAAAGTTGTTAGTGGCACGTCATTGTAATGAAATGTTTGTGAAGCAAACAATTAGAGTGGTTTGCCTCAAATTAGTGTCAAACTCTCATTGCCATGAGAAAGCGAAGCCAAACCCCCAAGGCCCTAAGCCGAACCAGACAGAAAACCAGGACGTGCCTTTAAACGAGCAGGGACCAGCTCTTGCGGCCAAAGGGAGGTCCAATTTAGTGTAGAAAGTGGCCCACAATAGTTGAAACCGGAGAACAACATAAATAAAATAGTGAGAGACCCTACAATAACACTGTGTAGCGGGGTTTATGTTCATGGGGAAATAGAACAAATACCACTTACGATTACGGCGGATACAAGTGCCTCCAAAACGGCTATATCCACAAGGGTTTATGAGCGAATGGATGCTGAAAGCAAGCCAAAGCTAAGATACTCTAGATGTCTGAAGGGAGCAAGCAAACTCCAATCAAAGAGGCGGGAAAGGCAGTGTTCCGTATGAAAATCGGGCCCTACGACAAACACTGGTCAAAAGTTCTAAGTGCACACTTTTCAATTTTGAATATCTCAAAGTAAGCTTATTCTAATTGAATGAAAGTTTGAAACAATGTTATTTATGATCAAACAATAATATTTTTTTGAAAACCGTGCACATGGTTTACGTATTACGTCATCCACGTCGGCATACGCTATTTATGCGTAATCCCCGTGCGGCAATAAAAAATTATTTTTTTACAATCGTTTTTGTTTTTCACATGTTCACCGACTCCAGACAAACACGAAAAACACACAAACAAATTGTAACCATGGAACGGTTGACGTCAGCAGAAGAATACATTGCCGTCAAAATTATTTTCACTGGCACAACTTCAAATTTGTTCTAAAAAATTTTGACGGTTTTTGTAAATGCAAAAGAAATACCATATTTTTGCATATTTAATTAATTTAAGAAGAAAATCAAACGATATTATTTTCTAGATTGATAACGTTGCTTACGTTGAACGCTGACGTTACTCAATGACGTCATTAAATATTTATGTAAAACAACGTAAACTCGAAAATATTAGTGTAGCATTTGTTGGATAAGCGTCCAATAAATAAAAATTTAAAACTAAAATTTATAGAAATTCAATAAACTTTAAAATCGGATGATTCGAAAATGACGTTCATTTGGTCAAAAAGCGTGTCCGAAAACTGGTCAGTTTTATCAAAATGAATACATTTTTTCATTTGGAAAGGCTGTTACACATTTATCATAGAGAATTGCATCATCCCAAACTGCTAGACAATTCAAAAACTTTTGGCACAAAACATTGTTTAAGAAAATGTAATTTCCTCCTTGAAATCCTGTAAAAACGTTATGGATAAAATAGAGAAGAGTGCGTTGGCTCATCGTGCCCAGCAGACCATTACAAAGCTACAGGAAGCTTTTTTAGTGCAATGGAATGGCAAACTACAGTATTTCCTTTAAATTTGCATGACATTTAAGTTATACAGAGATGAGAAAACGATCAAAAATGATGGCCGATGCAGTGGTAATTAACTTGAGAATTGCTTTCTGAGTATTAGTGAGCTAAAATGTTATTATTTTTTAATCTGGTTAAGCAGACATAATTTTTTTGGTGTTGTTTAACAGAATATTGATTCTTCTTCATTGTAATTTACACTACATGTATTTTGAAAGATTGAATAAAATAATTTGAAAAATCAACATTTATCAAGTTGGCACTTAGAACTTTTGACTAGTGTAAATCATGAAGCCATAGTGGCAGATATAGAAGACGAGGCTCTGCTAGGCTTCGATGTTTTAATGGGAAGTGAGAAGGGTCCGGGGTAGAAATACCGTGCTTTCCAGTTTGTACAGTGCATAAATCTTGACGGGTGGTAGTGGCAGACGACATCAGCATCCCTGGCCAATCTGAGGCACTTGTAGACGTATATGTGGAGCGTAAAGAGGAGGACGATCTCAGCAGTGAAAGCTGTTTCCTGGTGGAACCCACAGCTAGTTTTAGAGAGCGTTATCGGCTCCTGCTACGGGCAACACTTGTGGACATAAACCGGTCACCCACGATCAAACTAAGAATACTCAATCCGTTCGCTGTAGAAGTGACACTGAGACAAGATGCTGAAATAGCTACGGCGAAAAAGATTGAGAGAGTCGTAAGTGTAATAGCACAAGAGGAAACCGCAGAAGACAAGGACATGAATAGAGTAAGGCGGGTAGAGGTTTTGTCTAAGCGAAGGGAAGTAAAGAGTAGGGATTTTAAGTAGGCTGATATCAATGATGTGCCCGAACATCTGCGAAACCTATTCCAGAACTCTACCAAGGACGAGAGTGACTTGGAAAAATAAGTGGTGGCAGGTCTTCTGGTTAAGTACTCTGATACGTTCTTCAAAGATGAGTGGGACATAGGTCTGACACACCTAAGTGAACACGCCATCAACACTGATGGCCCCTACAATAAAACAAAGGCCTAAAAGAGTTCCTTTCAAAGTTTAGCACACGCGGATGAAGAAAAGAACGCCATTGAGGACCTCCTCAAGAAAGCATATAGAAAAGCACATCCCCATGGGCAAGCCCTATTGTGCTTGTCAAGAAGAAAAATGGCACAATCAGACCATGTGTAGACTAACGAAAGCTCAACACACTGGTAAAACCAAGTGGGTTTCCACTACCTTGGGTTCAGGACTGCCTCGATGCCGTTGCAGGCGCTACACTCTTCAGCAACTTTGATCTCACCAGTGGTTACTTCCTGATCCCGCTTAGAAAAGAGGATGTCCCCAAGAGCGCATTCTGTTGCAAGTACGGCCTCTTTGAGATGACCCAACTAACGTGAACAAGATCGTTCAATGGCCCAGACCACAAACAGCTAAGCAAGTAAAACAGTTTGTTGTAAAACCAAAGTTAGAGAGGCGATTCGAAGGACCCTATCTGGTGAAGGAAGCACGGTCTAACCTCAGCATTGTGGTACAATATGATGAGAGTGGAACTTTAAAACTCCTACACCACGACAAGCTGAAGCCTTACAGGGGTGATAAAGTGCCAAAGTGGGTAGACAGTTTTTGACAATGATAAAATATAAAAGTATTTATTATAATAGTTATACATGGTACATTTGGTTCTGACATTGAACATACCGACATTTATATTAGAAATGATAGTGCCTCTAGCTGGGAGCGAACCCGCACCGTCACGGCGACAGCGCCTAGCTCTGCAATTCCTGCGACGCAACCGATTGAGCTAACCGGGACAACCCCCAAAAAGGTTGATCGGATAGCCCTGATATACGTAACAATCACCGAAATCGTTAATTTACAGATAACAGTACTGACTATATGTACGGGGAGACTTTTTACAGCCGCCACACTGCACAAATAACGATACTCTGAATTTCAAATGTAGTGCCTCTAGCTGGGAGCGAACCCGCACCGCCACGGCGACGGTTAGAGCTTAACCTGCATTAAACAAGCGAACGTGCACTGTCTATTATTTGAATTTTATGAGATTATTATAAAGAAGAGTATATTGAAAGGAAGTATAATATATTGAAAGAATAGAACGTTAAATAATAAAATAGTTATCTGTTTGACGGAGTTTAGTTCGTATTATCAAAACAGCGGGTTTTTACTTCGGTTATTTAAAGCAGCCGGTTACCAATTGAACCAGCAAGACGAGATTCGAGGCCAGTGACATCAGGGGCAGTGCACTGATCTACAGAGCGGCAGCTAGTATATCACTGATCCGCACTTAGGAGCAGCTAGTATACCACCGATCCATACTTAGGGGTAGCCGATATACCGATCCGCACATAGGGGTTGTTATTATTGTGAATGTCTATAAATACTTTTATGTGCAAATATGATCTTATATACCATAATGTGCTATGTGGTGCTTAATGCTTTATATGTCTTATGAATGCTTTTATGCTCATATGTGCTAATAATCCTTTTTATTACAGTAATTTTTGTTGTAAGTCGGTTTTAAAAGCTCCTAAGAGCTTATGTTATAATGTTATATGCACCGTCTTTTGTAAATAAAAAAAATTACTTGAGGGGCAGCTAGCCGATCCATACTGAGGTGCAGCAGAGAGGCATACTTGAGTCGCAGCCTCCGTAGACCACAGCAAGATCCATAGAGAAGTAGCTTATGGTGACACGCTACCACGGGAAGCCCGTAACAATATTGCAACTATAATATACAATAATTAATCTACACTGAACACATTATCCACAAATATTTAGGGAAAACACAAATACACATACCTTCCACAAACTGCAGTAGACTTGGAAACAATCGGTTGAACATGTAATAGCTCTTCATCGCAGGCATCTTGTCTGCTTTCTACTGACAAGACTTTTCTAAAACCACAGACTTCCAGCAGATCCCCATATTTCTCTATCATCTGGTTGCAATCAACTGAATCTGAAATCTGTGAATAGCAAAGTATTTGCATGTATTTATATGTAAGAGATTAATTTCATTTAAACCATACATGCCATATCCCCTGGCAGGGGGGAAAATCCCCCGGAATTTCTACCCATCCCATGGTCCCCCTGCTGGGGGATCCATATCCCTTGGAATTAAAAACAACAATGTTGTGTTCCGCGGAACACATATGTCGCCTGCATGGAAAAAATTTAAATGTGGGCCTATGTTTAATAATATATAATAAAAATATTTTATTTAAGTTGATATCAATACTACACCACAGAACACATGTGTCATCTAAATTGCATTTAAAAGGGGAAAAACTAAAATAATGGTGAAACCTGAGTTATCATCTTCAAAAATTGGTTTGTAAATGCAGATGAGTTATTCAAAGTATTAAGTGAATTAATTGAACAAGTACTTTCCATTTTACAGGCAACACTAAGTTTCAGGTTAAAGTTACGTTTGAAAGGGATATAACTAATAAAATATTGAAACTGGAGTTATCATTCTTGTCGTCACAGATGGCATTGTTCATGCTGATAATATATTCCAAGTATGAAGTGATTAGGACAAGTACTTTCAAAGTTATAGGCAACATTAAGTTTCAGGTTTAAGTTGCATTTGAAGGGGGCATAACTAAAAAATTATTGAAACTGGAGTTATCATTCTTGTCGTGACAGATGACATTGTTCATGCTGATGATATACTCCAAGTATGAAGTGAATAGCACAAGTACTTTCAAAGTTAGTCAACATTAAGTTTCATGTTAAAGTTGCATTTGAAAGGGACAACTAAAAAAATTTTGAAATTGGACTTATCATTCTTGTCGGCACAGATGGCATTGTTCATGCTGATGATATATTCCAAGTATTAAGTGAATAGGGCAAGTACTTTCAAAGTTATAGTCAACATTAAGTTTCAGTTTAGTTGCATTTTAAAGGGGCATAACTAAAAAAATTTTGAAACTGGAGTTATCATTCTTGTCGTCACAGATGGCATTGTTCATGCTGATGATATATTCCAAGTACGAAATGAATAGTGTTGTATTGTTGTTGATATGGTATGGCAATCACTAATGTGATTATTGAGACGAACACAAGCGTGTTTCTACATTGAGTTTTATTATAAGACTGAATCTTTAACAGACAACTTAAAGCGGCAAATATATAAGCATGCGCAGTAAAGTATATTCTATTTCAAACAATACAATATACAACATTTCCCTCTGCATGAAAATGAAAGCTCGAACCCTAAAATATATGACATATCTTTATAAGTTCAAATGGTGATACTTGCAAAATAATAATAATCTTTATGTTTGCCTAAAACAAAATGTTTCTCTTTCAAGATATCAATAAGTTGCACCGTCACTTTTATTAATCATTCAGTTAATTTTCACTTAACCCACTGATTACTTGCATAGCGCTGATTTTCTTTCACAGCTCTTCCAGACAGTGTTATATATGGACCAGGGCCATTTGATTTAATGTTTGTTTAAGTTGAATTCATGTTTAATGGGGGATCACTGTTGGTTTGAACTTGATCTGCTAAAATGTTGGCACTGAACGGGTCTATATCTGAGACGTTTTCTTTAACTTGGTGCAGTAACCTTCGGTTTCGGCGGTAAATTCCACCATCCCTAGTTTGTACTGTATACGACCTGTTATCATGATGTGCTAAAACTTTGGCAGGTTTCCATGACCTTCCAAATTGCACTCTTACTGCGTCATTTTCTGATAGAGTTTTAAGTGATCGGCATTTTGTGTCATAATTACTTTTTTGTTTGTTTTTAGATGTCTGCATTTTTTCCTTAACAACTTTTTGATTGACGAGCTTGGGTTGAAGAGCTTTATTTGAAATGGGAACTACTGACTGTTCTTCTGCTAAAAAGTAGCTGAGCGGGTGTGTATCCGCACTCAAGGGGTGTATTTCTGTATTCCAAAAATGCCAAATATGGACTCTGACCAGTATCCTTAGCTTTTTTCATGAGCTTTTTTGCAATGCCCACACCCTTTTCTGCTAATGCATTTCCTTGGGGATGAAATGGAGATGATTTTATGTGATCGAAACCCCAGGACTTGGCAAACTGGTCAAACTCCGCCCTCGAAAATTGAGGACCATTGTCGCTCACGCTCACGAGTATGTCACATATACCATTTCGTGACAGATGAACTTGCAGTTTTTGAATAACTGCGGAAGAACGCGTGTCTGGTAAATAGTCGACTTCGAAAAATCGGCTGTAATAATCGACTGTAAGAAGATATTCTTTACCATCAAAGTGGAATAGATCAACGCCAATTTTCTGATAAGGTCTGTCTGGAAATTCTGTCGATATCATTGGTTCTTTTGCGTTCGAGTCGCGATGCGTTAGACAAACCGAACATTGAAGCACATGTTCTATTTGGTCATGCCTTGCCAAAACAAACTATCCTTTGCGCGTTCTAGAGTTTTGGTAACTCCGAGGTGACCTGTGTACTTGATTCATCATTTTATTTCTCAGCGATTTCGGTATAACAATAGTATGACCTCTAAATATAAGGTTATCCTCTATTGAAAGTTCATCGCGATGATTCCAAAATTCAATTATTTCTGACACACAGCCCTCTCTCGATTCTGGCCAACCTTCAATTATAGCCTGTTTTAACTTTAACATTTGAGCATCGCATTTAATTGCTGACTGAACAATTTTTAATCGCCTGTCAGTCACGAATAGATGCTGCTATACAGCGTGAACATGTAAGTCAAGGCCTTCAATTAATGTTGGGCTGGTTTCCGCAAGGGATTGGCGCGAGAGACAATCGCTCACCGGTATGTCTTTTCCACTTATGTGGTGCACGGTGACGTTGTATTTTTGCAATTGCAATAACATTCTTTGCAAACGCGGTGGGGCTGCAGACAACGTTTTTTTTCATGATAGCAATATTGGCTTATGATCGCAATGACAAATGACCTCTTTTCCATACGTAAACTGATGGAAGCGTTTGCATCCAAATAATATCGCTAAGAGCTCCTTTTCTATCTGCGCGTATAGAATCTCAGATTTTGATACGCTTTTCGATGCATAAGCTATCGACCGACCGTCCTGCATTATGCAGCATCCTATCCCGTTGTTGCTAGCGTCTGTTTCCAGGACGAGAGGTTTGTTTGGGTCAAAGTAACCTAAAACTGGAGCGTTTGTGATTATTGTTTTGACCTTTTCGAATGCTCTAGTCTGAGTTTCGTCCCAAAAGAACTCTGTTTCCTTTTTAAGAAGGGCACGAAGTGGGGCGGTAGTTTCCGCGAGATTTGGCGCGAATCTTGACATATAATTAACTAGGCCTAAAAAGTCTCTAGTTTTGCGCGGCTATCGGGTATTGGAAGCTTTGTGATGGCTTCAATCTTGCTAGGATCAGGTTTCAGACCATTTTTGCCTATGATGTGTCCGAAAAAAGGTACCTCGGTCACACCTATAATGCATTTTTCAAGATTTAACCTGATTCGTTTTTCCTGAGCGCGAATCAACGCGTTTCGGAGATGCTGGTCATGCGCCTGCCTGCTGTCTCCGTAAATAATGATGTCATCTACCACATTTTTTATGCCTGGTAGCCCTTCAAATATTTCATTGCATTATTGTTGAAAAATGTCACCTGATGACGAAATGCCAAAGAGAAGTCGGAGATAACGGTATCTACCGAACGGTGTGCTGAATGTAGTAAGAAAGGAAGATTGCTCATCCAGCTTTACACTCCAGTACGCATGAGTGATGTCTAAAATGCTAAAGACCTTTGCTCCGGCCAGCTGCGACGTTATGTCATCCAAAGTCGGCATTTGGAAATGTGGCCTGCGAATAGATTCATTGAGCGCCTTAGGGTCAAAGCATATTCTGAGCTTGCCAGTTTTGGGTTTTTCAATGACAACTATCGAATTAACCCAAGCAGTCGGCTCTGATACCGGTGTAATTATCTGATGTCCCTTTCCATGTTATTAAGTTCGGCCTTAAGTCTTAATTTAAGAGCTTCCGGTTTTCTTCGCGGAGGGTTTACAACGGGGATTGCATCGGGTTTCAGATGTAAATGGCATGTCCCTGGAATTACCCCTATCCCTTTAAACAGCTCTCCAAATTCATTAAGGACTGACTCTTTGATCATGGGATAGGTATGTCTCGGCGGACAATTCTTAATCGAATATGTCAATTTGATCAGATCGAGATCTATGGAAGATGGTAAACCAATCAGAGGTGTGGCTGAATTTTCTACGATGTAGAAACCTGAAGTGATTGATTTGCCATTGAACAGACATGGCAAATTGACCTCTCCAAGCACTCGTATTGCGTCACCCGAGTACGAGATAAGTTTGCAATCAGGGGCATCTAATGAGATATGTAATGCCAGTGAATGAAAAATTGAGTTCGGAATGTTTACTGCACTTCCGGTGTCAATTTTAAATCTGATGGGGACCTGGGAGGGGCCTATCTGAATGTTAACAAATGCACGGTCTGGAGAATGTGAACAAGCGTTCACCATGTCAATGTAATATTCCGGGTCGCTGCTGTCGTTCGACTGTTTATTATATCCGTGATAATCACATGCACTTTCTGTATCACTATGGTCAATCTGATCAACACCCTTTGAACGACACAGTTTTTGGAAGTGATTTCGTTTCCCACATTTGTAGCAGTCTTGGCCATAAGCTGGACACTGCCTCCTAGCGTGAAATGTCCCGCAATTTCCACAATTGTTTCGATTCCTGTGTGATTCGGAGACTTGTGTTTTGGATCCCGTAGTACTTTTGGCTGGCGTGTGTTGGTTCCTTTGCTGGTGACTATCTTTGGGACGCGCTCCTTGCTGCGCCCTTTTGTTAACCGCATCAATATTGTTACTGGATACTGACATTTGATTAAGCTGTTTCTGACAGTATTCATAGTTCTGCACAATTTGTATGGCTTTGTCCATTGTGAGTTTTTCGCCCTCGTTGATAAGTTTCTCTCGGACCTTTGAGCTTGAGCAACCGAAGACTATCCGGTCTCTAATCATATCTTCTGATATGTCAACTTCACCGATCCGGAAATTGCAATCACGTGCTTTAATCCTCAGACGAGTCACGAATGCATCAATGCTGTCTGAGCCTTGCACTTCGTTGTTAAAACAATATCTCCCAAATATTGGATTAAGTTTGGGCTGCACATGTTTCTTGAATTTGTCTTAATACGTCTTCAGTTTTTTGGACACGTCACTTGTGAGTGTCCACGTTTGTAGATTTGTCGGCCAGTTTCACCGACCCATAGCAATAGGAACGAATCTTTCTCTTCTTCAGATTTTCTTTTCAGTGGTCCACTAAATATAAGTTCCACGTGAGTTTGAAATCTGTCCCACTCCTCTGGTAGGTTTGACGTGTCCCTGTTTATGTGCGGTGGAGGAATTCCACATAAATCTATGGTAATTTTGTCAACCGTTAAACAATGTTAATAAGTCAATGAATGTTATCCAGTAATTCACAAGCAAAGTTAATTTCTGACACCATGTTGTATTGTTTTTGATATGGTATGGCAATCACTAATGTGATTATTGAGACGAACACAAGCGTGTTTCTACATTGAGTTTTATTACAAGACTGAATCTTTAACAGACAACTTAAAGCGGCAAATATATAAGCATGCGCAGTAAAGTATATTCTATTTCAAACAATACAATATACAACAAATAGGACAAGTACTTTCAAAGTTAAAGGCAACATTAAGTTTCAGGAAAAAGTTGCATTTGAAAGGGGCATAACTCAAAAAATATTGACACTGGAGTTATCATTCTTGTCGTCACAGATGGCATTGTTCATGCTGATGATATACTCCAAGTATGAAGTGAATGGGTTAAGTACTTTCAAAGTTATAGGCAACATTAAGTTTCAGGTTCATGTTGCATTTGAAAGGGGCATAACTAAAAAAAATATTGAAACTGAAGTTATCATTCTTGTCATCACAGATGGCATTGTTCATGCTGATAATATATTCCAAGTATGAAGTGAATAGGACAAGTACTTTCAAAGTTATAGGCAACATGTTTAAGGTTAAAGTTGGTTTTGAAAGGGGCATAACTAAAAAAATATTGAAACTGGAGTTATCATTCATGTCGTCACAGATGGCATTGTTCGTGCTGATGATATATTCAAAGTATGAAGTGAATAGGACAAGTACTTTCAAAGTTATAGGCAACATTAAGTTTCAGGTTAAAGTTGCATTTGAAAGGGGCATAACTCAAAAAATATTGAAACTGGAGTTATCATTCTTGTCGTCACAGATGGCATTGTTCGTGCTAATGATATATTCCAAGTATGAAGTGAATAGGACAAGACCTTTAAAGTTATAGGCAACATTAAGTTTCAGGTTAAAGTTGGGGGACTACCGGACGACACCGACGATGACGACGACGACGCCGCCGGACAATAGGATCCCTATGTGTCTACCTGCTATTGCAGGCGACACACACAAAAAAAATTAATAAAAACTTGCTTAAGGTTGACAGCGGAAAGTATCTATAATATTATGAGTGTAAAATTCCATGATGATTCATGATGACTTAGTCTAAAAATTATTTTAATTTGAATGTATTTCTGTATTTATTCTTATATAATAAATGCAGATATTGCGCAGTTTCGTCGCGTAAAAATCCCCTGGTATAATATCAAAATCCCCTGGGAAGCCTCTCAGAAATATGGCATCTATGTTTAAACAGTAATTATTACTATAACATGAAGTGTACCGTGACATTCCTTTAGGTTATAGACAACCAAATAAAATTGTATAGTCACTTCCTTATTGGTGTCGTTTGCCCTATGCCAGAAATATGTCAATAGTACATAGACAATCCAACTTCTGAGAAGCAAAAGAAGCAAGGGCAACTATTTCATACGTAGTTGATGAGTGTGCATTGAAATAACTATAAAAACAACTTACAGTTTGTTTTTTTCCGGAGCACTAGCCTATTCCGTCTGGTAACAGAGCACAACAACTATCCTGAAAGCTTTTTATTTAAGCCTAAAAATACCATTTAAAAATATATTTTACCTCTTGTTATAGCTGACACAGAATTCAATCGGCCCAGTTGATCTATAGGTATACCTGTTATACCTGTGGTTCTTCCACTGACAGTGTAGTCCACAACATGTTTCATGAGATTCCTTGGTCCTGGATGGCCACTTAACATTCCCATTGTAACCATTTGTCCTATTAAGAAGTAATGCTTTTTTCAAGCAATTAAGCATCAAAGCTGAGAACATTGTTCTCAAAAACAGGGGAATGGTCATAAAGCAATGTTAAGAACTCTCTCGTCAATCCTCCTGCGTCAAAACCTTCTTCCCCTATGTTATACAAAACTTCCTGTTCCATTCTTCTTCTGGCGCTCGCTCAATTTCTTCTATGGCCTACTGGAAAAGCATTCTTCGGATAACTGATATGTCCCAGAGCTTCTCCCCATTCAGAGTCTTTGATGACAAATAATCATTAAATGAGCTGCAATGATACAAATGAAGATGTGTGACATCAGTAATATTTTTACCTCTGCGTCCTGCGTCCTGGTTCTAAGAAAAAAGTTATTTTAAGTTGAATATCAACAGTTTCATTTCAAAGCAACATTTCGGGGGCATATGTCAAATTCTAGTGACAGCTCTTGTTTCATCTATTTATTTCCTTTACCTTACAGCACACAAATTATAACCAAGCATCCATGAAGTACCAATAACATTTGCAAGCCTCTGATCTTTCATTAATCATTTAATGATTCAAAATATATCTTGATTGTTAAATTGTATATACATTTTAACATTTAATTAAAAGATTTCTGTCATATTGCAATGAATACCTTAAAGCATCATTTCTCAAAGGATAATATTTTGGTACAGACAGAACTTTTACATACTCTAACCCTTTCAATAACCCTCGGTATGGTATTGGTTTAAATCTGAATAAAATATGTCCAATAACAAAACCCCCACAACATCGTATACAAACTTATAACATGCTAATGAGTGGTACTAAAATTAGTCATTTCTATTTCAGTGTTAAATAAAAGTCAAGATGGTTGGCTTTATTGATGATCAACAGACTTTGCAAAGTACGGACCAATACTGTTCCGAACAGCAATTATTGCTGATAAATCAAAATCAATCAAACTACCTTTATGGGGACAGAACATCCACAAACTTCAAACTGGCAAATACTATACTCTTGAAAATGTCTTGAAACATTGCAAAGTTGCTCTAGAAACATTTTTATGCCAAAAAATTATGCCGAGGACAGGGAGTTACTATTTTTAGTCATCTGTCCTTGGTTTATGTCAGTGTCAGTACATATTCCAATAACTACTCTCCTGATACTTTGTTATACCCTTACAAAGTTTTACCTGTTGAAAGTTTCTTATACTACCATGAACAAATGGTTTTGAGGTCTATGAGCGAACTTGGGATACTCGTATGTATGGAAGGTCATATCTGCCTTAACATGAGAAGAACTTCTATGTGATGTCAATATAAAGTAAATGGATGAGTAATTTGTAATAGTTGATGTTCAATTTAAATATATTATGTTCAATTTTCAGTACAGAATGACTATTTAGTATTATGCAATGCTCATATACTATCTTATCGTGCTTGTTTTTGTGTCGCCTGCAATAGCAGGTAGACACATAGGGATCCTATTGTCCGGCGGCGGCGGCGTCGTCCGGTAGTCCCCCAACTTAAACCTGAAACTTAATGTTGCCTATAACTTTGAAAGTACTTGACCTATTCACTTCATATTTGGAATATATCATCAGCACGAACAATGCAATCTGTGACGACAAGAATGATAACTCCAGTTCCAATATTTTTTGAGTTTTGCCCCTTTTAAATGCAACTTTAACCTGAAACTTAATGTTGCCTATAACTTTGAAAGTACTTGACCTTTTCACTTCATACTTGGAATATATCATCAGCACGAACAATGCCATCTGCGACGACAAGAATGATAACTCAAGTTCCAATATTTTTTGAGTTTTGCCCCTTTCAAATTCAACTTTAACATGAAACTTAATGCTGCCGATAACTTTGAAAGTACTTGTCCTATTCACTTCATACTTGGAATATATCATCAGCATGAACAATACCATCTGTGATGACAAGAATGATAGCTCCAGTTTCAATAGTTTTTGAGTTATGCTCCTTTCAAATTTAACTTTAACCTGAAACTTAATGTTGCCTAAAACATTGAAAGTACTTGTCCTTTTGACTTCATACTTGGAATATATCATCAGCACAAACAATGCCATCGGTGACAACAAGAATGATAACTCAAGTATAATATTTTTAGCTCGACTATTCGAAGAATATGTCGAGCTATTGTACTCACTTGGGCGTCGGCGTCCCGCTTTGGTTAAAATTTGCGTGCAACCTACCTATATCTTAAAAAACTACTATGGCTACAGATTTTAAACTTAGCACACTTGTTCATCAGCATGTCCCGAGTGTGTTTGCCAAGAACCATAACTCTTACTTTCATTTTGATCAAATTATGGCCCTTTTTCGACTTGGAATTTCAGGTTAAAGTTTGCGTTCAAGCTGATGTACAAACTCATAACTTCAATAATACTTATACTACAGCTTTGAAACTTGGCACACTTGTTCATCATCATATTCCGAATGTGTATGCCAAGACCCATAACTCTAACTTTCATTTTTATCAAATTTTTTCAGGTTAATGTTTGCGTGCAAGCTACTGTATGAACACATAACTTCAATACTACTTATAATAAAGCTTTAAAACTTCCAACACTTGTTCATCATCATTTCCCGAGTGTGTATATGCAAAGAACCATAACTCTAACTTTCATTTTGATCAAATTATGGCCCTTTTTCCACTTAGAATTTCAGGTTAAAGATTGCGTGCAAGCTATTGTACAAACCCATAACTTCCATACTACTTATACTACAGCTTTGAAACTTTCAACACTTGTTCATTATCATATCCCGAGTGTGTATGCCAAGAACCATAACTCTAACTTCCATTTTGTTCAAATTATGGCCCTTTTTTGACTTAGAATTTCAGGTAAAAGTTTGCGTGCAAGCTAGTTACTTTCATACTTCTTGTACTATAGATTTGAAACTTAAGACACTTGTTCACCATCATGACCCTGACTATGTATGCCAGGAACCATAACTCTTTCTTTAATTTGTAATCAAATTATGGCCCTTCTTGGACTTTAGATTTTTTGGTTAAAGTTTGCATGCAAGCTGATGACTTTCATACTTCTTGTACTATAGCTTTGAAAATTGTTCACCATCATGACCCTGACTATGTATGCCAAGAACCATAACTCTTTCATTTTTATCAAATTATTGCCCTTTGTTGACTTAGAAATGAAGGTTAAAGTTTGCATGCAAGCTGGTAAAAGCTCATAACTTTCATTCTATTTAAACTACAACTTTAAAACTTTGTATACTTTTATTTTATTGTACATCAGGTTGATGTTCAAAGGCCCATAACTCATCCTTGCTTTTTTTTGCCCATTATTTAATTTTTGCCCATTTTCACTTAGAAATTAGAATTAAGACTTAGAAATTGTGGTTAGAGTTTTAATGTTAGTGTTTTTCATATGTAATATTATAGAAATGTTTAAAACAGATGTACTTAACATACTTTGGATGAAATTGTTGAGTAGTGATGAAGATTTATCTCCACCAAAAAAGCGCAAAAGTAGATATGTGTTTCTTGAAATTTAGTTCCATTTGACATAAGATGAGCCTTTGTATGTGAATTATAACCTGGACTCATGGATTTTTCATATCTGCAGTTTTTAGCTGAGCGACCTAAGGCCCATGGGCCCTATTGTTTTTGTTCTTACAAGTTTTCTGTGGCTCAGCAGTCAGATTTTTGAGATTTTTAGCTCGACTATTCGAAGAATATGTCGAGCTATTGTACTCACTTGGGCGTCGGCGTCGGCGTCGCCGTCCCGCTTTGGTTAAAGTTTACGTGCAACCTACCTATATCTTAAAAACTACTATAGCTACAGCTTTTAAACTTGGCACACTTGTTCGTCATCATGTCCCGAGTGTGTATGCCAAGAACCATAACTCTAACTTACATTTTGATCAAATTATGGCCCTTTTTCCACTTAGAATTTCAGGTTAAAGTTTGCGTGCAAGCTACTGTACAAACTCATAACTTCAATACTACTTATACTACAGCTTTTAAACTTGGCACACTTGTTCATCATCATGTCCCGAGTGTGTATACCAAGAACCATAACTCTGACTTTCATTTTGATCAAATTATGGCCCTTTTTTGACTTAGATTTTCAGGTTAAAGTTTGCGTGCAAGCTACTATACAAACTAATAACTTCAATACTACTTATACTACAGCTTTGAAACTTTCAACACTTGTTCATCATCATATCCCAAGTGTGTATGCCAAGAACCATAACTCTAACTTTCATTTTTATCAAATTATGCCCCTTTTTCGACTTAGAATTTCAGGTTAAAGTTTGCGTGCAAGCTACTGTGCAAACCCATAACTTCCCTACTACTTATACTTGACAGCTTTGAAACTTTCAACACTTGTTCATCATCATATTTCAAGATTGTATGCCAAGAACCATAACTCTTACTTCCATTTTGTTCAAATTATGGCCCTTTTTCGACTTAGAATTTCAGGTTAAAGTTTGCGTGCAAGCTAGTTACTTTCATACTTCTTGTACTATAGCTTTGAAACTTAAGACACTTGTTTACCATCATGACCCTGACTATTTATACCAAGAACCATAACTCTTTCTTTCATTTTTAATCAAATTATGGCCCTTTTTCAACTTAGAATTTCAGGTTAAAGTTTGCGTGCAAGCTAGTTACTTTCATACTTCTTGTACTACAGCTTTGAGACTTAAGACACTTGTTTAACATCATGACCCTGACTATGTATGCCAAGAACCATAACTCTTTCTTTCATTTTTAATCAAATTATGGCCCTTTTTCGACTTAGAATTTCAGGTTAAAGTTTGCGTGCAAGCTAGTTACTTTCATACTTCTTGTACTATAGCTTTGAAACTTATTCACCATCATGACCCTGACTATGTATGCCAAGAACCATAACTCTTTGATTTTTTTCAAATTACTGCCCTTTTTAGACTTTAAAATTAAGGTTTAAAACTTTGTATACCTTTATTTTATCTTACATCAGGTTTATTTTCAAAGGCCCATAACTCATCCTTGCTTTTTTATATTTGATTTTTGCCCCTTTTCACTTGAAATTAGAATTAAGACTTATAAATAATTGTTAAAGTTTCAATGTTAGTGTTTTTCATATGAAATGCTATATAAAAGGTTTAAAACAGATGTCCTTAACATACTCTGGTTGAAAGTGTTGAGTAATTGTGGGGTGGGTGGGTGGGTGCATAGACTATACTATACTATACCATACCATACCATACCATACCATACCATACCATACCAGAACACTGTACTGTACTGTACCCCCACCAACCACCACCACCTCCACATACCAACACCACCACCAACAACAACTACAACAACACCAACACAAACAACACCAACAACAACAACAACAACAACAACAATGCCAACACCACCACCACTAACAACAACAACAACAACAACAACACCAACAACACCATCACCACCACCAACAACACAACCACCACCAACAACAACACCACCATTAACAACACCAACACCACCACCAACAACAACTACAGCACCACCATTAACAACAACACCACCAACAACAACACCAACACCACCACCAACAACAATATCAACACCACCACCAACAACAACACAAACACAAACAACAGCACCACCACCACCATCAACAACACCACCACTAACAACAACAACACCATCACCACCACCAACAACACCAAAAACAACAACACCACCACCAACAACAACACCAACACCACCAACAACAACACCACCACCACCAACAACAACATCATCACCACCACCAACACCACCACCAACAACAACAACACCACTACCAACAACAACAACAACACCACCAACAACATCAACACCAGCACCAACAACACCACCACCACCACCAGCAACACCCCCACCAACAACAACACCAACAACATCAACACCACCACCAACAACAACATCAACACCACCACCAACAACAGCAACAACAACAACACCAACAACCAACACCACCACCACCACCAGCAGCAACAACACTACCACCACCACCACCAACAACACCAACAATACCAACACCAACAACACCACCACCAACAACAACACCAACAACAGCAACAACACCACCACCAACAACAGCAACACCACCACCACCAACAACAGCAACACCACCACCAACAACAGCAACACCACCACCAACAACAGCAACCAGCATACCATACTGTACTTCACCACGCCACACCACTATAGGTGGGCAAAGATAGTGGGTTGATGGGTGTGGGATCAGGGGTTTATGGGCTGGGTTGTGTAAACCCTAAAAAAAATCTACAAGAATAAATTAAGTGTAATTTATTGATTTCCTAACTTGGATTAAGAAACTTTTGTTCATGTGTGTTTGTTGGGGGTGTCATAAACTCCTGAATCACTCCCCAGTTTAAATGAAGCCCAGTTACAATGTGCTTAATAATTCTGACTTTTCGAATAGTCGAGCGTGCAGTCGTTTCCGACTGGCTCTTGTTAATTTGAAGAATGATGTGAGACAAATGTCCTTTTTTAGCTCACCTGAGCCATAGGCTCATGGTGAGCTATTGTGACCCGTCTTTGTCCGGCGTCCGTCGTCCGGCGTCCGTCGACCGTCAACAATTTCCTTTAAACAACATCTCTGAAACCACTTGATGGATTTTAACCAAATTTGTCCTGAAGCATCCTGGCACTGATGTCTACAAAAGTTGTTCAAATCATGACCACAGGATCAAGGTCAAGGTCACTGCTGCTAAAAATAGAAATTCAGTCTTTGCTCAATTACTTGAGTTTGCTTAGGCCTATTGACTCCAAACTTGGTGTATGGGTAGCTTATATCAAAAGGCAGCTTGGGGTTGCTACCCAGGTGTCTGTGATCAAGGTCAAGGTCACTGTTGCTAAAATAGAAATTCAGTCTTTGCTCAATTACTTGAGTTTGCTTAGGCCTATTGACTCCAAACTTGGTGTATGGGTAGCTTGTATCAAACGGCAGCTTAGGGTTGCTACCCAGGTGTCTGTGATCAAGGTCAAGGTCACTATTGCTAAAAATAGAAATTCAGTCTTTGCTCAATTACTTGAGTTTGCTTAGGCCTATTGACTCCAAACTTGGTGTATGGGTAGCTTATATCAAAAGGCAGCTTGGGGTTGCTTCCCAGGTGTCTGTGATCAAGGTCAAGGTCACTGTTGCTAAAAATAGAAATTCAGTTTCTGCTTAATAACTTGAGTTTGCTTTGGCATATTGACTCCAAACTTGATGTATGGGTAGCTTATATCAAAAGGCAGCTTGGGGTTGCTACCCAGGTGTCTGTGATTAAGGTCAAGGTCACTGTTACTAAAAATAGAAATGCAGTTTCTACTTAATTACTTGAAATTGCTTTGGCCTATTGACTCCAAACTTGGTATATGGATAGCTTATATCTAGAGGCAGCTTGGGGTTGCTACCCAGGTGTCTGTGATTAAGGTCAAGGTCACTGTTACTAAAAATAGAAATTCAGTTTCTACTTAATTACTTGAGATTGCTATGGCCCAATTGACTCCAAACATGGTATATGGATAGCTTAAATTAAGAGGCAACTTGGGAAAGCTACCTATGTGTCTGTGATCAAGGTCAAGGTCACTGTTGCTAAAAATAGAAATTCAGTTTCCACTTAATAACTTGAGTTTGCTTTTGTTTTTTTTACTCCACACTTGGTGTATGAGTAGCTTATATCAAACGGCAGCTTGGGATTGCTACCCAGGTGTCTCTGATCAAGGTTAAGGTCACAGTTGCTAAAAATAGAAATTCAGTTTCCACTGAATAACTTGAGTTTGCTTTGGCATATTGACTCCAAACTTGGTATATGGGTAGCTTATAACAAGAGACAAATTGGGATTGCTACCCACGTGTCTGTGATCAATGTCAAGGTCACTGTTGCTAAAAATAAAAATTCAGTTTCTGGTTAATAACTTGAGTTTCATACTCAGGTGAGCGATTCAGGGCCATCATGACCCTCTTGTTTTTCTTTATAGTGTCTGCAAAGAAGAAATGGACAGAAGAAGAAAAGAGCGTCTAAGACATCATGGTGAGGAAGTCAATTATCAGTGGCAAACTACCAAAGAGGGCGGATGTTGAACATTTCAAAAAAGAAAACATCTTACTTGCAACGATGTGAATGATTTCAATGAACGTAATCTTTGCATTACAGAAAAACTTTTAAAACAAGGTTATCGGTATCACAAATTAATGAAAACCTTTTGCAAGTTTTATCGCCGATATCCAGATCTAATTCATAAATACAGGTGCAGTTTAAAATCACTATTGCAACAAGGAATTTCACAGCCAGTTTTTTATGGAGATTTAATTTATAAACTTAAGAAGATAAAAGGCGATGTTAATTTCTCCCGGTTATTCGTAAAAACCATCTGTAAATTTAAAAAGATAGGTTACCAACATGATATTTTACAGCGCTCTGCAGGCCTGGTGATTAACCCATCTACAGTTGATCATTATGCTTACCTCTCTGGTTGCACGACGGTGGCAGGGGTTTAAGAGTTTATGAAGGTTTATGGGGAAATCTTTTCTTAAAAGAACCTAGAAGCTCGATTTGTTTCTTTTATCCCTGTCATCGTGTTCTTGCTGTTTTTACTCCAGGTGCTCTGGTCTCGGTAAGATCATTGAGTACCCGCCCTTTGGCTTTGCAATGCTATTAAATTCTTATGTTTATATGTTTGTATGCTTTTGCATGCAACATTGTTGAGCTGATGGGTGGGTTGG
This sequence comes from Corbicula japonica, assembly GCA_038501625.1. Taxonomy (NCBI): domain Eukaryota; kingdom Metazoa; phylum Mollusca; class Bivalvia; order Venerida; family Cyrenidae; genus Corbicula; species Corbicula japonica. Next base: position 4,056,780 of record JAZAYU010000016.1, read on the forward strand.
AGTTATTTCACCAAGACAATTTGTACTTTTTTTGTGATACGAGAACCTGTAGGGGCAAGTGTGAGGTTGGTGCGCCCTAGAACCTGGTTTAAACCCTCAGTGGCAATTTGTTTTGCCACTGACCGTTCCAAGGCGGTAACCCCTCTGGTTCACACTTTCGTTATTTGTTTGTGGCGCCCTTATTGAAACTGATTATTGTAATACCATGCTCTCTTTTCCTCTCTACCTTTTGGCTGTGTGGGAGGCTGTGTATGCTGGATGTGGCCATTCCTGATATGCATATTTCATTTTATTACTAAAAAACATTCCATGGATGAAAATAAAGCATCAAGTCTGGGCCATGGCCCAGCAGAAGACCAAGGTAGCAAAGCAGGTACTGAAGTGTTAGTGAATGTGGTGTTTGTGAACCATTCAAAACATCCATATTTGTAGGCAATTTGAGATTACACCAAACACAGTGAAATGCTTATATCTTTTTATGCCCCCGAAGGGTGGCATATAGTTATCGACTTCTCCGTCTGTCAGTCCGTCCGTCCCTTTTTTGTCCGGAGCACAACTTTAAAACTATGCAAGCCATCAACATGAAACTTCATAGGTATTTAGATCTCATTGAGCTTCATACTTTTGGAGTTATTGCCCTTTGTTCGTTTTCATTATTGAATTTTGTCTGGAGCATAACTAAAAAAGTATTCAAGCTACTGACTTGAAATTTCATAGGCAGATATATCTCATTAAGGAGAAGTGCAGCGCATCATACTTTTGGAGTTATTGCTCTTTGTTGATTTTCATACTTAAATTTTGTCCGGAGCATAACTTTAAAACTATGCAAGGCTTCAACATGAATCTTCATAAGTAGATAGATCTCATTGAGGAGAAGTGCAGCGCACAAGAACCATAACTCTAGGCATCATACTTTTGGAGTTATTGCTCTTTGTTGACTTTGGTCATTTCTTGTGGGGTAAAGAAGAAAACGATGCAAACCGAGTTTTAAAATCGTAAATCATTTTAATGAGGTGCAGTCCACAAAATTACAATTATTTCTTACGGTGTGAATACTTCTGTGATTTTTTTTTTAGTTTAATTGTCATTGTTCAGTTGGCACTTTGCTAGAAACTAACAAAACACTTTTTAAAATCTGTGACACATATGATTAGAAAAAAACGATGAAAGTTTTTCATAATTAACATCAATTCACAAACGCAAACACAAGATGCAGTGTTTACCGTGTGTATTAAGACACTAAATGTTAACGTTTAAGTGTTAACTTTAAAACTATTTTTTAATCATTTGCATTTCTTTTTGTGCACTGCAAGTGAAGATCCCCATGCGAATGCTTTCCCGCAGTTCTCGCATATGTACCTCGGCTCCTGATGCTTTCCTCTTTGATGAGCCCTCAAGTATTCCTTTGTTTTGAAGTCCACTGCGCATAGGTCACAATGAAATTCTGAGTTAGCATTTTTCCCACAAACAAGCATATGTCTTCTCAATGAGGAATGACCCGTAAATGATTTGCCACAGTCATTGCAAATAGAAACTGCTAATTTGTTGTGCGATGCAACGTGAGACTTGAATTGTTTCGTTTGGCCGAACCCTTGGTTGCAAATAACACAAACATGTTTGTAATATCCCGTATGTTTCATGCTATGAATGTTCAATCCATATTTAGTTTTATAGGTGTTTCCACATTGGTCACAGGTAAATCTTGATGTTGGTGTTTTGGATTTTATAGGTATACTTGTCGTGGGTTCTTCGACACCTGACAAATCCATTGATCGGCAGGACAGATCCATCTGCAATTATATAAGATAATAATCGTTACAATAAGAAATCAATCTTTTGAAACCGTTTTTAAAATATCAGAGGATTAAGTAGTCCATCCCAGAAAACAACAGATCCCATTAGTTAAAAAAAACCCTGAAATATGCATATCAGGAATTGCCACATTATACAGTATTTTACTTAATTTAATAATATTTTTTTTCAGGCGTAAACAATACAATGATAACATTTTGTACTAAGCGAAAACCAACGTATGCTAATTATTGTATTAAGAGAATTACAATATCGTTTATTTGAAAATGATTATAACAAAACTTAAGTACAATGAAAGAAATTAGATACTAGTATGCTTTAAGATGTTTTTTTAAATAACCTTACTTATGAATAAACGATTTATTGTAAGAAAATTTGTATTACAAAAAAAGCTGTAGAAACAAAAATGTGCGGAAGAAAAAGGTGAGCATGAGCATGTTAAACGTTCTAGATAGTTCCATAGAGTGGTGGAATATTTGGTCAGAAGAGAGATCACATAAGAAAGAAAAGATAGCTAGGTGCTAATATTACTTACATGCATGCTTTGTTCTTAACTCTCGTCCTCTTCGGACCTGTCGAACCCAAAGTCTGCAAGGAATATAGAAAGCAATTTGTAAATACGTCTGTGATTTGGTCCGCATTTTATACAAGTCCTTTTTCAGACTGGTTTAAGGTCAATAATTGCAAGTTGACATATTCTTACGTATAAAATATTGAAGCACAAAGACCAACCTCCAGAAACTTAAAGTAGTTAACAAACTTCACAACAACGTTTAGAATGAGCGATTATTCAAAGGAAGCCGTTAAATACGAACACTGGCACTCTTTCGTTGCGATATTTTGTGTATATATCGACCGATTCCATGCCATTGGCGACGAGTCCCGAGTCTGAGCGATTTGAACCAATGAATGTAGGTACCGGTATCGAATAACCTCCCATACTTTCCCCCGTAAATCGGACTGAAACTAAACTTGAATCCAGCCTTTCGACATTTGGAAACCAAACCGAGTCCCACTCAGAAGCTATCCTTTAGCTTGCTGTAGCACAGACACATTGCCTCAACCTGACAGCCCCACTCCTTTCATTATAATTTCAAATGCAGATTCATTTCACATTAATTGAAATTAAATTAAAAGAAACTTTTCCTGCATTAAATTGGCAGTAACTTGTTCTGGCATAACAGTTACATCACTTAAGGGTTTTCTGTTAAGGAACAAGACCTTATGATGCTAGGTGAAGCTGAATAAAATCCCTAGTGTTTATTTACATGAATTAAGAAAAAATTCCAATTTAACTGATTTTCCGACTGATTTTTTCCCATTTTCAAGATTTTACGACGCGAAAATTTCCCAATTGTAGGGGAAGGGGAACCTTTCCCCTCTGGGGAAAAAATGCTGCCAGGCCGAATGTCAGACAAAAATTTGAACTCCTAATACTTGATCATACCTTTTTAACATGTTTCGGTCTGACAGAATTTGTTTTTCACATCTTGTCTGACCAAATGTTTGACACTTTTTCAACTTTCGGGAAGTCTGTGATGTATGTACAGAAGTTAAACATACATATACACCATGAACAAACAAAATAATTAATCAATATTAGAAACAGTGACTATCATATAAAATGACTTCAACACTGAAGTTGGTTTTATCGTTCAATACGTAAAATCATGGTGTAACGGATCATAGGGACACATCTATAAACATAAATAAGCCAGCCAATGCGAATGTCCGTCGGTCAGCCGGTCATGTCCGGTAATTTTGCAGGTTGACCGACGAAAACTCCTGTAATAATCGGACACAATGTTACTTTCAGTTTCATTTCCAGCGCTATTTTTAACTGAAATCTCATGATTGTTCTGCGTGTTTTATCCGTGAGTCACTATATGTAAACCCCTGTAGGTTTTTTTTACTACTCCGGCAAGATTCAAAAAGCTTTCGGGTCAAGGTTGCTAATTATCCCATAATTCAATTCGCCATAGTAAACAATCATGGCGGTCAACAATTGAAGAACCGATAAAAATATTTAGTATTTTTTGATCTGCCGACCATTTCATTGAAGATATACGGAAGAAAATAGATAACGGTTTCTGCTCAATGTGGATACATGATACAGTGTAAATGTCAAATCATTTTATGATGGCACAAGGAGTCTACAATCACAGACTTTTGGTGAATCAAATGACAAGTGTAAGAAATAAGCACATCAAATAATAAAACTCTGCTTTGGTGTTAGTGATAAATTTTTTACCATCATTGAAGGATTTTGAATTAATTTGATTATGTGTTAATTGCAACAATATCATGAAAGGATATCTGAAGATGATTTTGATACGATTTGAAGTGTGGTGTGATATAATTATGGCAGCCTAAAAGAAGTGGTAGGTACATTGAAACTTATTGCAAGTAAATCCAACACACATTTTTACAAACATGGCCATAAACCAATCCATAATATCAACACAGTAACAAATTTGGCATTAAGCAAGGTACTTGGTTCTTATTGTGATTATTTAGAAAATCTAAAATTAATGAAAATAATATGTTAGAATATCTATTAGTTAAAGCTATAGGGCTTTTTCAGGTAGTCGCATGGGGCCGCTAATGGGTCCCATTCCCAATGCCAAATAGGTACCATTTTTCCCAATTTCAAGAAAAAAATTCCCAAGTTCAAGAAAAAAATTCCCATTTCAACAGAAAGAACTTTTTTGCCTATAAAATAGAAACAAAAAAGAGAATCCATATAATTAAGCGAATTTTCAAACTACAGAAATAGTTTGTTTACTGATCAGTGTACCGTGTAAATAAAGTTGAGCAGGGGCCTTTTTCCCAAAACCCCCTGAAAAAGCCCTGACCTAGATATAGTAAATAAATAATTATAAACTGTAATTTAAATACATCTTTTAAGTCGTTAAGTCACGAAATACAGTCCATAAAATTGCGACAGGCAAAAAGTGGTTGCGACAGGTAAAATTTTGGTGTTTACCTGTCGCAATGTCCTGTGAAGGTAAAACAGTTTTCGCGTAGACTGATAAGCCAGGGCTTTTTTCTCTGAAGGGGAATGAAAAAACCTGAAGTAAAGGTACTTTTAGGGGAAAACTGCATGATTTTAAAGAAATTTTCTGAGGGGAAGGCGCCTATAAACGGCCCCTACTAAAGAAGATATGAATGAATGAATGAATGAATGGGATTTTACGGCCCGTCGACATCTGAGGTCATTTTGGGCGCAGTAAAAATAAAATGCAAAATATACGTTAAATAACAGTAAAATAACAGTAAGATACACGCTTAGTTGAATGTAAAATTACAAGTAAAATATGATAAAATTATGGTGTGATACATGTGATTTAAATGTTTGTTGAGTAACTGCACGAGTATTCAGACAGGACAGTCAGTCAACCAACACCTGCAGTCGATATATATATATATGAAAAATTTAGATAAAATAAAAAGATTATATTTTCTTAAAAAGACTTATCTCCTTTAAGAAGTTAAAAATTGAATCGGGGGTAACTGTATTAAAAAGGTCAGACATGGTTTGAACATTAAAATATTTATTTCGAATGTGTGCAAGGTCCACACAGTGAATAAAAATATGACTAAGGGTAAGATCAGTAAAACAAGGTATACATTTTGGGGCTTCTTCCCCCTTTAAAAGATATGAGTGTGTAAGATAAGAATGTCCAATACGAATGCGACAAAGAACAATTTCTTCTCTTCGTGATGATCTAGAAGATAATGGACATTCTCCTAAAACAGGTTTTATAGAGAATAACTTGTTGTTATGATTCAAAGGATCTTCCCATGATGTTTGCCAGACAGTTTTTATAAAACTGTTAACAAGGGGTTTAAAATCACAATATGGGACTTTGAATGGTAAAATCTCATTATTAAGTGCTGTTTTTGCAGCCTTATCTGCTGCTTCATTTCCCTGAATACCAATATGACCAGGAAGCCAACAGAATATTATATCGGATTCCTGCAGGAGGTAAGAAATCTTCTGTAATAAATTGACAACAAGAGGGTTTTCAGTATTTTCATAATCAAGAGCTTGCATAGCCGACAAAGAGTCCGTGAAAATAAGATATCTCATATAACCTTCAGTTTCAATGTGATTTAGTGCTAGTTCAATCGCCTTAAGTTCAGCTGAAAAGACACTAGAGTTATCAGGAAGACGAAAAGAAAAAGTTTCATCTTCTGTAACAGCTGCAGCAGCTACTCTGTTGTTTTGTTTTGATCCATCTGTGTAAATATATTCATAATTATAAAAGTGTTGTTTAATTTCATTGTATTGAACTTTAAATATTTCAGGAATTGTTGTTTCCTTTTTATTTTTAGCAAGGTCATAAATAAATTGCGGGGATTTCCAGATCCACGGTGGAATGTCTGGAATTTGATTGGTTTCTATGTCATTCAGGTCTACATTTAAACTTTCAATGTACCGATTATTGCGTAAGCTAAATGGTGGAATAGTATTTTCCCTTTGTTGGAAAAGATCGTTGTACATTGGGCTAAATACAGTTTTGTAGGTCGGGTTTTTTGGATTTGATTTCAGTTTAAGAAAATAGTGTAGACCAAGTTTTTGTCTTCTCAAATATAAAGATGGTTCATTTGCTTCTGCATATAGGCTAGCAATTGGAGACGTTCTGAAGGCTCCGAGCGCTAATCTAAGGCCCTGATTATGAATAGTGTCTAATTTTTTAATGTAAGAATTCCTTGCAGAACCATAAACTATACATCCATAATCAAGTTTAGATCTAATCAGAGATCTGTAAAGTCTAAGAAGAACTTCACGATCTGCTCCCCAATCCATACTGGATACCACTCTGATCAAATTAAGAGCTCTTTGACATTTATCGGAGAGATATTTAATGTGTGGTATAAACGATAGTTTTGAATCAAACACAAGTCCAAGAAATTTAAACTCTTTTACTACTTCAATAGGTGTATTGTCAAGGGTTAATTCAGGATCTAAATGTAATTTACGAACATTACAGAAATGCATACATTTTGTTTTGGTCTTTGAGAATTTAAACCCATTCTCGTTTGACCATTTATGTAGATTATTTAAGACTTGCTGGAGTTGTCTTTCAATGGTATGCATGTGTTTTGATCTGTAACAGATACAAAAATCATCAACATACAGAAAACATTCGATACCAGGGTTGACAGCTTTAACAATACTGTTGATTTTGACACTAAAAAGAGTAACAGAAAGGATGCAACCTTGAGGAACACCCATTTCTTGTTCGTGTGGGTCAGACAATGTATTGCCAACCCGAACTTTGAACTGGCGATCTTTTAAAAATGAAGAGATAAAATATGCAAGTCGACCTCTGATTCCAAAGTTATGTAAATCTTGCATTATACCATATTTCCAGGTAGTGTCATATGCACTTTCGAGGTCAAAAAATATAGAAACAAAGTGGGTTTTTTTTGAAAGGCTTCTCGTACGAGTGTTTCAAATTTTACGAGATGATCTAAAGTGCTCCTTTGTTTACGGAAGCCAGATTGGAAATTAGTTATTAGATTTTTCTTTTCTAAAATCCAAACAAGCCTGGTGTTTACCATTCTTTCCATTGTTTTACAAATACAACTTGTCAGAGCTATAGGACGGTAATTTGAAGGATTTGTAAGATCTTTATCTGGTTTTGGGACAGGAATTATAATAGCCTCCTTCCAAGAGTCTGGGAGGATTCCAGTTTGCCATATTTTATTATAAATTTCAAGTAAACAGATTAAAGATGAATCAGGAAGATGTTTAAGAAATTGGTAATGTATTTTGTCTGATCCAGGTGCAGTGTCATGTGCTTTTCTAAGAGCAAGTTTTAGTTCTTTTATTGAGAATAATTTATTGTATGCTTCAGTGTTGTTTGATTTGAAATTGAGTTTTGTTTTTTCTTGAACTCCTTTGTGCTTTTGAAATTGTGCGCTGTAGTTGTTAGTTGAGGACTTGTTTGCAAACGTGTCTGCTAAAATATTTGCAATTTCTTGTTTGGATGTAGCTGTAGTGGATGGTGTTTTAAGATGTTGAACAGTAATATGGCCGTTTTTCCCTGATATTTTTCTTACCATATCCCAAGTTTTCTTTATGGAAGATCTAGAGTTAAGGTTTGAGACATATTGACGCCATGATGTTCGTTTGCTTTGTTTTATGGTTCTACGTGCTTTAGCTCTGGCGATTTTAAATCTTGTATGATTTTCAGATGTTGGTCTTAAATTATATTGTCTGAGAGCATATTTACGCTCAGAAATAGCTGTTTTACAGTCTTTATTATACCAAGGCTTGTTTGGATGTTTAGGGGATGTCGTGGTCTGAGGTATTGCTTCTTCAGCAGCCCTGACAAGTAAAGATGTAAAAAAGTCTGATGGATCTTCGTGCTCAGTTAGTTTGTCTGTTGAAATAGTTTGTTCACAACGAACTCTGAACAAGTTCCAATCAGCTTTGTTAAGTTTCCAATTTGGTGGGCGTTCTTGAATCGATGGGCCTTCTTCTGACAACATAATTGGAAAATGATCACTTCCATGAAGATCTGAATCAACATTCCAAGTAAAATCTAAAAACATGTCAGGACTACAGAGAGTCAAGTCTAGGGATGAGTATGAACCAGTGGCAGGATGTAAATATGTGTGTGATTTGTTGTTGAAAAGACACAAATTATGTTTTGTAATGAAATCTTCAATAATTTGCCCTTTGTTATTTGTGTCTCAACAACCCCATAATGTATTATGGGAGTTAAAGTCACCCATTAGAATAAATGGGGAAGGGAGTTGTGTTATTAGTTTGTCAAGTTCTGCAATGTTAATCGGTTGGCTAGGTGGAAGATAAAGAGAGCACAATGTAATAGTTTTGTTTAACGTTAAACTTATAGATTGTGCTTGTAGTGTTGTATCAAGAGATAAACATTTATGTGGAACATTATTACTGACAATTATTGAAACTCCTCCACAAGCTCTGTCATCATTTGTGGATTTATGATAAGATAAATAGTGTTTTACAGAACAATTGTCAGTAGTTTTAAGAAAGGTTTCTTGTAGACAAACCGCTACTGGTTGGTGTTGAGATAAAAGTAAAGTTAATTCCTCATAGTTAGATCTAATACCACGACAATTCCATTGTATGATCTTATTTTTCATATTTATTCAACAGATAAAAGAGTTGAATTAAGATCAGACTATGCTTTAGCTGGATCCTGCAACCGCGTGATATGAAGTCTTGCACGCGACTCTTCATCTGCGATTTCCATCACAGACTCGGAGTCGTCTGATAATGCCTTAAACCGGTTATGAGCTTGGATGGGATCATCAGATCCCTTCTGTATTCTACCGGTGTCGAGTTTTATTTTCTCCTTTGGAGAGTTTTTCTTGTTGGCTTTGGTGTGCGGTTTAACTGTCACAGGCACAGTGTCACCAGCCGAGGCATCCGCCCCCACCGAGCCACCAGAGATCTCCGTAGAGACCTCAGCAATCCTCACAGGATCACTTACCGTGGCTCCCCGGGAGCCACCCACCCCAGCAGCGCCACCGTCCGTGGGCGCCTTTAAATAAAGTGTTACATTAGATGTTGGTTTAGAAGTGGTTGTATTAGATACTGGTTTAGAAGTAGACTTTTCAGTTATTGTCATATTTGGTTGTTGGCATGTGCATTTACATGGTACAATTTCCCAGGTTTCTGGTCACAGATGCGTATGTTGTTGATGCAGTTGAAATACTGGACGTTATTTCAAAGATTTTCTTTGCTTCCGGAAAGGTTATGTTTTGTGTGTATTTGATTCTAAGTATTTCTTTTTCTTTTTTCCAAAATCAGCATTCTTTAGATCTTGCTGAATGGCTATTTCCACAGTTTCTACATTTTATTTCATTTGTACAGTGCTCTATATGGGAAAAATCAATTCCTGATTGGGCACATTTTGGGCACGTTTTGTCTCCAGGTAGTGAACAATTATCTTCGTCGTGCCCAAAACGGAAGCATCTGTAACACTGAAGTGGATTTGGAATATAGATTTCAACATTTACTTGAAGGTATCCTACTTTGATTGTCTTGGGTATAATTGAGGAGTTAAATGTTAATATGATTGTGTTTGTTTCAATTCGGCGTCCTTCTTTTGTAATTTTGATTCTTCGTGCGTTTGTTATTCCTTGTTCTTTTAATCCTTCAATAATTTCTTCGTCCGAAAGCCCTTTTAAATCTATGCATCTTATGACTCCTGTTGATGAATTTAATGATCTATGTGGTGTGCATGCGACATTCAAATCCAGAATCTTTTTGAGTTTTGTTGTCAGATTATTTGCTTGAGTTTTCCTTTCCACGTCCACTAATAAGTCTCCTGATCTCATTTTTTTAACTGATTTCACATGACCTGCAACTGATTGGATTGTTTTGTCAATAACAAATGGTGATAATTCAGTAACTTTTTTGTGTCCGAAAGTGATGTTATAACCAAGAACCTGGGAAATTGTTCCGAAATGCTGTTGTAACTATTGCTAAAATCGTCAGTACAAGGACGTTTGGTACCCATGGTGTTATATAATAAATTCATCATTCAAGCCCCCCACCCGCCACGGAGCCCAACTAGGGGACACGTATATTGGAGCGGATATCCAGCTCCACGTGCCAGGGGTACCTAAATGGTATACTCGGATAGTTCAGTGAGCTGCCACCACAAATCGTACCCGATTAGCCCATAAGCCACCGCCTTATATTTCTTGGTTTTCAAAAAGTAGACGGAATATGTTTATTTTAAACATAGTGACGTTTGACAACATAGTAAATGTAAAAGGTGGAATATTAACATATTCTAAACAAGAATGCAATGGTAAATACATATCATGATAAAATTGAAGGTCAAACAATTGAGAACATATAGGGCAAGGCGTGGCTAGCCGATTGACTAGGTCGGGCCCACCTAGCCACCCTTCTAGGCTGAAATTAAGGCCAAAGTAGTGTGTTGAATACCTGGAGATCCCCGGGGTATTCTCAACCACCAGGATCCTCTCTTCCAACCCATTGCGGGACGCCACCTACGGCAAACAGGCAGGTACATTGAGGGGGTTTTACCCTCTGCTGTACTGCAGCTGGGCTTTTTCTATCCCCCCACCCAGCTGGGGGCCTACTAAAGAAGGAAAAAAAGCCCTGTAAGTGGATAGTATGAATGATTATCATTACGTCATCGTCAAATCCGTGAAACTTTGCCTCGATTTGACTTAGAAAACGCCCGTATGGATACGTCATTTTCTATAAATTTCATTGTTTCTCAATAAAATAAATACACTATGATGTATATAATACATACGGGCATTTTATATATTTTATTTTAGATAACACAGCCTCGATCAGGATACATAAGCCATTCAGAAAACGCATGTCAAGATTGTTTAAAAAAAAGTAACAGCGAAGTTCCCAGCTACTGAAGGGAACATATTGTCAGAGATTTACCGTAATTTTGCTTGTGAAACTTGATCAGTGGTGTAGCTACTGTTAGGCCATGTAGGCCCGGGCCTACAAGTTGGACAAGAAAATGACGCTTTTAAAAAGTCCCAAAAATACAATAAAAAAGAACGGGGTGGTATGGTAGTGGGTTCAAGCCGTTTTCGCCGAATCAAATATGTCTTTAGCTTTGATTCGCTTTTTAGGGGAAAGGAAATCCTTCTTTGCCAGATGTAAATGCAGGCCTACGTTCCAATTCTATGTGTTGTCACACTTTATTTGAATTTTGCTATATTTAATCTCCTCTTGTTTAGTGCTTCTTGGTGAGCTTTACACCCCATACCCCCTTACCAACAGGCAACCACCACTAGGAACCCCTTGCATGTGCCTACAACTTGAAAAAAGCTGGCTACGCCCCTGTAATTTTCCGGATTTTGACAATTTTGCAACACGACCACTCGGTCCAGCTAGCCAAGGATGTGACAAGACCAAACCGTCGATAAACTAGTAAATGTCATTCGGTTGGGCCTTTATGTTGAACCCTGGCCGTTACGAAAATAAAAATATGATATATTTTTCACAATATCTTTGTTTGCGAATACGTGTACTTTACTTTACATGTATAAAATAGGGCAGAATACCAGACATTTCGAGTTGTTCGACCCCAAGACTTCAACCCAAAACCTGTTTCGGCACAGACATTTCGACCCCAGGACATTTAAACCCCAGATATATTACTTTGTTTCACATTTTATGAACACAGATGAATCGGTCAACAAGGGGGTCAGTGAACTTACTTAAATATGTTTTGAGTCCAAATTTGTATTTAATAATTGACTAACATCTATATTTCATAGTCCTTGTCTGTTTTACACAAACATTTGGGTTTTCTTTTAAGGGATTTTTGTGCGGATTTTGAATCTAAACAATGGGGGAAAACATACTATTTTCGGGGGTGAATGGGCCTGAATTTCAGCCACAAAATAGGCCTTGCAGTCTCATGTTAAGTTCTATGTGTATTTTTTTCTTTCAGACTATGAGTAACCAGTTGAAAGCTGCAGAATTTCTGCGTAAGGCAGCCAATGCCCTTGACTCCAGTAGGTGTGATTCTGACATTGAACCACCCACTAGACCACCAGAGTCTCTGTCGCAGGCTGTCAGAAATATATTCACTCCATATAGTCAGACAGGCGTCCTCTTGTAGAAGTGGTTCAAGAAGTCGCACAAGAACTTCAACAGGACCAGATTCATATTGGTCCCATAAATTCTGTTTGTTGTCTTTATGAAATTGTTTAAACAAAAACAATATTTAAAAAAATACCCATTATTATTTATAAATATGATTCAATTTCGATTTCCAAATAATACTACATGTATACAGAAGATATATATTTATAATTCAATGAAAAAGTTCTCTGATTCCTTGTGTATGATATGTCAATTGCAAACACGTGATTGTTTTCTTTTGACAATCAAAGTATGAATTGTCTAGAAAAGTTCTTTATTTCCAATCATAGACCATATTAGTTGTACAATCACAATAAATATGTAAAACAAAAATATAACTTTGATTAAGCTGATTAGTAAACAAACATATCTAGACACTACATGTAATATGCACAATTCATATACATTAAATTTTTATGAACTTGAAGTATCCATAATTACATTAAATATGGAGATATATATTCGTTTTATTCATATGAAAATTTAACATTGTTAGAGTTGAATATGGGAATGTCTAAATAATTCAGGCCAACTTTCAAAAAATGTTTGTTTGCAGTTGCCCTACCCATAATTGTTAGGAATATTTTAGGAAACGGCGCCGACCCGAGAAGAAAAGCAGATTCTGTTTGATGCAGGGCTGGGGGAGAAGACAATTACTTTTCTCAAAGACTCCTGTCCAGAGAATTTCCAGTCAAAACTGGAGGAAGTGTTCCCCAAACTAACAGGTTCTGGCGGCTTTGAATTGCTGAGGTCAAACATCGGAAGCAGGGTCGCTTTAGAGCTGCTCAAGATGCCATTAAATGGATTTACATCCAATTACCTTGCCAATGAGAGCAATTTGGGTCAAGCAATGTGCTATATAAGGCCAATTCAGAGAAATATCGGCACACTGACAGATTGTGCACAGGTAAATAATTTAAATGTAGTCATCATGCAAGTAAGTTCATCTGACGAAATAAAAATGAAAACGTATGTTGCCTGATAACAATAAATCTAAATAATCAAGATTGTCAACAAATTTCCATTGATCCTGGATTCTTAGTATGTACATTAACTTTAGTCTAAAATAACTATACTTTGGTACAACTTTTTTGTTTCTAAACAGAAATACTTATGAATAAGGTGAATATTTATAACTTACTTAAAACATAACAGATTTAGCTTACACCTTTTTATTTAACAAAACAATATGTAAATTTGTTCCAACACACAGATTTTTTCCTTCCATGAGCAATACCGGAAAACGGTATGGTTCCCAATGCCCAAAAGTGTCCAGTTTTCCCAATTGCGGTTAATAATTCCCAAACATTGGTTAAAAAATTTTGAATACTGAAAACATAAATTGGAAAGTAAACTGACTACGAAATGTGCTGCATTGTGTTTTCTACGACTGCGTAATTTTTGTGAGTGCATGTTTCTGTTCAGGTGTTCAAATTTGGACGTTTTGTAACTACCACTGTAAAAGGATGCAGGATTGGGGACGAAACAGAATATAGGTAGGTTGCTGACTGTTTCAGAACAAACTTTGTGCTTTGATGGGAATATGCAATTTGAGGACCGATAACTTCAAAGGATCAGCTGAGACATGTCACCGAACAGTTTACTATTAAAAAACAGGGATATTTCTCTGTGAATATATTGTAGATTAAATAGTTCAAAGCATTTTCAGTTGTTATGTTCTATTGAATACTGTAAACGTGCTTTATAGAAATTTCTCAATTTGACAAAAACACCCCTGATTTTTTTCAACTGCACGAGAACAATAGGTTTCCTCATATATTAAAAAAATCTTGACAAGAGGGGGAATAATACAAATGATTTTCATGTAAAAATAAGAACATAAACTTACAACTATACATCTTGACATGTATTGATATATTTTTAGAACAGTACTAAAGAAAAATTTAAATTTATGAAAAAATTAACACTACAGTATAAAAGGAAAGAGCTATATTGTTGCCAATTTTGAAAATTATTTTTGACTGTATGCTACAGCAGTGTTGGATGATTCAAATAATGACAGCACTGTTGCTCACAAAATGAGCTGAAATGTTTTTTCCAAGTCTATCCTTAGGTCAAAACTTGTCTTTTATCTATAAATTTAAGACTTCAGGCCATGGGTTATACGTTTTACACAACAACAAACCATATTACAAGATTTTCAAAATAGTTACAAGTGATAACCTATGAAAAGGCAGGTAAAACAATACGATAATAAACAAGATCAATTTTAACAGAAGTCTACTTTTTCTGTTGACATGAGTTACTGTATTCACAAGTTTGCATGAAAGGCCAACGCTCTACATTAATGCTGTGGTTGGAATGGAGAGCGTTTGTAACAATGACAGAAGTCAAAAGTGTGAAAGTTCTACTCTTTCTTCAAACCAGTAACTTTGTTGCCACACAGAATGACTTGCACGTTTAAACGAAGTTCATCTTCCTTTTCGTCTGTTGACAAATTAAATATCTCAAAATGATGTTGCATGATAGCATTGTCCTCAAGGTAGTCTCTGTTGTTCACAGTCACGGTAGTTGTTATATACTCCAACACTTTGTTTGTGGTCATCTTCTTGAGGCAATGTTGGCATTTGAAATTTGACTATCCTTAGGACAAAACTTGTCTTTCATTTATAAATTTAAGACTTCAGGCCATGGATTATACGTTTTACACAACATCAAACCATTTTACAAGATTTTCAAAATAGTTAAAAGCGATAACCTACACTAGTCAAAAGTTCTAAGTGCAAACTTGATAAATGTTGATTTTTCGAATTATTTGATTCAATCTTTCAAAATAGTGTAAATTACAATGAAGAAGAATCAATATTCTGTTATAACACCAAAAAAATTATGTCTGCTTAACCAGATTAAAAAATAATAACATTTTAGCTCACTAATACTCAGAAAGCAATTCTCAAGTTAATTACCACTGCATCGGCCATCATTTTTGATCGTTTTCTCATCTCTGTATAACTTAAATTTCATGCAAATTTAAAGGAAATACTGTAGTTTGCCATTCCATTGCACTAAAAAAGCTTCCTGTAGCTTTGTAATGGTCTGCTGGGCACGATGAGCCAACGCACTCTTCTCTATTTTATCCATAACGTTTTTACAGGATTTCAAGGAGGAAATTACATTTTCTTAAACAATGTTTTGTGCCAAAAGTTTTTGAATTGTCAAGCAGTTTGGGATGATGCAATTCTCTATGATAAATGTGTAACAGCCTTTCCAAATGAAAAAAAAATGTATTCATTTTGATAAAACTGACCAGTTTTCGGACACGCTTTTTGACCAAATGAACGTCATTTTCGAATCATCCGATTTTAAAGTTTATTGAATTTCTATAAATTTTAGTTTTAAATTTTTATTTATTGGATGCTTATCCAACAAATGCTACACTAATATTTTCGAGTTTACGTTGTTTTAGATAAATATTTAATGACGTAATTGAGTAACGTCAGCGTTCAACGTAAGCAACGTTATCAATCTAGAAAATAATATCGTTTGATTTTCTTCTTAAATTAATTAAATATGCAAAAATATGGTATTTCTTTTGCATTTACAAAAACCGTCAAAATTTTTTAGAACAAATTTGAAGTTGTGCCAGTGAATATAATTTTGTCGGCAATGTATTCGTCTGCTGACGTCAACCGTTCCATGGTTACAATTTGTTGGTGTGTTTTTCGTGTTTGTCTGGAGTCGGTGAACATGTGAAAAACAAAAACCGATTGTAAAAAAATAATTTTTTATTGCCACACGGGGATTACGCATAAATAGCGTATGCCGACGTGGATGACGTAATATAAATTGAAAAGTGTGCACTTAGAACTTTTGACCAGTGTATGAAAAGGCAGGCAAAAAAATATAATTAACAAGATCAATTTTAACAGTTCTAAGTCTACTTTTTCTGTTGACAAGAGTTACTGTAATCACAAGTTTGCATGACAGGCCAACGTTCTACATTAATGCTGTGGTTGGAATGGAGAGCGTTTGTAACAATGACAGAAGTCAAAAGTGTGAAAGTTCTACTCTTTCTTCAAACCAGTAACTTTGTTGCCACACAGAAATACTTGCATGTTTAAAAGAAGTTCATCTTCTAATTCGTTTGTTGACAAACGTAATATGTCAAAATGATGTTGCATGATAGCATTGTCCACAAGGTAGTCTCTGTTGTTCACAGTCACGGTAGTTGTTATATAATCCAACACTTTGTTTGTGATCATCTTCTTGAGGCAATGTTGACATTTGACTGCTGGCTATTGTGCGTGGGAATGAACAGGATCAAAAGTCTAAAACTACTTTTATCTTGACTTTTTTATTTTTAAGGACAAACAATTTCAGCCTTGAATCTCATTGCCGCTGCATTACCCCTTAATTTTAGCCAAGACATACCTTTCTAATGCTAGAAAGTCACCACTGGAGCAGTTGTCACAGTTTCCAATTAAACAACATTGTTGCAGAAGCACTTTGTAGTTGTTTAGAAACACTGAAGTGTCACAAGCGCAATACAGTGTCACAAGCCCTATTAAGTGTCACGAGCACTTTTAAGTGTCACAAGCACTATGAAGAATTACAAATGTTGAATCACAAGCACTATGGAGAATCACAAGCACTATATGTATGATGTCTCTGTTACATATAACAATGTAGTTTCACTAAAAGTCTTGTCAATAAATATTGTTTATCTATGGATGCTCTGGTTAATTATACTTAAATATTATCTATCATCATCATACATGTATGTAATCACCATCATACATGTATGTAAAACTCTTTTAATTCTAAAACATGTGCAAAAATAATAATAATAATAATAATACTTCTTTTATTTTACATTTCAACTTTTAATCACAAAGTAAGTGATATATAATGACAAAATAAGCACAGGCAACACTGATCAGCGAGGAGGTGACATGCCCATGTGTAAGAGGCCCTTTTATTTCACTGATGAAATTATTTAAAATCAAATCTGATCAACTAAACATCAAAGGAATAAATATCACTATTAATGTAACAATGAATTTATGATATATTATCAAATAGGTTTTCATCAATGGCACATTTTTGATGAGGCTGGTCACTTTTCATTAACTTAAATGTAAAACAAGTGACCCCTGGGGCGGGGCCATTTTTGTCCCCAGGGAGATAGTTTGAACAATTTTGTTTAGGACCATTAGATAATGCTCTATTTCAAATATATAAGCTCTACACCTTACAGCTTCAGAGAAGATTATTAAAAATTTACTATATAACAATATGTAATAAAACTAGTGACCCCCGGGGCAGGGCCATTTTTGACCCCAGGAGAATAATTTGAAAACAAATTCTGTAGAGGACCACAACATGATGACACATACCAATACCAAGGTTCTAGGCCTTGTGGTTTTAGGGAACAAGATTTTTTAAGCTTTCCCTATGTAAGTCTATGTAAAACAAGTGACCCCTGGGGCGGGGCCATTTTTGACCCCAGGGGGATAGTTTGAACAATTTTAGTAAAGGACCACTAGATGATGCTCTATACCAAATTTCTAAGCTCTAGTCCTTACGGTTTCAGAGAAGATTTTTAAAGATTTACTTTATAACACTATGTAATAAAACTAGTGACCCCCGGGGCCGAGCCATTTTTGACCCCAGGAGAATAATTTGAACAACTTTAGCAAAGGACCACTACCTGATGACACATACCAAATACCAAGGTTCTAGGCCTTGCGGTTTTAGAGAAGATTTTTTTAAGTTTTCCCTATGTAAGTGACCCTGGGGCGGGGCCATTTTTGACCCCGGGGAATAATTTACACAATTTTGGTAGAGGACCACTTTATAATGCTGTATATCAAATATTAAGGCTCTAGGCCTTGTGGTTTTAAAGAAGATGATTTTTAAAGTTTTTCCTTTCCGTTGCAATGGCAACCAGAGTTCGGCATGGAATTCAATTGTTGAACAATTTTCAAAGGGAACCATCCAAGAAACATTTCTGGGAAATTAGGATGAAATTGGCTTAGCGGTATATGAGAAGATGTCGTTTAAATTTAAAGTTTACGGACGGACGGACGCCGGACAAATTGCGATCACAAAAGCTCATTTTGTCACTAACTACTTTTTCTCTCAGTGAAAGTACTGTACTCTTATTTTGCCACATAGCCATAGGTCTGCTCTGTGTAAATTTAGATGTGGAGTTGCTCTATTTCGTATTTAGACTGGAAGATACGAAGGTTTGCCTTTTCACACAGGCGTATTTGCCCTTTCTATGCCAGTTAGTAAAATTTACTATAATTAACGCTAGTAGATTTCATTATGAAGCAAGAGAAGTTTACTATCATATAGTAATTTTACTAAATGAGATAGTAATTGTCCTTACACTCACACACTACTCGTGCCCACACACTCACTTTTGTCCATACACTCACCTCGCCCACTGTTATCCTTACTATAGTTACAATTTCGATTATAATTCTGATTTTTATGGCTTGTCATGGCCTGGTCTTGGTACCTGCTTTGTTGTCTCATCCGGGTGTCAAAATAAAGCACTTTCCGCTCAAATATATTAAAAATAATTAATTACAATATCCAGTTCAATGTTCCATCTAGGGTCATCCAGTGTTACTTTTTGAAAATAACTTGAAAATATTGCTCGTATAAATCAAAATCCAAACACATCATCCTTTGTCCCATGAGGTCACTCACCCATGCAAAAGGCATGCAAGTCATGCCCACTTGTGTTTACTGTAGGAAAGTTTAATCTCTACACGTATAAGAATGTTATCTTGTGTGCAGGTATTTGTGCAGTTTTTTGAAATTCATTATAGTCAATGTTTAAAAGTTATTTTGAAAAAGTAACACTGGTTTCTAACAAAAATCTTTTTTTTTTCAACAATTGTCTCGTGTTATGATAAATTTTCATCTGTTTGTAAGAATATAATAACAGTTTGTTATGAAATTAATTAAAAAATGATAATTTAATTTTCACAGCTCATCATTAGTACAACTGTATTATGTGGAAGTATGGATTACCTTAACCGAATAATGCTGTTTTATAACATATGTAGATTTACTTATAAAACACATTTGCCTTATATGCAATGATATAGAATTCTATAAATACTTATGAGCGAAGCAATTCTATCCATATTGCTATAAAATATTGTTTTGTGTTTAAACATAATAATTGTGTATTAGTTGCATAATATTTGTGCAGACCTCATAACTAGAACCTAAATAATATATATATTGTTGTAGTACATAAAATGTGAAATATCACCTACCTTAGAGGGAAATAAAGATTTGAATTGAACATTGAATTTGAACATGTCTAGCATGCCATGAAGTTTGAGACCTGACACAATAAGGGTATGAAGATTTGTAAAACTTAAATTTTCCTATGGGTATCTCTGTGCTCCAAACAATGAGTCATATGCTTTAATTTTAAATAATTATTATTAGAATATTGTAATTAGCAAAACTGACATAACTGAATTATTGTAAAGCTTCATCTTTTAAGTTCTAAAGAAGCATTCAAATAAACCACCAGGAGGGCCAATATGTCCCCTAATCGCTCACCTGCTTAAAATGACCAAATAGTGAGTGGTTACTAAGGAGTGGTTGCTGCTTTCCAAGGAAGTTAGTGGTTGATAATTGATTTTAAAGGTCGTTTGTTAAGGGAAATCAATAATATTGTGTAACACTGCCGTGGTATTCCTTACACCTGTATAAGAGTAGCAGTGCAAAGAAGCTGACCTAGATAATCTGAAATCTGAGAATAGCAAAGTATTTGCATGTATTTATATGTAAAATATTAATTTCATTTAAACCATACATGCCATGTCCCCCGGCAGGGGGAAATCCCCCGAAATTTCTATCCATCCCCTGGTCCCCCGCTAGGGAAGCTATATCACCTGGAATTAAAAAAATAAAAAATTAAAAAATTAAAAACCTGCTTAAGGTTGACAGTGGAAAGCATCTATAATATTATGTGTGTAAAATTCCATGAAGGTTCATGATGACTTAGTCCAAAAATTATTGTAATTTGAATGTATTTCTGTATTTATTCTTATATTATAAATGCAGATATTGCGCAAAGTTTCGTCGCGTAAAAATCCCCTGGTATAATATCAAAATCCCCTGCAATTCAGACCAAAATCACCCGGGAAGCCTCTCAGAAATATGGCATCTATGTTTAAACTGTAATTATTACTAAAACAGAATAACATGAAGTGTATCGTGACATTCCTTTAGGTTATAGACAACCAAATAAAATTGTATAGTCACTTCCTTATTGGTGTTCTTTGCCCTATGCCAGAAATGTGTCAATAGTACATAGACACCCCAACTTCTGAGAAGCAAAGGAAGCAAGAGCAACTTTTTCTTACTCAACTCTCTCTCTTCCTCTCTTCTTTTTCGCTGCGTGGGGAGGCTGTGTTTTTTGAGTGTGGCGATTCCTGATATGCATATATTGCTTTTTTATGTAGTTGAGGAGTGTGCATGGAAATAACTATATAAACAACTTCTAGTTTTTTTTTCAGAGCACTAGCTTTTTCTGCCTGGTAACAGAGCACAACTACTAGCCTGAAAGCTTTTTATTTAAGCCTGAAAATACCATTTAAAAATATATTTTACCTCTTGTATAGCTGACACAGCATCCAATCGGCCCAGTTGATCTACAGGTATACCTGTTATACCCGTGGTTCTTCCACTGACAATGTAGTCCACAACATGTTTCATGAGATTCCTTGGTCCTGGATGGCCACTTAACATGTTAAGAACTCTCGCCAATCCGCCTGCGTTCAAACCTTCTTCCCCTATGAATGTTATACAAAACTTCCTGTTCCATTCTTCTTCTGGCGCTTGCTCGATTTCTTCTATGGCCTGCTGGAAAAGCATTCTTCGGATAACTGATATGTCCAAGAGCTTCTCCCCATTCAGAGTCTTTGATGACAAATAATCATCAAACTAGCTGCAATGATACAAATGAAGAAGTGTGACATCAGTAATTTTTTTACCTCTGCGTCCTGCGTCCTGGTTCTAAGAAAAAAGTTATTTTAAGTTGAAGATGAACAGTTTCATTTCAAAGCAACATTTCGGGGGCATATGTCAAATTCTAGTGACAGCTCTTGTTTCATCTATTTATTTCCTTTACCTTACAGCACACAAATTATAACCAAGCATCCATGAAGTACCAATAACATTTGCAAGCCTCTGATCTTTCATTAATCATTTAATGATTCAAAAATATATCTTGATTGTTAAATTGTATATATATTTGAACATTTAATTAAAAGATTTCTGTCATATTGCAATGAATACCTTAAAGCATCATAACTTTTACATACTCTAACCCATTCAATAACCCTCGGTATGGTATTGGTTTAAATCCAATCTGATTAAAATCATCTCCTGAAAACCGCTACGCTATCTAACATTTTGTAAGATCTGACTTCAGTGAGATTGGTTTAAATCTGAATAAATTATGTCCAATAATAATGATTTAAAAAGAAAAACCCCACAACATCGTATACAAACTTATAACATGCTAATGAGTGGTACTAAAATTAGTCTTTTCTTTTTCAGTGTAAAATAAAAGTCAAGATGGTTGGCTTTATTGATGATCAACAGACTTTGCAAACAAAGTACGGATCAATACTGTTCCGAACAGCAATTATTTCTGATAAATCAAAATCAATCAAACTACCTTTATGGGGAAAGAACATCCACAAACTTGAAACTGGCAAATACAATACTCTTGAAAATGTCTTACCCACGTCAATTTCAGGCCAACTTCAACTATCTACAACATCAAATACAAAGTTCAATGACATCGACGCATTTGGTGATGTAAATGAAGATCTGAAAATCCTGGAAGAAGAACTGGAGTTCAGAGGGACTGTTCAAACATGCAGAATAACTGAACAAACAAAATGTCTGAACTGTGCAAAACTGCTTAACATTGAAGAACAAAAAGCACTTGTCAAATATATCTTCTGTTTATGCAAAAAAAAGGTATCAAGTCTGAAGACAGCAAGGACGGCTAACAACACACTTGTTGACAACCATGAAAACACAAAGAAGTTTGTTGTCTTTTATCAAGTCCTCTCTACATACGCTACCCAAAAAGAACCCTTAACATATTGGCAGGGCTGTGTGGAAAAGGTATGACAGAGGGCACACCCTATCTCGAACTGTGAAATTATAGGTTGTGGTCATACATGAATGTTGTTGTTGTTGTTTTGTTATTTGTTCTTTACTTTTATACTTAGGGCTGTTCCAGGAAAAACGGCATCAGGGGGGCAGAACGCCGATTTATTAAATTCGGTTGGTAGGGTGTAGTTTATGGGATACCTTTATATCTATATCATCTTTGAGAAATAAATGTGTTGGTGGTACCCTGGCCCCCGGACAACTTTTTTCCTGGAATAGCCCTTATGCAATATTGCTGGATCTTGATATTTAATATTTTTTGTGTAGTCTGTTGCTTTTGCACTGCAAATTCTCGCTACATACCTAACCATAATTCCCTTTTGCAGCAAATGATGACCCTTTACAACTAACCAAAACTACATCTGACTGCACATCTGTAGTCTAACCAGGGTCTCTGCTGTTCACTCAAATTATTTTACATTTTTATTTCTTTAACTTGTTCACAACTTTATGTTGTTGTTGAATTGGCTAAATAAGCCATATCATTTATGTAAGCAGTTGTTCTTGATATCATATTGCCATATACTTCTGCGATTTTCTATTCATGTAAAAGCCAAATGCATGTCTGACTGCACATCTGTAGTCGAACCAGTCTCTGCTGTTCACTTGAAATGTTCAAAGTCTGAAATATTCACAGATCGAGGTGCTAACTTGGGAAATGGTGAGGTTGAGCTAACCGGACCCTGATGGATGCGGTGAGGTTGGCTAACCGGACCCTGATGGATGCGGTGAGATGCTTCCTGGGAAAACGCCAGAATGAGTGGGATACATATCTCCCTCAAAAAGCAGGTGCCCTAAGGTCGTCGGTCAACAGGAGCACAGGTTTTACGGCTAATCGTTTAATGCTTGGGCGTGAAAATCGCATGCCCACCGATCTAGTATTCACGAGGCATTTGGGCCTGGAAACAGAGGGCACGGAAGAGTATGTGGGTAAGTTAGAAACGTCTCTAAAGATTGCTCATGAGGTTGCCCGTAGGGAGACTCAAAGAATCATGAAACGTGATTATGACTTAAAAAGGAATGTCACAGAAATCGAGGACAATTTAGATCTAGTTCGGTTTTCGCTTTGTCTCAACCGTTTGGAACATTCCGACTGTGTCAAGCGATTCATGGATTCACGTGGTTTAATAAGCTTCTCCCATATAAAGAAAAATGGCCGAATCAGTTGAAAACGTGGAAGAAGGTATTTAAATATTTAACACTGTTTAAAGCAACTTCATAAAAATTGATTATGTTTTAATGCAGTTCAAATCAGCTCGAGAAATCTCAGTCTTAAATTCAGACTCAACAAGCGCATAGCTCTAACACAACTCTACACATCATTAAGAAAAGAAATATTGACACAAGTTTTCGCGAATTGTAGATCAACAATTTTTTATATAATTTAAATTTAGACTGAACATGATTGTTGTAATTACGTTTCATATTTTACTTTTGTATTTTTTTTTTCAATTTAGTGTACGTGTTTCAAACTTATGAAAATGCTAACAATTTTATTAATGAATTTGAAAATAGAACTGGAACACGACATGTGAAACACAGCGCAAGAAGGAGAATAAAACCAATGAATCTCACGTTCTTTTTACGGTATTGTCAAAAGGCGAGGGGCAAGAATGCGAGGTCCCTAACAAGATTCCTTAATCACAGCCTATCAACTGTTAAGTTTTGTTTTGATTTTAGATATTACAAGTCTGGAGGGGAGGCGTATTGGCATTGGTGATAAGTATTCATATGTTACGCTGGACAGTGAAATCAGAGAATGCCACCATGGCCGAAGACGGAGCAAAAGAAGAGTATTTGTGATTGAATGACAGAATTCTGTTCCTGCTACCTGCATAGTAAAATGGAGAGAGTTCCAAGGACGTTAAGCTGCATTTTGAAAACAACACAGAAAACTTACAAGGTTAGTGAAATTTATTGATTCTGATGCAAATGAGCCTTTTATTTTAAAGAAATTGACCAGTTGAAGCAATTTCATAGTATAATTTTCTTATCTAGTTAAATGTACCATGTGGCGATTTAGAGTATATTGAAAGGAAAATGTGTTGATCAAAATAAACCATTACTTTCAGGTTGACTCGATGATCAAGCGGTATGCTGGTGAACCACAGTCAGAAACAGCACCTCCATGGATAAACTCCAATAAACCAGCTGTAGTGCCCATGTGTGATAGAATTTCAAATGCTGAGGTAAGTGTGCTTTTATATTCATATATAACAGATGTGCAGAGATTCCCTGTTAAGATGACTTCATCACTATAAAGGGAATCTTGTCCAAAAGCCATCTGAAAGGTTTTGGTATGTGTACACTAAGGTTGATCCGTTAAAATACCCTAAAACAACCCCAAACAACGATAAATCATGCAAACTTTACCCTTGATAACGAGAGTAAATGTCAAACATAAAAACGTGAATTTTTCTTCTGAAAGTACATAATGTATCGTTTCAGTGTTTGAAAACGGGACCACAACTAAAAGTAAAACTCCAAAAGCAATGTTGAATAGTTTTTCATATAATCGCTAGGATTCATTTGCACCATGTTAAAACACTAAACTATTGTAGATCTGACTTATTAAAAGTTAATAGCACCATACTTACAAAGTAAACTGCTTTCTCGAATTACATACAAATTCTATTACACAAATTCAGCCTCTAGTTTCAATATCTTCGACTATATGCATACATGCAATAGTGAGATCTTAAGGGGAGTGACACGGGGCTCAAGCAAGAGGCAGAAGTGAGCGAAATAGTCTCCTTATATCACCAAACTGTTCAGACCGGGGAGAAGTGAGTTTACACGCAATGCAAAGGGAAGTTGCTGCATGAAAAAACTCGTACCAATATGGTACAAAATCTCCCTATGTTTGAAGCCAAGCTAGAGCCCTGTATATTACACTGTATTTGATTACATTTATATGAAGGACACAAATACCCTTGGAAAACTAAATACTGTTGATAAAACTGTATTGAGGTTTAATATATTCCTATTGTTTATCTTGATTACATAAATGTTATCCATAGCTGGGCAAAACATAAAGTTAATTTAACAAAATTTTTAAGACTGTGTACAAGGTAGTCTGTTTATGAAAGTACAGTACTTAGATGTACCATGAAGTACAAGCATTATCATACTTTTTCAGGCCAGTATTCTTGCAGTTGTGATGGAGCATGGTATACCACTGTCCTGCACACTAACCCTAGTAAACCTGGCAAAGAACCTTGCTCAGGATCCAAAGCCTTGGCAGAGGTTAAACTTGACCGAACATCAGCAGCCTATAAAGCAAAGTATGGTTTTGCGGAAAGTTTTCATCAGAAACTTGTTAATAAACTCTTTTCGTTAAATGTTGATAAAGCAACCAGTTCAAACAAAAAGATAAAACTAGTTTTAACAGTGCTGGCCTCCTTCTATGATGAAGAGATGAAACATGTTAGAGCAGAACATTTTGCCTCTGTGGAAATAAAAAAAGCTGACTCTGAAACAATTTTCAATGAACTAGTGATTCTGATAGAGAAAAATGACATTCCCTGGAAAAATCTGCAATCTATTCTTATGGACTCCTGTAATGTGATGCGAGGGAAAAATGGGCGTTGAAAGTAGATTAAGACTTGAGAAGGCACCACACTTGCTGGACATCGATGGTGATTCGTGTCATCATATGCATAACAGTTCATAACAGTTCAGCCCTTTGCTGGATATTTAGAAAGGCTCTTCAACGATCTGCATGCAGACTTCCAGAATTGCACGGAGTACGCTGGGTTTTTGTCTGAGATTTATAGTATTCTGGTGTAAACCATCCCGATTTATTTAACATAGATGGCTGTCTGCATATGAGCTGTCTCTTCAGACAACTATGTTGTATGATGCATAATGTAGATTTTTACTATAGCTTTTCGAAAGAAGCTCAACATGTCAAATGTAATATATATTACTGTAAAGCTATCTGGCATCTTATTTCTGTAGTCTTCTTGTTTGCAGGTATTATTCAAGCAACAGTAAGAAGCTGAGGTGTCGCTAGCTTACTGCTCCTGTCCTATTGGTCTGTCAGGGCCACGTTGTTGGAGCACTCAGCTTGCAAATTACAAGGGACTTGGCTATAAAGCTTTGCCAAAAGATGTTGCAAAGATGAGCCAACCTCAAACATTCCATCTGCCAAGAGGGGTAAAAATAACAGGAATAGCTGTCCAGGACCTCGAAGTCAGGGACTACTCTAGCTAAAAAACAAGCACCAGCGGATCCTTCATACATTCCTGGAAATTTTGGCTCAACTCTTTATAACCCCATCAGAGGAGAGAAAATAACTTGGAAGGCCCACGTAGAAAGTGTTAATGCTGTTGATGCCAACATGTTGATTTTATCCGCATTAAAACAGAAGATGTTCAATTAACGGACTCAAAATTCATTCGGGTAAGTTCCTAAAGGCTCAGTTCTAAGTTATCAACAAAAACTGGAGACTGAAATTTACATGAAAGTGTTTTAGATGAATTAAAAAGTACTTATTTCATAAATCTCCAATTAAGCAAACAAGAATCAGTTAGATTTGAAAAAACAAACAAGATTGCAGATTAAAAATCCTTTATGGTACAAAATTCGGTAGAATAGAATATCAGCTTCTAAAGTGGGCGAAATTTACAAACGCAAAAAGAACCATCTAGTCTTGTAAAACGTTTAAAATACACTATGTGTGTTTGAACATCAGCTATGCGTGAATACCTAATTTCCGAGCCTGCAGCTGTAAGTGCCTAAGTGCAGCTCTTAAGAAAAACAATGCAAATATTTTCACATGCGGGGTAGTAGTAAATATTTGGGCATCCTGGTAAGCTGCAAGCCCTGGTAGGGCATCTCCATTCGGGTTGCTTGAAATAAAATGTCCGCAGATCTCGAGTGTTTTAGAAGCTCCGTACCTAAAGAAAAATGCTGTTGGTGAATTAAAGCTGAATCGGAATCACCAGTACTATTACCAGGTTCTCGCACAATTAGCACTGACCGGATTAGAGTGGTGTGATTTCTTTGTACGGTATAAAAATGACCATTGTGAAACAATTTACTTTAATAACGATACATGGCAAGAAGATAAAAACAAAATAGACAACTTTTGTTCAACCACTTTATTTAAGTTTATGTTGCCCACGACTTTACAAGAGGGTATAATTGTTCACCATATCAAGACGATATGTCACGTACATGCCCAAGCCTTTAGGTCGAAGGTCAAGGTCATTGTTACTAAAAATACAATTTTCTTGTCTGGGCTGTTACTTTATTATGAATGGAGGCATTATTTTTAAGGTTTGTGGTTTGCACTTCGAGCTATTAAATTATTATTAGCTGTGTTATTACATTCTAGTCACAAATACTCCGCCTTGGCCTGTTTTGATTTACTTGGCCTGTTTGATTTACATGTATGTCAAGTGTACAATATCAGTTGATCAGATGATCTGTTGTATGGTGTTGAGTCATATTTTCGTTTGTACTTTTTGTACTTTTTCCTAGTCGTTTACTTCAAATATGTTTTTCATTATTGTGTTTATTCAGTATCACAGTATGAAAAATTATGGTTGTTATACTTTACATTTTATTTATACATTTGCATACATTTGCATAATATTTTGAAAGTATTTGCAGTATTATTATGTTCTCAGTTTTTGAATACATGTAAACCATTTATTGGTAGTTTTTACGAGTATTACTTGTTTCGTTTATGGAAGTACATTAATTTTATGAATCGAGTTGCTGTATCACTGTCCTGTACAGATTACTCTCTTCTGGAGATTAAAATTTGTTTTCTTATAAGCTAGTTAAAAGTATGTATTAGTTTTGTATTATCACGAAGTTGAAAATAATGTTTTTATTTGTTCATATGTATTTTGTATAATGAGTATTACTGCTTAAGTGTATTTATATGTTCGGACTTACATTAAAATTGTTCAATAATCATCTATAAAACAAGATTTGCCAAACTTTAACCATTTGATTTGCAACATCTTTACTGGAATGTTTTGTTGTTTTGTTTTTTTTTTACTTTTTATAAATATTTAATGGTGTATACATGTATGCAAACAATACATTACAGTTTGTGAAGGCAATCCGAATCTAAAGGCAGTCCGAATCAGTCTCAAACTTTTCTGGCTGAGTATCTTAAATCTGTCCAATAATTGATCCGATCAGTTTTGTTTCTTGTGTAACGCCCCTTTTTGAATATTATTAAGAAAAAAGATAACCACAATACCTTGCGATGACGTCATTCAGCGCGAAATCTATCAGATAGCAACCAGACGCTTCAATCGCTTTTTAACTTTCCGCTAGCCCGAACTACATTGTTACGCATCGTACGTGTACAACATGGGGCCCAAAAAGAAAAAGGTAAGTGCAACATATTATGTATCTACAATTGGAAAAAGAAATCTCACAAAAACTTGCAGCCTTCAAGATTTTTCATGTGTACTTTCGGATCCATCTACCGGAAGTCGAAGCGAACCAATTAGGAATGAACATAGGGAATATCTCAATGTAGCGTTTTTACAATTCTTTACACTGAATTTGAGATTTCATCGATTTTTTCTTCGTTATCAAACTTGCAAAGGTTTCATTGATCTAAATTATCAGTTAATGATCAAATATTACACAATTAAAGCCTTATTTATGTGATCTTGATGCTAGAATATTTTCAATATCAGTTTAATATAGCTTTTAGTCCTCCCTTATTTGCTTTGGAGTGAAAATCTTTACAAATCAGTAATTTTCTAAAAATTTAATGGTGTTGCATTAGTGGAAGTGGTTTATTGTTCATGCAAAGCACACAAGTAGATCTATACTCAATATGATCTCAATGCAAACAGGTATTCATGTTACTTGATCTAGAATTATCTGACACGTTTTTCCTTATCTTATTTTGTGGATTATTATCTTATAAAATTTGACCAAAATATTGCTTGATAGTGCCGTTTTGGTGGCTTGGCAAGTTAGCACCAACCTCAGCAAAGAAGTGTGCAGGTGCAGATCTAGATGGGGGGGGGGGGGGGCATTGATAAAGTTTGCCCTTCAAACTTGTTACTTATACGTGTTAATTTGCAGACTGAACCCAAGACATCAGCAGCCAGCCCAGCCGTGCAAGCAGCAAAAAAGCTGCGCCTGAAGTATAGAAATAGGGTTTCCCCGAGCAAGGCAAAGGATAAGGAGTCCAGGGCAAGGCGTGCATTATATGATATAAAGGTAAACAAGACATCAGTTCGAAAGGCTGCAGAAATGCACAATTTGTCATATAGCTTTGTTCAAAGGCGAGTATCCGGGACTGTTGAGGTCAACGCCCAGCATGGAACTGGCACTGTCTTCAATGAAGAAGAAGAAAAAGTTTTCGCTGACTATCTAAGTGAGATGGCTAAGAGAGGTATGGGTTTAAGGCCAGGTGAATTTTTAGATGTAGTTCAAGACATTGTGCTGAAAGAAAGGAGAAAGACTCCATTCACAAACGGAAGGCCTTCCTATGACTGGTACAGGAACTTCATGGCAAGACACAAAAACATTTTAAGTGTTAGGCATGAAGTGTTTCTTGAGACATCAAGGGCAAAATTAACGAAGACAAAACTTGACGAATGGTATAGATCGTATAAAAACTTCGTAGTAGAAAAAGACCTTCTGAGTAAACCAGAGAGAATATGGAATGCAGATGAATCAGGTTTTAGCCTTGGAAGTAAAGCAGGAAAGGTAATTGGACCATCAAAAGTTATATTTCCAACACAGATACCTCATTTGGCAGGAAGTTCAAGCAAAGCAAGGCTCACAGTGATGTTCTGTGCCAGTGCAAGTGGCTCAATCATGCCTCCTCTCTATGTGTATCCAAAGCCTCCTCCGAAAGGTGTTAACCCTTTAAGCGGTGGTATTCCTGGAGGTAGAGTGGAGTATACTGAAAAGGGGTGGATGGATGGACCCACATTTGCTAAATCCATGGATCATTTTGATACACATATTGTAACAGAGAGACCAGTTGTTTTGTTGATTGACTCAGTAAGCAGTCGCATTAGTTCAAGTATTTTTCAAGAGGCCAGAGCGAAGGGTATCGAACTTTATCGAATCGTACCCAATGCAACTCATTTGATGCAGTCTCTTGACATGGGTGTATTTGGGCGTTTAAAAACTCAGTGGTACAAGACTGTGAGGAAGCATAACAGGGAGAATCCGGGAGTTCCGATCAACAAGAACAAATTTGCAGAGAAATTGCGAGATGCATTCAATGACTTTTACAGGCCCAACATTGTTGTGAACAGCTTTGCCTCGTCAGGAATATATCCAGTTAACAGGGAAGTGATATCTGATGAGCAGCTGAAGACAGGGTTAACATTCATTCCAGAGGAAGGACAGATGGACAAAGAAACCACACATAATAATGCTGGTCCATGTAATCCAGAATCTGAAAGCATCAGTGAGAAAGTCTTAAACACGTATGTCAGTGTACTGAAGACACCTATGAGGGAGAAGTACCAGAGGCAACAAGAAGAGGGTTATGATGTTCAAGGTCTTTCACCTGGATATGATTCTTTTGTACTGCTTAAATCAAAAGTTGATGCTGAAAAGAAATCTCTACAACACTCCAAAGACAAGGAAAAGTGCAGTGAGTCACTTTGACAAGCTGAAATAAGACCAGAGCAGTCAACATCTGGACTGGGACAAAACAATGAAGCAGATAGTCAGCTGTCTCAAGAAGCTCTACAAGGACTAGATTTGCTAGCATATGCTGCTTGTGATATGACATCATAAAACAGATCTGATGATGGTGAGGATAGAAACAACCCTGATAAATCTAGTTTGCATAACGTATCACCCGTTTTAATAGAAACACTTGTATTACCAACAGTCAAACAGACACAAAAGCGTAAGCGCGCTAGCATACTAGATTACCTTCCAGATAATTTAACACATCCAGAGACGATAAGAAAACTTGCATTGAAAGATCTAGAAAAAACAAGACAATTTGCAAACAAAGAAAAAAAGCCAAAGCAAGTTACTTCACCCAGTCAAACAAGCAGAACGTACATAGAAAAACTAAAAAAAAGTAAGAACAAACAAGAAACAGAACCACAAGCGGAAACATGTGAAGATCAAGCAATGTGTATGGCGTGTGAAACGACTTGGAAAGAAGAAATGTCACTAATGCTTGGTCACACTTGGATTCAATGTGACCATTGCCAATGCTGGATACATGAGCACTGTTTGCCTGTTGGTGCTGCTTATGATTATGCAAATGTTGATGCAGAGTTTGTATGCCACAATTGTGAAAGTGACAATGCATGAACAGTATCTTGAGTGCAAAGCAAAGTGATTTGTGATAATAAACAATGACTTGTGAAATGTGTCATAACCTAGTTTGCTAAAAAGTAATCTCATTTTAAAACTGTACAAATGAAGGCAATTATAGCAATACATGCAACAGTTCTTATTCAATTTCATTGTTACGACATTTGTTTTCAATATAACATGATGTTACTCTTAACTTGTCATTTTAGTTTAACAATTAGTAGTGAACTTGTTTAATGTTTCACTATTTCAGGCCCAGCAGGAGGTCAAGATAGTAAACTGTGTAATTAAAGGCTACCATGCTTTTAAAGTTAAGCCTCCCTTGACATCACCACCTACAATGTTGAGTGTAGACAGAGAGTATACAAACTTTCATGACTGTGATGCCTGTTTGGTTTGGGTTCCAGAGTTGAACAGTTTTACATCTGACTTGCATGATGTTGTTGTTGATGATGACAGGTTTTTGTTGTTAAGAGATATTGCAGGGTTACCGGTCGGTTATGTACCCCGAACTCTTGCCAGTGCATTTAGAAAGTTAATTGACATGGGTGCAAATGTGTTTTGTGAAGCTACAGATAAACCACAGGCAAGCTTCCCTCCTTGGCCAGCACCTCAAGAAAAGGGTGAAGGTGCTGTTATTCCTTGCACATATATTGTCAGACATGAAAATAAGCAATCAATAATTGATATTGTTCAGGAAGCTCTTTCAAAGATGCCTGAAGGAGATGTTATCAAAATAGAATGTTAAGCAAATGTTCTGTTTTTCTGCTTAAATACTTAATGAAACAGTACTGTTTTTATTAAAGAATAAAATATAAAAATAACTGTTTTATTTATTGTCCAATTCTATTTGCATCATTTTATATATACAAAGTATATAGCTGTCAAGTTTGACAGGTCAGTGCATCTTGAGAAAATCCCCAGCACTGATTTGGATTGCCTTCACTTGGTTGGTATATACTACACTGACTTCTAAAAGTAGATTTGACCTCTTTCACCGGAAAACCGAGATAATCACTGGAATGAAATAAACATACTTTAGGTAAGGCCATGTGAACACCAAAACATAAAAACAAAAATACTTTTTACATAACTTTGCTAACCAAATGTTTTTAGTCAATCGGAACTACTCGGCCAATTCCGCCTAATCGGCGATCGTGCCTCGGATGTATCTGGTGGAAGGATATGTCTAACCCAAAACGCCTACGCTAAAATATAGTTCTTTCGGATAGTAAACAAACATGGCGCCGTTCGAACAATGCGTTCAAGTTTCATTGCAGAGATTAAAAGCTCAAGTTACATTAAAACAGCAACAATTATGTTAAAAAAATAGAAAATATTTGAGAATGACCATGGGGGCCGCCATCTTGTTGCTAAAAGTAGTCCCAAAATCCAAGATGGCGCGTCCCTACGTACATCAGAGAGATGGTGTGTAGACACTGTCCGATGAGTTCAGATTGTGTTTTTAGTGATTCGGATTGCCTACACAAACTGTACTTGTTGATGTTAAATCAGCTGCGTCAACATTTTAATTTATTTATAGAATAATGACAAAATTTTCTATGTGGACTATTAATAGGTAAATAAGCTTTTACATATTCGTGTCAGTCAGTCCGTATGGCACGCCTAAGCTGTCTGGAGTGTTCGAATTTTATAAAGTCGAGTAAGACAATAGTTTATGTAATGCATTTTTAAAATGATAAGGTGAAAAAGATAGTACATAAAGTGAACATTTATGTTGATAAAGCAGAAAGTCTACTATATGCATTAAACAAATATGATAAACAGTGAGAACTTAATATAGTAAGGTGAGAAAAATAATATATAACGTGAACATGTATGTTGATAAAGCGGAAATTTTACTGTATATTTTAAACAAATAAGGTAAATAGTGAGAACTTTATAAAGTGATGTGAATAAAATAGTATATAAAGAAAACATTTACGTTTATTTAGCTGAAAGTCTACTGTATGCATTAAACACATATGATATTCACTGATAACTTTATAAAGTGATGTGATTGAATAGTATATAAAGAGAACATTTACGTTGATGCAGCGAAAAGTCTAATGTATGCATTAAACAAATAT
The DNA here is from genome assembly GCA_038501625.1 of Corbicula japonica. Lineage (NCBI taxonomy): Eukaryota > Metazoa > Mollusca > Bivalvia > Venerida > Cyrenidae > Corbicula > Corbicula japonica. The sequence continues at coordinate 4,090,809 of JAZAYU010000016.1, forward strand.
GATATATAGTGAGAATTTTATAAAGTGAAGAGCATATGTTTAATAGTGTTCTGAAAGGAGCGATATGTGGAATTCAAACAACAAGACGTAACGCAAGAAGTGTATGAAGGAAAGGGCAAAAGGTTAATCATTAAGTAAACAAATACATTTGCGTAATTTTTTTACAATATACGGCGGAAATTGGTTTTTTAATTCTTAATTGTTTATGTTCTAGTGTAGAAACTGCCATACGGAATTTTAATTAATATGACATAACGTGAAAAAATTACGGCACAGAGGAAATTCTTTGATAAGGAACTAAACTTTTAGTTTTACAATGTGAATATTTGACATGTAGCGGAGTTACCCTGCAACGTAAAGACATGTACACAAATCATATGACGTAAACGTGAATAAATATGAACAACATCTATACAGTGCAGAATATTAATATCTATTGAGAGTTATTTTTTAAACATATTGCGAAAGAACATATTTTTAAAAGCAAATATTTAAAATATAATATGTTTGCATAGTTATGTATCCTGAGAACGGATTTCAAATGTGCAAGTGTACACGTGTACTTTTTTTATCACAAAGTTAGTGTTTTCAGTTTTCGTGCAGGATGGCACTGGAAATGAGTAACATCTTACGGAAGCTTGGCCATAATGACACAGTGATTCAACGTTTTTCTGTGGAAAAAGTAACACCAGATACAATACGCCATCTTTCCCTACACGAACTGAATTCGCTCGGAGTTCTTGAAAGGACTGACATAATGAAGCTACGGATTGAATGTTTATGCTACAACAGCCATCTTCCGAGGGTGGAAACAAACGGCTCATTTCAGATTTCTCGTTTCATGATCGAAAGTTTATTTGAAGCAGGATATTCAGTGAAAGACACATGTATTGCATTGGGTGTATCAGAAAGCACCATGTACCGAAAAATGAGACAATTTGGGTTATCAAAATATACATTTACAGAGATAGATGAAAACGAGTTAATTGATATTGTGTCAAAGACGATTGCAGAATATCCGCGGTGTGGAGAAGAGTTGCTACGGAGGCTTTTGTTTCAAAAAGGAGTCAAGGTAAATTTTAATTACTTTTATATTTTAAAAATCTCTTGTTCATATGGATGTGTTTACCATGTTTAATGAAGAATCGCTCATGGTTAAAAATGTCATTACCGTGTGAACACGTCTTTAAAAGAAATCTCAAGCATGTGGTATAAAGGCAATTTCACATTGTTCCTTGATACCCAGTCTCTGACAAAAAAGTTAAGACTAATGGAAGGTCCATTGCCGCGAGCCGCCAAAATACTTCAGTTTTAAGTGGGAATTTGTATCCATGGAATCCAGTTTGTACTTATCTTTCGGCTCGCGGTGTGTGATTCTTAATAACCGGTTTGCGATCAAACTATAACTGAAAATAATTCATAAAAGCAGGTGACCTCCAGATGTTCAAAAAAAAAATAACGGTAAATACCGGTCAAGTTATGTTCAGTGGAGAAATCTATTATTACTATTACTATTACTTCAGTTGACAAAATCGTTGGTAAACATCGTTTTTCTTTGCGTAATAGACTGCGTTACTAACGCAGTAGCCGTTATGTAGAAGTAGAAATATCCCGATGGCAGAAAAGCGAATTGTCTGTTTCCAAAGCAAAGAAGTGAAAACATGTAGGTTTTTTTTAATTTCTAACAACTATTATATGAAAATATATTTGAAGAGATATTTTGAAATATTTGTAACTAATGATTTTCTAGTATATTCTGAAGGTCAGCTGCTTTAATTCGTTTCGTCCATGTGTGTTACATAGTTCAATATGCCAAATTTTGATACATGAACCATTACGCTTCTTTAAAGGTGCTAGAGCACAGCAAATTGGGTTGAATTCATCTTAAAATATGATTTAGGTAAGAGTCTTAGCAAAGAAATGTGATGTAAAATGGCTAACACAAAAACAATTTTTGACTACAAATTTTTAAAGATGACAATGCATGTAATATAAGGTAAATTCTTTTGTGTCCGTGTACAAGAAAATGATTTTCCCTCACAATGAATGGTATATTGGAAATGTCCTGGTTTGTGCTCATTTTTCTTCAAAACTACGCAGTTACTTAGACTTTCAGGGATAGTTTAGATTTCCCATGTTAATGCCCAAACCGTGCTCTAGTGACTTCTACAGAACATCAAGATGATATTATTACAGCTTTTAACAACACCTCGAGGTACCTTGATGATTTATTAAATATAGATAATAACCATTTTCCATCACTAGTTAATAAGATTTATCCTAAAGAACTACAGCTTAATAAAGCGAACACTACAGAAAAGCAAGCAAACTTCCTTGATTTAAATCTGTCCATTGAAAATGGTTACGTCACTACTAAAATTTATGATAAAAGAGATGATTTTAATTTTAATATAGTAAATTTTCCGTTTTTAGACGGCGATGTTCCTCGTGCTACATCTTACGGGGTTTATATCTCACAACTTGTTCGCTTTTCAAGAGCTTGCAACGATGTTAATGATTTCAATGAACGTAATCTTTGCATTACAGAAAAACTTTTAAAACAAGGTTATCGGTATCACAAATTAAGGAAAACCTTTTGCAAGTTTTATCGCCGATATCCAGATTTAATTCATAAATACAGGTGCAGTTTAAAATCACTTTTGCAACAAGGAATTTCACAGCCAGTTTTTTATGGAGATTTAATTTATAAACTTAAGAAGATAAAAGGCGATGTTAATTTCTCCCGGTTATTCGTAAAAACCATCTGTAAATTTAAAAAGAAAGGTTACCAACATGATATTTTACAGCGCTCTGCAGGCCTGGTGATTAACCCATCTACAGTTGATCATTTTGCTTACCTCTTTGGTTGCACGACGGTGGCAGGGGTTTAAGAGTTTGTGAAGGTTTATGGGGAAATCTTTTCTTAAAAGAACCTAGAAGCTCGATTTGTTTCTTTTATCCCTGTCATCGTGTTCTTGCTGATTTTACTCCAGATGCTCTGGTCTCGGTAAGATCATTGAGTACCCGCCCTTTGGCTTTGCAATGCTGTTAAATTCTTATGTTTATATGTTTGTATGCTTTTGCATGCAACATTGTTGGGCTGATGGGTGGGTTGGAGTTATTTCACCAAGACAATTTGTACTTGTTTTGTAATACGAGAACCTGTTGGGGCAAGTGTGAGGTTGGTGCACCCTAGAACCTGGTTTAAACCCCCAGTGGCATTTTGTTTTGCCACTGACCGTTCCAAGGCGGTAACCCCTCTGGTTCTCACTTTTGTTATTTGTTTGTGGCGTCCATTTTGAAACTAATTATTATAATACCATGCTCTCTTTTCCTCTCTACTTTTTGGCTGTGTGGGGAGGCTGTGTATGCTGGATGTGGCCATTCCTGATATGCATATTTCATTTTTTTAAATTAATACTGATTGTCTTCATAGGTTCAAAGGTTTCGCCTTCGAGCTTGCCTCCATCGAATAGACGAAACAGGAATTCGCGAGCGCAGCAGAAGAAGACTACGACGACGAACTTATGCTGTTGCTGGCCCAAATCATCTCTGGCACATCGACAGTAACCATAAACTAATACGATGGCATTTTGTCATAATAGGAGGAATTGACGGTTTTAGTCGCTTGATTACGTACCTCAAGTGCGCCGACAACAACAGAGCTACTACCATTCTAGAATGCTTCCAAGAAGGCGTTTCAAAATATGGAATCCCCGAGCGTGTTCGATCAGACCAAGGGCGAGAAAATACGAAAGTTGCCGACTTCATGATATCTGCACGCGGAACAGGCCGTGGAAGTATGATTGTTGGTAAAAGTACACACAACCAAAGGATAGAGAGGTTATGGCGAGATGTGTATGACGGAGTGCTCAGTTATTTTTATGAACTATTCTACTTTCTAGAAGACGAGGGGTTTCTCGACGTGTTGAATGAAACGCATTTATATGCACTTCACTATGTCTTTTTGAAAATACTTAATGAGAGATTAAAAACCTGGCAAGGTGCCTGGAACCATCACAGGATAAGGACTGTAAACTCGACACCAATAAGATTGTTTACAGCAGGCATGACGAATTCATCCAGTGACCTGCCTTATGAAAATACCAACCTCCACTATCAGGAAACGGAAAGCAACTCAGATGAACACGGGGACTCCAGACCAACACTGTCCACTCTAAGTGTTCATCTCAGTGAAGACCGCGTTCGGAGTCTACAGCAACGCTGTTCACAAAATTGGACTTCGGATAACCACGGAATTGACATCTTTCAGACTGCAATACGAATACTTACTGAATAATTCATTCTGACTATCATTTTGTATAGTTTTGCTTTGGAACGTTTGTTGAACATGTGTTGTTCACATTTTCACCATTTTAAGAGGGTGGTTTTGCTAACTTACTTCGATGAATTCGTATATTATGAGTAATAACTGAAATATATGAAATATTTTACATTAAGTGTTTTTTGCGCAAACTGCTTAATGATGCTCTCCTTGTATCTTTTGACCTGATTTGTTTTCATCTTTTGAACAATACTTAAGCAGTAAATCATAATTAACCGGCCTAAATATTACAATCTACCAAATATAATTATTCCTGAATGTTTACAAATGACAGAAAAATGCCTATGATGAAAATATTTGGTCCGCAAAAAGCTTAACTATAACAAATTCTTTCATCTGACACGATGGTCTAGGATTATTAGCAATTTTAAAGCGCTTACTGAAAACTCGATATGCCTTGCTAGTAGTAAATGTAAGAAACAGACACTTTTTGCATTTTTACATTCCCGTTCTTGACATAACTGCTAGAGCTGTCTTCTATGCCCTCTTGCTGATAGCCCATAAAATTAGGATATAATTAGGTGTATTAGTCAAAGACTTTTATAAAATGAGTGTGTGATCGTTATGTTCTTGTTGTTTTGTGGTGTTTTTACAGTAACATTAAATTAATTCTTCTTTAATAGAAACAAAGAAGACCGGTCAAAATACCGTAAGCCCGGATGCCTTTAACCATCTTCAAGATGCATTCACAAATGTTGGCAAAGCCTCTTTTTGATTCTTTGTAACTCTCTCTTAAAGCTATACATATATGTTAACTACAGTGACATGTCCAAATAGATGTAGATATAAGAACACAAATTTACAGCGGATGTCATAACGTTGATATCAGCAATCTATTTCTTTCACAAAAATAAATGATACTATAAATGAAAAGACATTCATTCATATAGCTTACAAAATAGCCTTTTAAGAGGTTTCAATGAAAGCATTAAAATATAAACAATTAAACAAAATAGTTCAATTTTCATTTTTATTGTTTTCCATAAATTATATAAATTCTTAAAATTGAACACTAACAAGAAAACAAATGAACAACACTCAAAAGATGCACTGATGTGACATGATGGGCCCACCATGTCAGTTTTGACTTCTGGGTCCTTGTGCATGCAGAATGACCATAATTGAATACAAGTCCATATACAGGCATTTGTTCAGAGAACTTAAAAGTTTACTCAAATGTGTTTATTCTTAAAATGAAATGTAAGATGAATTGTCACAATAAAGCAATAGAACTCTTAAACAATTCTGAAGAAGTTGATAAAATTTGATTTCTGTCCTCTTGAACATTTGATTGCCAATGTTTTAGGTAAAATAAGGTTGAGCTTGCATTTCTATTCAAGGTATACAAACATGAAAACCAATTTGACAGAAATATTAGTATGTAAACAAATACAAAAGCAGATTTTTGTTGCATATAATTAGATACACAAGATTCAAACTCATCATAGTGAAAAGTCACGTTTTGATCTCATTCGGTTTTACAACTGAAACATGTAAGCTAAACTTACATAAGTCTACTGGTTTCTTGACAACCTGACTGTCACATAGTCCTAATTCACCAACAAACGTGGCAGAAAACAAAACTAACATTTTTGGACACTGCATGTCAGCAATTTCACACCAGCCCAAAATATGTGTTACTAAAGGAGTAGTCATACAAATCAAACAAAAGTTTGTCATCAGGCAAGGAACTCAGTTCAGCTGGGATTGACAATGTCAGTTGGTTAATACATGTGTTGGATGTTGGCAAGTGAGATAGTCTCTCAATGAAGGTCAGTGTTGGTGGAACTGTGAAGCCCAGCGGTGGTTCTTCATCTACTCCCGTAACGAAACTCAGTATCTTCCCGAGTGTTACTTCATTTCTTCTGCCAGCTGAAATGATTTAAGAGAATTACCTATCAATGCAATAAAACTGTATAAGATGAGTATGTGTAAGACAGTGAGTGCAACCCTTTCTTTTCTTGTATTGTTGATAGGAAGGTGATGGCGGGCAAATGTTAAGAGTTAACTTTTATTTACTATTATGGTTTAATAAAATAATTGTGAGTTTAACATTTTCACAGTGACACTGATGCCAAGGTAAGTGAAATACCTTTTAAAAGTTAAGTTACCTGCAACTTCCCGAGTATACTTGACAAATTTTTGGTATACTGTGCTTTCTGTCACCCTCAGATTGGAACCCGTTGCACTGAACTGTGGTTTCAACAAATGTGTCAGCATCTTCAATGTTAGTGGGGGTCGATTCTCTTGTGTAATAAGATGAAGAAGAGCAGGGTGAGCTTCAGCAATCTGAAAACAATAAAATGTAATAAAATTATAACAAGAGCCATCACAAGACTGCACGTTTACCTGTCTTAATGCTGGTCGCAATATTTGGACTTGTTCAATGATCTAACCTTGTTTAAATGAAAAATTAGCTCGTTTTTAAACTTTTAATATATTATTTTTGTGTAAGCAAATATGCATGCCAATGTGGGTACCAACATGTACAATATGATCATGTAATCATATCCAATGTTGGAATAAGTTACATTTATTGCCGTTTGCTATGGTTGGCATGGCAGTAAGGTCAACTACCTTTAAAGCATATGATTCTTGTAACTTGTACACAGCTTGAAAAGTCATATTGGACTCGCCTAACGGCTCGTCCAATATGACTTTTCAAGCTGTGTAATCGTCCAAATATATTCCCGTATTGTACAGTAAAACGTCTAATAACCTATAAGTATTCGATACGGTCATTGCCAATATGCTACGTATTTAATACGATACACATGTACACGACTTAAGGTTTCAAAATCAATAATTTTGGATTTCAACAACAAAGTTAATGTTTTGGATTGATCTTTACGGTGAATCCTACAAATACTAGTTCTAAAACACAATGATCGATTTTTTCTACAAATTAGAAGTTCAACATAATTACGATCAAACTCAATATGCTAAAGTTTTTTCTTAAATTGTATGAAAATCAAGTGTGAAACGAATTGTTTTGGGTCCTGAATATTCATTGTTGTTTTGCAGCTGTCACCATCATCTGTATCGGTACAGCATGATGGTTGTATCGATACTGAACCGATACGGACTGTATCATCCCAGCCCTAGTATGCAGTGCTCGCTTCTGATTCTCATGGTCCATTAACCACATTTCTTTAGAAGAGAAAATGTTCGTCAATTAAAGCATAAACAATATTTTGTGACATACTCTCAAATAAGGATTATCTCCCAAATAACCTATTTGGTTACACATGTGAGACTGCATTCAGCATATCAGTTTTAAAAATGACTGCAGAAAATGTACCTCTACAAGTCCGAGGGCATTCATTCCTCTCCTCAGGAACTGCATTGGACCTAAAGTGTCCGGATTCATCAAACTATGCACCATATCTTCATTGAAGACTCTGGGTAGTTTGCCATTCTGCAGCATGCTGAGGGCTAAATAATTTAAAAACATAAACTTTATGATTTCTGCAAGTGGTAAGTGTGGATAACTTGCAAGTAAGATATTCACCATCTATATGTACAATCAATACTAGAAACCCTGTGAATATTTATTACATTTTGGTCCACAAGACCAAAAATAAAATTGTGTACAGGTTGCTGTTCAATGAATTAACAATTTTAATGTTTTTCTTTCGTTTCTTTCTTCAGCACTTTATCTGAACAGGTCCAGTATTTGCAGTTTCAGATAATTAACTTGTCGACCTAGTTTTTGACCGGACATGACCCATATTTGAACATAGCCTAGATATTGCCAAACCAAACATTCTGACCAAGTTTCATCAAAATCGGGTCGCAAATGTGGCCTTTAGAGTGTAAACAAAGTTTCCTAAGATTTGACCAGGTGACATAGTTTTTTGACCCGACATCACCCATATCCGAACTTGGCCTAGAAATTGTCAAGACAAACATTCTGACCAAGTTTCATCAAAATCGGGTCGCAAATGTGGCCTCTAGAGTGTAAACAGGAATTTCCTAAGATTTTACCTGGTGACCTAGTTTTTAACCCAACATGACCCATATGCAAACTGGGCCATGATATTGTCAAAACAAACATTCTGACCAAGGTTCATCAAAATCGGGTCGCAAATGTATCCTATAGAGTGTAAACAAGCATTTCCTAAGATTTGACCTGGGGACCTAGTTTTTGACCCAACATGACCCATATTTGAACTTGGCCTAGATATTGTCAAAACAAACATTCTGACAAAGTTTCATTAAAATAAGGTTGCATATGTGGCCTCTAGAGTGTAAACATCAAATGTTGACGGACGATGCACGACGGACGACGACGGACAACCACTGACCACAATAGCTCACCATGAGCACTTTATGCTCAGGTGAGCTAATAAGGGCCCACTTATGGGACCATTTTTTAAGTAACAAAGCAATTCGTCTAATGTTTAATGAGGAGACATCTTTTGAATGAATTGATGATGCACACACGCAAGGACGGATTGACAACACTGACATTAGGTGATCACAAAACCTCACAATGAGCACTATGTGCTCGGGTAAGCTAAAAGAACATTTCACCTTAAGGTGCATTCAGTCAGTCAGTCAGTCAGACATTAGCGTATGATAGCAACATATGCATTGCATACGGTATTATGAGAAAGAATTCATACCCACACTTTTCGAGCGGGTAAGACCAAACTATGGACGATGGTCATTTACAAACATTCCAAAAGCAGTGTAGCTTGAGCTGAGCAAATGCATAATAAATGTGAGACTATATGGGAATGGTTTGACTAAACGCAAGCATGTGACATTCTTGAGTTTACTGTGAAATCACTAATTTTCGCTGGGTCAATTTTCGGGAGTTTTGGGGGAAAATAAGTGATTTAACAGTAAATTCAATTATGTCACATGCTTGCACTTTTCAAATGTTTCGCATATGCTCATTTTCATTATGCACTTTTTCTGTAGTAAAAAAAGTGGTACCGTATCTCTTATGCTTTTGAAATGTTGTCTGGTCAAAGTTTCAATTTGCCCTTACTTTGTTTTGGGCTAAATATGGATGCTTACCAAATATTTTCCCAACAGTTTCATAATCCTTCTCAAGACAATTCTTCAACGGGTCGAAGTACTTCTCTTGAATTGCAGGAAGAATCAAGGAAAAGAATTCCCTTCGAGGTCCGCCAAAGTCCGCAGCCATCTATAAAACAGGTCATAAAAATCAAGATGAACATGTTACATAATATGTGTCACAGTCTCAGGTTTTGGGTCCAATTGACGAAATGACGTCACTTAGTGAAATGACGTCAAAGTAACACATTAAATTATTGTGGTATTTAAGAGCATTTTCACCGGATCATCAAAACCTTTTAAAATGGTTCAGTGTTAATATTCTTTACAAATGATATAAATATATCATATCTTTGCACAATTATCTTAGTAAAAAAAGCCCAAAATGTATTGATAAAAATGTATCTCCCTTATATTTGACATGTACTCTGTTCATGATACTCCAGGCGTGTATTTCAAAGTAGTGATAATAACATAAATAATAAGAATATTTTTATTCTGTTTTTAAAACCGTAATCTTCAAACATAGCCCTTTCAAACGATACCACCTTCTCAATATCGCTTAAATAGTCAATTGGACCCAAAATGTCAGACTTGGACACATTTATTATATACATATATATGTACATAACATAAAAAAACAAGAAAAATATCATATCAATGGTTTGGATTTCTTATTTAATAATAAGTTGTCAGTCTCAGTTCATGAAATGAGAACATTTTCTGTTAATATTTTAACTTAAGGAAACCCGAGATCTTTGCCTATTTGGCATATTAGTTAATGAGGATATGTCCTTTGAATGAATTGTTAACACACGGAAGCACACACGGACGACGGATATCAGGCGATCAGTCTCAAAGCTCACCATGGCCACTATATGCTCAGGTTAGCTAAAATAGTCAAATATTTACCAGTAACAGTTCAACTAAATGCCCTATGTGTAAAACATTCCCAAAACGTCCATGCATGTTTTAATCATATAACAACATACATGTATGTATTCAAAGTCAATTGCTTTATACATAATTCCATGCATAGAAATCAAAAGGTCATAAAATCACTAACTTCACCATAGAACTGAATTTCCAGGGTCAACCTCAGGTCATCTATGGTTTCAATTGCTTCCATGGCTGTGTCTAGCAGTCTAAATCTGTCTATGCTTAGAAAATTTGTGTCTCCTGTGATACAAGTTCCGTTCTGAACATCTTCTGCACTGATGTCAAGCTGTCTCCCTTTTACAATTTTTGCTTGTAACACCTTCAATATGTCAATGGGATTTTCTAAATTATGACTTCTTATTTCGTCAATGCATAATTGAGTCAGCTCTGTCATTCCTAAAACATGATTTGTTGGAACTTCCAAATCATCAAAGTTGTTGAGTGATTGGACAAATGCATTTTCTATGAAATCATTTTCATAGTCAGGTGTTCCCAAAAGTTCCTCACCAACATGTATTGTCTCTGCAGGGGTAACAATTCCCAAGGCAGGCAAATCAGGCAGCTCCTCTGTGCAACAACTGATATGCTGTCTTATTTCAGAGACAGCAAAAAGTCCCTCGCATGTCAAACATGACACTTTAATATTTGACTCTGTGTTCAAATCATCAACCACATCTGTAACTGTAAGTGACCTCTGCAAAGGCCGTACATAAAACCGGCCTTGAGGGCCAACAACACTCTTTAAGGTTTGAACATCCCATTTACAATTCAGAATTCTTAAAGTCCTAGTAGTGCCATTGCAACACATCAGTTCGAAACCCCCACTATTTTCTAATTTGGGGAATTCTTTAAGTAGTTTTTCTTGCACTTCTTTTTCCGTATCATTTGAATTGAATGTTATTTTTTTCAATCCAAGGCCTGCCTTAAACAGGCACTCTTTTTCTGAACTATTCGGAATGTTTTTTTGGTTTTGGTCTGACAAACACAGAAAAGATGAAGTCCAAGTTCTTCCTTTCTTTTTCTTCGAAGAAACTCTTGGTTCGCGACATCTGCTTGCATTGAAGAGGTTACTTCGTTCTCTTACTGCTTCATCTGTAAAAGTTAAAATGATAGTTATTAAATAGGTGAAACCAAGAGGGCCCTTGGTCGCTCACCTGAGAGCCAGTGACTGAGTTATGAAAGTTAGTGGCTTACTATTTAGTTAGTAGTTTCTGACCATTTTTTCTCATAAAAATTGCCTTTAAAACTTATTTCTTGTCCCTAAGCCCTACTTACGCAACAAACTGGAAGGGTTTGAACAACTGTGAAGGAGGATCACTAAGGGAATATTTATGTCCCATGAAATGGGGAGACATATTGTTTTTAACTCTGTTGTCTATCTGTCCGTCACGCTTTCTATCCGCTCTAGATCTATTGAACCCCTGGTGGGATTTACAAATAACTATGTACAAATGGCAAGTATGATGAGACGATTTGCAGTGCTTATGTTTGAGCAAGGTTTGTTCAAGGTCAATGTCACAATCTAAGATTAAACATTGTATGACTGTATTTCGTGTCCGCTCTATATCTTTTGAACCCCTGGTGGGATTTACAAATAACTCTGCACATATGTCAAGTATGATGAGACGATTTGCAGTGCCTATGTTTGACCAAGGTCGGTTCAAGGTAAAGGTCACAGTTTCAGATTTAACATTGTATGACTGTATTTCGTGTCCGCTTTATATCTTTTGAACCCCTGGTTGGATTAACAAATAACTTTGTTCAAATGTCAGCTATGCTGAGACGATGTGCAAGGTAGGTTCAAGGTCAAGGCCAGAATTCAAGATTAATCATTGTATGACTTACATGTACAAAGTTCATTATCGCTGACTGGAGTTTTTCTTGAAAACAAGATGTAAGGCTGGTGAGAACCAACTTTTATGTGAAGTTGCATTGTGAAATGGACCTCGCCAATGTTCAGTCACTCACATTCACAGTGTGAGACACACTGAGCTTAGCGTAGACCAGCGCCACAATTCAGTTTTGTATAAGAGTTTTTTGTCACTGGTCATGTTCGTCATTCAGAGAGCTCATGGCAGTCAACGATATTGTTTGTGAGAGTACTGAACATGAGGTATGAGATTTCTTATAAAAGTTTTATTTATTATTAAAAAAACACATGTCACAAGAGCAAATCTACACCACAGGGGCTTTGAAGACTGACCCTGTTTTCTAAAAGAAAAAGAAACTGGCCACCGCCCTCCCCACCTCTAAAAAATGAGGGTCTACACTGGGTCTACACTGCATAAACATAATGTTTATTGTTTTGGTTGATAGATTGGGATTGTTACCAGTCTATTCGCACCGAATTTATGAGCAAATACCATGGAATTGGTATATGGATTACAGTCAATAGGCCACAAACAAGTCAACTGAGCCACACTTTATTTAAGAAAAAGCTCAAATAGGCCACAAAAAAAGGCCATGTTTTCATTTAATTGAAAACGTTTTTATTATCATTGTGTTAATATGTTCTATGTCAGTTTATGATGTTTTATCAATTTTTTTACAACAAGTTGCTTCATTGATTGGACATTTTGTACAAAGCAACATAGATCTACATGTACTTTTTCCGGATTTTTGTTCAAGACTATCATGACTAAACAGGTTGGAAAACAATTAACAAAATGTTGCAACAAAAGAAAAGACATCATTTATATGTCAATATGCTCTTTTGATCAATGACCTTAGTCTACAAAAGTCACTAGGTCTACACAGCACAGAATCAAATATTGATGGTTGCAACATTTTGCATTTTACATGGAAATTGGTTTAGAAATAAATTTATTTATTTATAAATATGACACCTTTGATTGCATTAGCATCTCTGACTTTTACTGCAAGTGTTGTAAATTGTGATCTTATATAACATTGTGATACCCTGACAAAACTGATTGAATAAACATCTTGGGTAGGTGTAGGGAAGATATTATGACTGTAACATAAATTAATATACTTTTTGATGACAGTCCAATTTTGAAAGCAAAAATGACAATCAGATGATGTTTTTATTTGTTCTTGGGTTTCAGGATGACAAGCACAATTTTAGATATCAATTAAACAATGATACTATTTTTTAAAAGCTTGTGTAAATCTAAAAACAAAACTAACTCTTTACAGTGATTGCCATATACAATAGACTTACAAGTACTGCCTGAATTGACTTGTGGCCTATTTGACATGGTACCTCCTGAAACAATTTATTTTTTTATATTTTGGCAAAATACATGACAGATTGTCCTAAATGTATGAAATTTCAGGTTTTATCAATTTTATAGACAATAATTTTCTCAAAGTAACTACTAAGTATTACCTTTTTAATTTTAATACACAGTAATATGAGATTTTAAATAAACAAGAAATGTACCCTTTTACTCTACAGACATGCCTTTTTACCCATGTGAGACCAGTGAAGATCCAGATTAGCTGGCACATCTGATCAGGATCTGCACTGTTCACTTTTTGGTCAGAAATAACCTAATGATTTAAATGATTGAACATTGCAGATCCTGATCACTCATCAGACATCATGGATGTGCTGGCTGATCTGAATGTACACAGTTTTTCCATACCATAAAGGTGTTTACATGTAGGAAAGGGTTAATCTCCAATATATTATCATCAGTTGGGACCAAAAAGTTTGACCAGAAAGCAGAATACATGTGTACCAAGAAAAGCATGAAATATCAAGTTAGTGCTCATTTTGGGAATTAAAAGTGTTCTATTATTACCATATTTTCTGTCATGTGCACATTTCAACATGATTTCATAATCAAAATATGTATGTGAGGTACATGTATAATCAAATACACTATTTACATGGTGTCTGTTTTGTTTTGTTTTAGTTTTGCCAATTTTGTTAAATATTCATGGTGTCACTAAATTTGCTCAGCATCAAAATGTTGTGTTTAAGAAAATATAAAAAATCAAAGCTTTCATAATAATTTAAATTGTTGAAAAAAGTAGATTGCTGTGAAGAGGAAGAAAAACATTTATTGCCATGTCAGTGGGTTTTGGGCCTCTTAAAATACATGTAAAAATCTGAATATACCGGTACTTGGATCTGCTTAAGCTGGACTTTTAAAAGAGAAATTTACCTATTTTAAAGTAGTTTTGTCTACATTTCTGCAATGAAAAATACAAAATAAAGAAAATACCAACTGGAATGAGCTTCAGAATTTGAAATTCACGTTTTCCAGTATATATTACATTTATAAAATACTTACCAGACAGAGATCCAAAAGTGGTTAAGAATAATGGCATTTTTATTGTTAATTGATGTGTTCATTTTTGCAAACAATAATCTCTTGTTATGATACATTTTAAAAAATGGACCAACAACAGTTTTAATTCATGATTTCATTGGCAACTGCAATTCATTTATGTAAGGAAAATAGATATAAAGAAGCATTTTGTAACAAATCTGTTACTAAGACCTGTAAAGGAGTGTTACATATGGATAATCAGACTACATGACATTGTACATGTTTATGTTTAATTGATTGAGATTATTTCATCTATTTTGGCCCAATAGCTGAACTATTTTTCAACTTAAATAAGTAATTCTATCATGCACATTCAAGTAAATTGGCTCAAATATGTACCTTATTGTCACCAAATATGTACCATATTGTCACAATATTTTTCGCACAGCATCTATAGCTTCAAATTGCTGTTGTTAATAACTGAAAATTCCTGTGTCATTGTCATTCCTGGAGATATTTTCAAATATGCCCCAAAATCTAGGTGATGTATCACACTACATATTGAAGTCTCAGTGTGGTGTTAATGTGATGTACATGTATATTAAAATACTTTTTAGGTCTAGATTATAACTTTATTCTTATACATGAATATATATTTTTTGAATAGCATGGGACAATTATGTGCAAATGCAAGTGTACTCAAGGTAACATTTTAAAAAATAAAATTTATTTTTCAGACAATAATATTTTAATTTTCATGCACATACTGTGACATAATATTTAGAAATTACATGTATCAATGAAGAATTTATCAATATTCAATATTGCATTAATTTAATTGAGGTAATGGAAAACATTTGGGTTGTAAATTTAAGTAAGATGCCTTAATTTTTGTGTTTACACATTAAAAACCCAAATGTTTAGTAAAAGTCAGATTGCCAGTTGTCCAGCTGAATTAAGTTGATGTAGACTTAAATTCTTTCCAAAAATCACATAATGTTATGGTGCATGAGTAGGCTAACAAATGTTAGAAACAAATTATTTTTTAATATAAATCATTATCCGAGATTATTAAAGCTAGAGCTCGATAACTGCGCCTTAGTTCATATTATCTTAATGCTAACATCAAGCTGTATGCTTACTTTTGGACATATTATTATTCTATGATGGGTCTAACGTCTCAAAAACAATTTTCAAATGTCACATGAATTCGCGAATTTGTGCATATTTTAAGATAATCAAAAAGTAATCACATCCGAAGCGTTTGACGTGCACATTTTATTAATAATTCAACAATTAAGGAAAAAAAATGATTGAGATCACTTTACCTGCTGTATTGTCTCTTGAACTTGATGGCGTTGATCCCGCCTGCTGACAGTGCTGCGCCTGTGCATTTCGAATTTCTGCTCGAAAGCGGGCTCTGTCACCAATTGTTGATAGTCCTAACGTACAAAGGTCTTTATCCTCTAAAGATTTACACAGATCTATGGTGTCAATTCGTTGATTTTTGAAATTTAGATAGATTGAGCTAAGACCGATACGTTGTAGAACATTTTCAACTTGATCCGCCATTTTAACAAGCAAGACGGTGCTATGGTATTTTGTACCTCTTGTAATCAATGTACTTCGCATTACATTATAAAGTTTCACTTCATCATTTGTTTTGTTGACATCACATCGTGTTTGATAACCATACTAACTTCTTTATAAACTTCATAATAACAATAGCTACATATATCCTGCATGTTTACAATACAATATTAAATGTTCTCTTTATACTTCATTTTTTCATTACGTCTTAAAAATCTGCACTTCACACAATTACGTTCTTACTTTGTTATTTTAAAATTCAATTTATATGCTATAAGTTGGGGTTTTTAACTTATCAATAACACCGCTTGTCATAATGCCCATACATTATCAACTTAAATGTTCACATAACATAATAAGTTCATAAAAGATCTCATATAACATCATGTTACATTATAACATTATGAATTTATTAACTTTTGTATTCAGTTTTAATGCTATTTTTTCCACAATATCTTATAGAAATGCACTGCACATCATAAAGATTTTAATTCAAATACTATTTGTTTCACTAGTTCTTTTTAAAATGCAGCATTCATTATAAAATATTCTCATTTAATGCTTTTTATTTAATTGACCGAATAAAAATGCACTTTACATTATATAGTATTGCTTGGTTTTTTCTAAATGGACTCTACATTAATAAATGTTCACCTTATATACTATTTTTGTCAACTTACTTTATTAAGTTCTCATTGTATATCATATTTGTTTAATGCATACATTAGACTTTTGGCTTTATCAACACAAATGTTCACTTTATGTAAATTCTAAGTCACCTTATATTCAGAAATGTTTACTTTATGTACCTTCTTTGTCACCTTATATCATAAAAATGTAATACACAAAATATTGTATTACTCGACATCATACACATCGAACACTCCAGACAGCTTAGGCGTGCCATAAGTCCGTACTGAATTCTATTGATACTATGAACATATGTGTAGTTTACATAGACGTTTAACCTCGATCAGTTTTCTTATACATTTTTCTTTGTATCAAAGTATGCTCTTGTATTGTGATAACCAAACATAATTAGTTAATAAACAGTTATACTCCAGCATAGATTGTTTTGTTTTACAGGAAATTCTATTGTAAATCACTTGTGTTTTATTTTGTTTATATTGTTAAATTTGAATTGCTGATTTAGCGCAAACCGATCACATGTATATGTATAAATGTAAAACATCTTGAGCTTTTCAAGTTATTTAGCAAATATTTCAAAAGTGTTAGAAAATAAATACCCTAATCATGCAATATGATGTAAAATAAAAGACAAGTGGGTCTTTGAGTAGGTCCTTTGTTAGTCAGTTTTAATTGGTCCTTATTTGTCATCGCTAAATTCTGGTTTACAGTCTTCATTCCTTTACCATCATTACTTTAATTCTTTATCTTCTGCTATCTCAGGAAAAGAAAAATATTTAGCACAGAAAATGTTAAAATAAATGAAAAATAAAATGCTCTAGTTTGTAAGATCAAGTCTGAAGGCTGGCATGCTTGTATTCCAGAATTTAGCGATGACAACTAAGGACCAATTAAAACTGACTAACAAAGGACCTACTCAAAATGGAATTATCTGGGCTGCCCATGTGGACCCCATTTGCACTCACCATATGGGACCCATATAGATTGCTATCTGGGTTGGACGTCAGGCCAGAAACATCATAAAATCATCAATAACGTATATAGTAATCAAAGCACTGAAAGTGCTGGAAGCCGGCGGATCGTAAACATAATCAAAATAAAACAACCCCATGATGTGCAATGTAACAGGACTTCCAGTTTTATTCCAGCCATTGTAAATATATAATATCTGAACAGAATGAAGAAACTCCTATGGAAGACATGTGTCATTTGCTTGCAAAAATGCACAAACCACTCATAATAAAACTGGTCAAAATATTTAACAAGATGGTCCATAGGACCCTATGTCGCTCACCTGTCAACAACTGCTCAAGAGTCAGTGGATGCGAATGCAATTGCCATAATAGCTTTCTTTGGCTCTTTCAATGGCCATAACTCTGGAATCCCTGATGGAATCTAGCCGGTTCAAGAAAGGAACCAAGATCTTATAGTAACTCAATTATTGTACAAGTCTGATTAAATGCAAATCAAAAATGAAGCTGCTTTTGTGCAGACAGGTCTAAATAGTTTATTTTGGCACTTAACTCCGGAATCCATAATGCAAGATTGCAATTTCAAGAAAGGAACTAAGATGTTATGGTAATGGAAGTGAATATCAGACCAAAATTAAGACCACTCGAGTGCAGACAAGCTTTTCTTATAACTTGACCTAGTGATCTAGTTTTCAAGATCACATGACCCAGTTGCGAAATTGACCTAGATATCATTGAGATAAACATTTTGTCCAAGCTTGAAGAAGATCTGACCAAAATTAAGACCTCTTGACTGCAGACAAGGTTTTTCTATAATTTGACCTAGTGACCTAGTTTTCAAGGTCACATTACCCAGTTTTTAATCCGACCTAGATATCATTGAGATAAACATTCTGACCAAGTTTGAAGAAGATCTGATAAAAATTAAGCAGCTAGAGGACTGACAACAATTGTGAATGGACGCAGGACAAAAGGTGAGTACAAAAGTTCACCCTGTCACTATTTGACAGATGAGCTGAGTAATTTTAGGAGAACTACTGAAATAAATGAAAAAAAAGGAACATTAAAAGCAATCGAACTGGACAAATACAAAATATTACAGGTCATGTTTGATCAAGCAAGAATCAAATGCATCACTGTCTAGAATGCCTAGCCATGGTTGTAATGCAACTCAATATTTACACAAGTACCAATTTTAGTTCATTCCAAACAGTGGAGTGCATGTCAGGATGCTAAACAGTAGTTGAACTTGACGAGGGTAATATAATTTTATATCCATTCTTTATAGCAATATATCACAACTCAGGGCAATGCCAATGCCTTATAATTTCATTTAGTAAATGAAAGAGGCACAACAAATGTTTGGGGTAATTTTGATGCACAAAAACTTTTAAAAAGTGATTTGTTTTTGCAATAATGAGGATATTTAGGAAATTGCATTTTTAATATGAAGTTAGCAC
Source organism: Corbicula japonica (assembly GCA_038501625.1). Taxonomy (NCBI): domain Eukaryota; kingdom Metazoa; phylum Mollusca; class Bivalvia; order Venerida; family Cyrenidae; genus Corbicula; species Corbicula japonica. The sequence continues at coordinate 4,110,034 of JAZAYU010000016.1, forward strand.
TTAATTAAGTCTTGCAAATTAATTTTAAGTAATGCATGTGTAAGTATCACTTAATACAAGATATGACTTGTGAAGATCAGGTTTTGACCCATTGAAAATCTCATCAGGGGTCAAATGACACCTGGTTTTCAAAAGCAACTGAAATCCCTGCTTGATCAGAAAGTACAATGTATCTAAAAGATCTAAACATGAACAGACTCCACTGACCAGCCTCCACTGATATGCAAGTTGATATGGTCTAACCTTGTCAAACAAGGAATAAAAGCTGTATCCATGTAGGCCCCTTTTTACTTATGCATAATAATTTATGTCTACTAACATGGAAAAATTAGACATAAAACATGGAATACTTGTGTTTTGCACAGAAAATTCATTTCTAACTTTAACCCTTAACTCCAATTAATATGAACCTTAAGTTTATGGCATGGACAGTGTAGAATTAGATCACCCTGCATCTCTGTGCTGTTTGATCAGGATCTGCACTGTTCAATTTAAGATTCATAAGGTTATTTCTAAACAAGATGTGACCAGTGTAGGTCCTGATCAGATGACACAAATATTTAGTCTGATCCGGATCTACACTAGATGCACAAGTGATAAAGGCATATACATTGTATATGGCAGAAAGGGGCTGTATATCAATCAGTTTTTGTTATGCCCCTTAGAATGAACAATCTTCTTAATGAATATTATCATCTTCAACTAGAATCTATTTCAGAAATTACTCTACTTCATAAAGCTATTTCAGTTACTAACTAAGTCAATGCGATAATATATTGCTAGTCAGAAATATTAACACTTTATATGCCATATTAATTTAACTAAAAAAAAATTTATAAGAAGATATAATTCAGGGACATTAGATGCAGATTCTTGCATTTTGATGCATGCATATTTTTTTTCAAATTTAACACCCCCACCATTTTGAGTTTGGGATCATTTTGATGTTGGAGAATTTAAATAATTAAGTGGTCAATTTTTGCAATAATAGTGATTAATATTGTGCACATGTCTATTGCATTTTAACCCTTTACTTTTGGCTGATTGTGAATCCACTAAAATGAGGTGAAAATGACTTTTCAGATTTAGCACATAGAGGAACCCTGGATAAGAATTATATTTTATTTTAAATATGTTTTTTCCCAAGCTCAGAATATGGTGGGTCAAATGTGGGAAAAAACTTATTTGCTTACGTCAAAATGCAAGAATCTGCATACAGATCTATTGATAATTGAAACCCCTGAGGTGGGAAATCAAGTCAGTGGTTAATTTGCAAGTTTATTCTACACTGATATAAAGTTGTCTTAAAAAAGTGAGATTGTTTTTTGGTTACCTTAGGAAAACTAGGTAATTTTAACATTAAAAATACTGGTTTCCCTAGGCTATGTGGTAGTATTGATAAATCAAATAAATTTCAACAATTTTGAGCAACAAAAGCTTTCCAAAATTGAAGGTGCTGCATTATTCATTTCATATCTGGGACCTACTAAATATATCTGGGCGGTCTTAAAGCTTGGCCGTTTGTCTCTGACTGCAGGCCTTATAGTCTGCATGTCCCATCTGTTTAGTTCATTAATCTGGGCCAAATCACCCGGCCATATTGTCTGCATATCATTGAAGCTTAGGAAGCTAATTTCAGCTTTCTTGCAAACAAATAAAACTATTTACCTTGTAAACACCTGTAAATCTGGATGGTGTAATTGCCGGTGTGATACGGAACTTTGTTTTCCAAAGTGCTTGAACATGTTGAAGTTGAAGTGTCTATCTTTACATCCTCACCAGAAAATATAAACAATATTCAGATGTGTGTTCATGCAGCTGGTTGATACAAATCATGAAATGCAAAATATGCCAAACTTTTAAAGTAAAGTTGATTGCACATTTATGCATACAATGACTGCCCTCATGCAATTTTAGGAATACAGTTGAAACAGTTTCAAAACTCTTCCTGACCTTTCGGAAATTACACAGTGTCTGTAATAAATTTTTGTCGATGTTTGTGTTTAAATTTTGTAATCCTTCCAGGATTTCGCGGAGTCAAGTTAATTCCACTTCCAAAAAAACACATTTGGCATCATTTTCATGATTTTCACAATTAAAATTCGCACAAAACATTAGCTAGACAGCCCATAGAGCGCTCTTTTTGTTGGAACAAAATCTTCGAAAATGTTTAATGTTTTAGGTAAACACAATTGAGGGGAGATCACTGGAGGTGTGTGTAGTTTGGGCTAAACCCCATACGTCTTACGTAACAAAACGTAAAACTGTCGACACATTATATATTTTGAATTAATCAAAAATACATCCCTCAAAATACTGAAACACTTCAACATTTTTGCAATGTGTCTGCGTTCAGAATATGCGTTCAGAATATTGCCATTTGACGGTGCATAGAATCACCGAAAACAACCAAATAACCGAATAAGACCGAAAAAGGGACCGAATATGATTAAAAATTGAATTTAAACATAAATGCTATTTATTTTAAAAGTGGTATCGGGTACAAAAATAATGTTTTTGGGTACACTTTTCTGTCTTTTTCGGTGTTTTCGGTTATGTTGGTCTTAGTCGGTGTTTTGGGGTAGTTTTCGGTAATTCTATTCACCCGCCATATTGCGTCATTTTGATTGTATTACACATACGCAGTTTATTTGATTATAAATATCGATATTATCAGTACGCCTTCGTTGCTTTCATTGAGTAAGAGTTTTACTGATTATTCTTTAAAAGCAATCAATTTAAATGATCGTTAACAACTGATTTTCTATGATTGCTTTTGGAACTCTTTTCTGACGTCTACCAGAAGCTGTACTTCGACTTTTTCATTTGAGCGCACCTGCTGAAAGGTCTGTGATTTCGAATTGCGGTTTCTTTAGCCTGCGGCTATATAGCCGCCGGCTAAATATATTATAAATATACAAGTAATAACAGTTCCCCGGAGGATCGGAACACAGGACGGATTCACAGGAGCTGACCAGCAGCAATGTAAATATCATCTCAAAGGAGTCGTGTTTATTCCCATTAAAAGTCGCCGTTCTACATTCCTGTTCCAATATAAACAAAAAGAAAGATAAAGGTATATGAGAAAGAAAGAAAGTGGTATAGTTGTGCCTATTGCTGAATATCAGAGAGAACAGCACAAGGCGGATCTGGCGAAAATATGCGCAAAAGAAGACGACGCAAGAAGGTACAAAATATATTGACTCCCCTAATGCCCAGCCAGAAATTACAGCCCCATTAGGAGTTCTTCGATGAGAAGTCATATGAGGAAACGAAAAAAAGGTGCTCTCTTTCTAGCTGCTGAGGAACTTTCAGTTATAGAGAAAAATCCACGTTTGTCACATATTTGAAGCAATTGGGAATTTCATGGTCAAACACACTTTCACAAAATATTGTTTACATATGTCAAATACAAGGACATAACATATTGTAGTCAGTATCATTGTGTGGTTTATTTTTGTGATTTTATTTAATTACATTTTAGACAACTCATATATCCAGTTATTTGTCTTTGCTACTCCAACCGGTTTTAAGGTATGCAAAAAATTACATACATTAATAAGATTTCTTTGTGCAAAGTGTTATAAAACAGCATTTTGATATTAAAGAGACTTTGAGAATTTACTTTTTTATCGATGGAGGTGCAATGATGACTGTAGACCTAACCAACATGTTCCAAACTGATAGGTGATGAAGAGTTCTAAGCAGTTCTAGCTAAAGTTAATTCGTCTCATTTGCTCTTCTTGTATTGTAAAGAACATGTATTAAGTCTATCTCATTTATCGCAGTCATCTCTAACTGAACAAAAAAAGGTTTAGAACAAGAGCTGTCACTTGAAATTGACATATGCCCCCGAAATGCAGCTTTGAAATCGAATTGGTATACATATGTAGTAAAAATATGCCTGTGGAAGTTAAATAGTAAAGAGTAAGGGCCTATAACCCTTGCAACAAGAGGGTCCATAGGGTGGCTCACCTGTCAACAACTGCTCAATGGTTGTAAGAGTTGTGTGCAAGTTTGGTAAAATCAAGGGAAACAAGAGGGACATGATGGCCCTTTATCGCTCACCTGAATACAACAAAGTTGTGTTGTATGTGACCAATTGTCTCGATATGGTGAACATTTACACCAAGTTCTTTTAAAATCCAATAAGAAACAACAAATTTACAGCTTGGAAAAGAAAATGCTAATTTTAGTAACAGTTACCTTGACCTTGGACCTACCGGCATGGGTACTGTACGCAACACAACCCCTTGTAATGGTAAACATTTATGTAAAGTTATTTTGAAATCACTCCATTCATTAGGAAGTTACAGCCCAGACAAGAAAATTTTATTTTTAGTAACAGTGACCTTGACCTTGGACAAACAGCCATGGGTATTGTACGCGAAACAACATCTTGTCATGGTAAACATTTGAGCCAAGTTATTTTAAAATCCAATGAGAAATAACACATTTACAGCCTGGACAAGATTTTTCTATTTTTAGTAACAGTGACCTAGTTTTTGACCCCAGATGACCCATATTCAAACTCGTCCAATTAATAACTGGGACTAATGTCCTGACCATGTTTCTTTGCAATCGGACAGTCAGAGCAAAAATGTGACCAACTAAAGTGTTAACAAGAAAATTCCATTTTTAGGAACAGTGACCTTGACCTTGGACCAACCGACATGGTTTTGTACTCAACACACCGCCTTGTCATGGTGAACAGTTGTGCCAAGTTATTTTGAAATCCAATGAGAAATAACAAATTTACAGCCAAGACAAGATAATTCTATTTTTAGTAACAGTGACCAAGATTTTGATTCCAGATGACCAATATTCGAACTGTTCCAAGTAATTACTGGGACTAATGTCCTGACCATGTTTCGTGACAATCGGAGCAAAAATGTGACCGCTAGAGTGTTAACAAGAAAATTCTATCTTTAGTAACAGTGACCTAGTTTTTGGACCCTGATGACCCATATTAAAACTTGTCCAAAAATCATTGGGACAAACATCCTGACCAAGTTCCATGACAATCAGAGCAAAAATGTGATCGCTAGAGTGTTAACAAGAAAATTCTATTTTTAGTAACAGTGACCTAATTTTTGGACCCAGATGACCCATATTTGAACTCATCTGAGAAATCATTGGGACAAACATCCTGACCAAGTTTCAAACCAATCGAGGAAAATATGTGACCGCTAGAGTGTTAAAAAATGTGGGACGTACTGACGGACTGACCGACAACTTGGCGACTATATGCTCGCCCGAATTTCTGCGGGGAGCTTAAAAAAGTGTGGCCTTAACTTGCCAGTTTGTGTACATACACTGTATACATCTAAGACTTTCTTAAATTTAGTCTTAACATTTTGAGAATGTGCTTCAAATTTGTTGTTGTTGTTCTTTTTGTTGTTTTACTTACAAACAGTGAATAACATATTCAGAAAAGCCTGAATTTCAAAGTGCTACAAAGTAAGAAAGTTTATTTGGTCACTATCCATAGAAGATGACAAAATTTACCCTATAAAATCTTCCAGAGCGAAGTTCTTAATATTGCATAACACAGATCTAAGCAGCAAAGTTCATGAGGTCATTGTCCAGCAACTTGACCAATATTAATGAATAAACTGGTAAACATCATATGTAGCTGAAGACAGGTAGAAATATTGGATTTTGACACTTGAAATTTTCACTCTGCTACTAAAATTTTTGTTTCAAATTTTATCACTGAACAACCAGTGAATGAATTGTTCAGGAAAGATTGAATTTTAAGATGGTATAAAGCTTGTGTCAAAATCTGGTTAATAACTGTAGAAAATCAAAGGTTAAAAACAGATTTTGAAAGAAAAAAAATCCCCAGGGCGGGGCCCCTGGTCAATTTAACAACATGATTTTAATCATTTATGTAGAAATCATCAATATCAATATTCATACCAAATTTCATGACAATCGGACAAAAAAATGTAACCTCTATTGCTTTAACAAAATTTACCTTAGGGTTAGGGTTAGGTAAAAAGGCTCATAACTCCGCCAAAAATAATCCGATCAGAAATTCCTTAGGAAATGCACAACTAGGCTTGGTAACAAACACTCCTGTGAAGTTTCAATGAAATCCCTCAAGCGGTTTCAAAAAAGCTTAGGGTTAGGGTTAGGTAAAAAGGCCCATAACTCCGCCAAAAAAATCCGATCAGAAATTCCTTAGGATATGCATAACTAGGCTTGATGACAAACACTCCTGTGAAGTTTCAATGAAATCCCTCAAGCGGTTTCAGAAAAGAAGCGAGGACAAGATTTTGCTAAAAAGGGCCATAACTCAGCCAAAAATAATACGAGCAGAAATTCCTGACGATATGCACAACTAGGCTTGGTGACAAACACTCCTATGAAGTATCAAAGAAATCCATCAAGCGGTTTTGGAGAAGAAGCGAGGACAAGATTATTTCGGACGGACGGACGCGACGGAAGGACGGACGGTCCGATAACTATATGCCTCCCTTCGGAAGCATAAAAAAACCAAGAAGACGTGCCTTTCAAGAAATTCAAAGTCAGATACAATTCAGGAACTATTGATGTCTGTCTTTGGCGAGAATTGGCAAACACAAAATTTGAAAGGGAGACTGTGTGTTAACAGTAGTGGTGTTCACACACCAGCTATCACCAACAAAGCTAGCACCTGCCTAAATTTGCTCTTTTTACCCACAGAAACTTTTATTTGACCGTTCAAAACAGGACTCTCACTAGAAGGAGACTTATAAATGTACAGTTCTTAGAAACCATTCTCATAAATATGTTTCACCATTCTTTTCAAGTTCCTGCATCAACCCACCACGTTATCGCAAAAAAAACTTGTGAATAACAAATGCCCTGAATGTGGCAATACTTATGCAGAAGGGTCATCATCAATTTCTTTAAACGCATCATTAAAGATCGAAGGAAGAGCGGCACCACTTATCTTCTTCACGCAGCAGGCTGAACAATTGAAAGAAAGTCTTAATGTTGAAGCAAAAATCACTCACAAAAACTTCCATCAGCAGCTTGTATCCAAACATATTTCAGCTAAACTGCAACTAAAGGACAACGAAATCACTTCCATCGTAGTCGTGTAAAGAATGGATAATGCCGGTTTCAATGAACAATTGTTTTGTATTAGAAGGGACTTACAAATTACAAGGGACTTGGCTATAAAGCTTTGCCAGAAGATGTTGCAAAGACCAGCCAACATCAAACATTCCATCAGCCAAGAGGGGTAAAAATAACAGGAAAAGCTGGCCAGGACTTCGAAGTCAGGGCCTACTCTAGCAAAAAAACAAGCACCAGCGGATCCGTCATACATTCCCCGAAATGTCGGCTCAACTCTTTATAACCCAATCAGAGGAGAGAAAATAACTTGGAAGGCCCATGTAGATGTTTTAGTGCTGTTGATGCCAACTTATTGATTTTACCCGCTTTACAAACAGATGATGTTCAATTATACGGACTCAAAATACGGCAAAGTTCCTAAAGGCTCAGTTCTAAGTTATCAACAAAAACTGGAGACTGGTTTTGTTGTGAATGTTTATGATGCAGTTGAATTCCCTGATCTTCCATCATCTAATGTTATGTTAAATTTACATGAAAGTGTTTTAGATGAATTGCAAAGTACTTATTTCATAAATCTCCAATTAAGTAAACAAGAATCAGTTAGATTTGAAAGATTGCAGATTAAAAATCCTTTATAGTACAAAGTTCAGAAGAGCAGAATAACAGCTTCTAAAGTGGGCGAAAATTACAAACGCAAAAAGGAACCATCTAGTCTTGTGTTTTAACATCAGCTATGCGTGAAGGCCTAGTTTCTGAGCTGGAAGCTGTAAGTGCTTATGCAGCTCTTAAGAAAAACAATGTAAATATTTCCCATGCGGGGTAGTAGTAAATATTTGGGCATCCTGGTTAGCTGCAAGTCCTGATAGAAAAGTTTATGACCCTGGTAGGGCATCTCCATTCGCTTTACTTGAAGTAAAATATCCGCAGATCTCGGGTGTTTTAGAAGCTCCATACCTAAAGAAAAATGCTGTTGGTGAATTAAAGCTGAATCGGAATCACCAGTACTATTTCCAAGTTCAGGCACAATTAGCACTGACTGGATTAGAGTGGTTTGATTTCTTTGTATGGTATAAAATGACCAGTGTGAAACAATTTTTACTTTAATAAATACATGGCAAGAAGTTGAAAACAAAATAACAACTGACAATTTGTTTCAACCACTTTATTTAAGTTTATGTTGCCCACGACTTTACAAGAGGACCATTTAAATTTGCCATTTAACACGCCACAGTCCACAGTTGATTCACAGAACCAGTCAGTGTCAATGGAATGAGTGTATCGAACAAGTGTTTTTCTTTCATTCTTCTGTTCATTCGTTCAATGTGAATTCGAAGTCGTGCGATCTGTTCGGTATTTTCAATTTCACTGACAGAGAATTGCTTTTTTTTCGTAAAAGTCATGAATTTCCAATTTAGCACCATTCTATCTATTTTCAAACCGTGGAAAGTCATATTTACTTTCACTTCCTTTTGTTAGTACCCATAGGAAACAAACAATAGTTTTGTGACACGAGTCAATTTTGTCACAACTCTTGTTGGTGACATCATATGAGTCTGTGTCAACAAAGTTTAAGAGCATTTCTTAGTTCACAACAGGCTCAACATATTGGAAACAGGCAACTAGTATTTACAAGGAAAAAAAAAACAGTAAAGTTTTGTGGACATTTCCCTTAATTTGAAAGGGACTTTGACAAATCTTGTCCAAAAGTATTTTAATGTAGATTACCCAGCCAATTGTGTCGAGTGTTCTGGTTTTCTCAGGAATTATCTGTCAGATTTGTGGCCATCAACAACAAGTTGTTACGAAAAATAATAGATGGTGAAAATGGACCTACAGGCACCTTTTTATTAAAGGTGCCACGAGACTCTTCTAAAGAACACTAGGTCAGGGCGCTTGCCCAACTTGAGGAAAGTGAAATAGAACTAGTGGAACCTTCAACTGATGGGTACGTTCCATCAACGTTCACAAACACCTAAGACCTTCAGAAAAGAAAAATAGCAAATCGTGCCAAATCATACCAACATAAGCTTTCTTGAGTATAAGGTAGCCCACAAGATTTTCTAAGATTTGGATTGGTCATCCCTTGTGGTTGTTCTTCGACTAATTTGCATCATCTGGTGGTATTTCTGGAAAATATACATTAACAAGAGCAATGACAACAAGAATGATAACTCCAGTTTCAATAGTTTTTGAGTTATGCCCCTTTCCAAAGCAACTTTAACCTGAAACTTAATGTTGCCTATAACTTTGTCCTATTCACTTCATACTTAGAATATATCATCAGCATGAACAATGCCATCTGTGACGACAAAAGTCGTGCACTACTTATTTTTGTGCAACACAGCTTTATCCGTAATCACAGTTCGGTGATTGCAGAAAGTCTGCATTTACAAACCAATTTTTGAATATGATAACTCAGGTTTCAGTTATTCCCCTTTAAATGCATTTTAGATGACACATGTGTTCACTGATGAAGTATTGAAATCAACTTAAATAATTTTTTTAAATTATATATGATTAAACATAGGCCCACGTTTCAACTATTTCCATGCAGGCGACACATGTGTTCCGCGGAACACAACATTCTAGTCTATTTTAAGTAACAGTGACCTTGACACTGACCCCACAGGCCCGAAAATCGAACTCGATCTGTATTTTCATATGTTAATTCTATGTCCCAATAAAAGGATTTAATCTGTGAAGTAATTCATGAGTTATCGTCCGGAAACCATTTTTCTATTTTTAGCAACACTGACCTTGACCCCACCAAACCCAAAGTCGAACCTGACTTGAATCTTTTGATGTTACACCTGTGTACCAAACATTTTTAAAATATTTGATGCCTTTCAGGAGTTATCGTCCGGAAAACATTTTTCTATTTTTAGTAAGAGTGACCTTGACACTGACCCCACCAGCCCCAAAATCGAACCTGACCTGTATCTTATGATGTTACACCTGTGTACCAAAAATTATTTAAATCTGTCAAGCCTTTCATGAGTTATCATCCGGAAACGAAGAATCCGACAGACCGACAAGCTCACTCCTACATACCCTCTCAAACTTCGTTTGTGGGGGTATAATAAGAAAATAAATTCGCAAAATTGAATCACACCAACATCATCCAGACTAATACGAAAAACAGACAGAAAACATCACACACATCATCCAGACTTCTACGAAAAACACACATAAAACATCACACCAGCATCATCCAGACTTCTAGGAAAAACAGACAGAAAACATCACACAAGCATCATCCAGACTTCTACGAAAAACAGATAGAAAACATCTGAACGACTTAAAACTGTCCATTAACGGACGTCCAAATCTTCCAATATGCTTGTTGGGCAATATAGCTGATGACATACCACTCATGATTACAGAGAGCAGACTTCTATAAATAAACGTTAGTATAATTGAAACACTGTGTCGGAATCGCAAAAGAGTCGCTATACCATAGCTATAAAGAGAAGGCTTGTGATGAAAAAAATAAATATCGCAATTACAATATATTATCATTTGACTCACTCTGAAGTACTTAGGCTGCATATGACAGCAGCAGCATTAATGAACTAGGGAACAACAGCTGCTCAAGGATCAGTGCCCAAGGTTATAAAACTAAGCATGGAAACCAGTCTCAGCTTTATAACCCTTCAGCCCTGATGTATTGGAATATTGAGCTATGTAATAATTTGTTTATTGGTACTAGATAATTTCACCGTACTCTCATGTTTTTATTTTAGAAGAGAAACTTGCAGAAAATCAACGCAATGTGGTGCCAAAGAATAAACAGACTAACAACCAGTTGGCTTCTACTTCCTGGAAGAAGTGGGCTGTGCACAGAAATGAACAACCGGAAGCTGTGTTCGAACCAGGATTTCCAAGCCCTGAAGACATAGTCTCTCTTTTGAGGAAATGGACCATCAGTTGCAACGCTTCGTTTATGAAATCCGAATAAAAATGGTGCACTCTATCCGCAAAAATTCTTTCACTCAGATCATTGCTGATGTTCAGCGACATTTACGAGAAGACGAAAACATTCAAGTAAACTTTTTACTTGAAATTGACCCAATGTTTGAACAGTTTAGGAAAACTATTGGTTCCAGAATGAGTCAATAGACAAATAAGGGAATTCGGGTAACAAAGAAAACTGCAGATCCGGCAACTAAATGAGTCGAAAATGTGGGAGACCGGTGTTGTTGTTGTTTTTTTTCCTTTGATGCAGCTTCTGTGTAAGTAACGTTGTGTTTTTATTATTATACGTAATGGCTAAGTGTTTGGTATTCGGTAAAGTAAAAAAGACATAAACTTGTTAGCCGAACTATTTGAAACAAAAGAAACATATTGTGAAATATACTCCCTGAATTCGTAAAAATGCACAAGGAGTGCTAAAACAGTAAAAATATAATATAAATGAGCCAATTAAACAGTATAATCAACGCGGCAACATTTCAAGTTGTTTAAACTGTTTGAAAGAAACTTAGATATTATACCCAGGGTTGGCAATTTTTACAGAAAACCTTTGGATACACTAGACAATAATAACAATTCTTGATTTAGCTGCCGAAAATCCTAAAAAGGATCTAAAAGTAATGATGAAGGGATTTTATTTGGAGAAACGTATTGCAGCCAATGACTGTTTTATGGCACAACTGAATGTATAATATAAAATTTGCATTATCAGGAAAACACATTTCACGAAGAGAATGACATTCTGAGCGGAATCAGACACCTTAATCTGGTCGAAATAATACGCCACTGCACAAGAAAATTGAAATAATTTACGTTTCGAATAATACGAACTTGACTGTAATTTTCAGTGTGGAAGGAAAAGGTGCGTATATCTCGTGCGATTAGGCAATTTAATTGTTGGTTTTATCTGTGTACACCATTCGAGGCGTTTCTATTCAGCGGTAAACATGTCGGAACCCGCCCACCCGCCCTTTAGGTTGTAAATATTGTTTTCGGATGGAAGTCGATGTTAAACAGAACTTTCAGAGAATTAATCGGAAAATGGGTGTAATAATAAAGTGTATATTTTTGTTCCAGGTGTTTCGAGTTTTGGTGTTTTCTCTTAGTCATAAACAATACATTTATTTATCATGTAAGAAATATGGATATTTTAAGGCCATTCACTAGTTTCAGGTTCGAGTGGTACTATTAGATGAAGCTTAATCCAGATGTGTTGAAAGTTTTCCGTTCGTCTGCTGGACAGCTAAATAGCCAGAGCTACTGATATCTGCTTTTCATTCGGACGGTTCGCACACTACAGGCCCACTGATTCTACCTCTGTTTGGACAGTTTTTTGAGCAACTTGCACTTGGACTATACAGTCATTAAAAAAAATCTTATGTATATTACCGCTGAATACAACGACCTATTCCTAGTATTTGTTTGTGTTTTTTACGAATTATGAGAAAAGGAAATAATTAATTTACTCACGTTAAAGTGAGTAAACTTCAACAGCTTCCGACATTTGGTCGTTTAGGAGAAATGTACTAGAATCTTGTTAATGTGATGGTTCCAAACATGACAATAATTGAAATGAGAGAATAATTTTCCTAACAGTTGGCTAAAAAGTTACCAGTTTTGCATTGTCTGTTTGAAAAAAGACCCCCAAAAAAAATCCCAAAATTGATCATTGTATTGATATACAAATTCCCTAAATGGCCATTTTTGTCGATAAAAAATTCCCAAAATGTCCAGACTCCTTTTCACAAAATATGCAGAAAAGCCCCTGATTATCAACACTCCTTTTCACAAAAATATGCAGAAAAACCCCTTATTAAGTGATTATGAACATTATTTCTGTTTGCTATATTCACTGCCCCATGACTTACCTCCTTGAGCATGCCTTAATAACTTCATAACTTTCATAGAAACAAGTCATGTCTGTAACATTTAACAGAAGCTATTGATTTGCATTTCATACCTATTGAAACTTGAACAGGCTAAGTTTACATTAGGGCATGTGTGGTGTGCCTTGAAATACTATCTTACATAATCACACACAAAACCCTAACCTTTTACCATTTAATATAGTCTTAGTTTTTCGGCAAAACATAACCATATATCTTACATACTTCCCATATGTAGCTTATAATAATCAGCTGTGTTGTGTGGATGTGGCATGTTTGCTTGCATTAGATATCTATAGTATAAGGTGTTCTGGTGTGATTGTTTAGGCTGGTGGCTGAATGGTGACGGGTTTTGTTTTCATGTCGCCTGCTAGCAGGTAGACACATAGGGATCCTATTGTCTGGGGACATCATTGTCGGCGTCTTCAGTCCCATCATTTTTTATGAAACTTATTGTTGCCTATAACTTTGAAAGCACTTTTCCTATTAACTTAATTCTTGGAATATATCATCTGCATGAACAAAGCCATCTAAGACAACAAGAATGATAACTCCGGTTCACTATTTCTGTAGTTTTGCCCCATTTAAATTATTACAATATGATACTTCATGTTGCCTTTAAAATTTAAAGTATGTCATCTGCATTTATAAAGCAGATTTCATACTGAGAATGATTACTCCTGATGAACTTATTTTTAGTTATGCCCCTTTCAATTTACTTTAACCTGAAACTTAATTGCTTATAACTTGAAAAGTATTTGTTCTTTTGACACAATACTAGATGTATATAATCTGTTTAAATGAAGTTATATCTGTTCTGAGTTGTTCTCCTTTGAATTATTTTACATGAAACTTCACTTTCCTTCTAATTGGAATATACAATAAGGATAACAACCAATGCACTCAGAAATATATCTGTATCATGTTCATTTGAAGATAACCAATACTATGTAAATGCGCTGTGTTTACGTTTGATTCTTTCGACTTTGCGCAGTCCAAAAAATTTTCATTTTGCCGACATAGTCGACTCATTTTCTTCCATAACTTTTCGTATCTGAAATTCATGATCTTTATCCGATTACTATACCACTCTCTTTTCTTTGTGAAGAGTTATTATCTCCCTGTACATTGCCTTGGGGCAGAAACGTGTGAATTTCAAGTAGGATTAGCTTCATAAGGCTTTGTAAGGTGGGAAAGTGTTATCTCAATAAACCAAATGCACGCGGTGACCTAATCAAATAAAGATATTATTTATCATAGAAATAGATAGAAATGGTTTTTATACCCCCACAAACGAAGTTTGAGGGGGTATATAGGAGTGAGCTTGTTGGTCGGTCGGTCTGTCGGTCGGTCGAATTCTTCGTTTCCGGATGATAACTCATGAAAGGCTTGACAGAATTAAATAATTTTTGGTACACATGTATATCGTCATAAGATACAGGTCAAGTTCGATTTTGGGGCTGGTGGGGTCAGTGTCAAGGTTAGTGTTTGCCCGATTGTCGCCGATAATCGATAATCAGTCGGATAACTTCAACATCGGCGACAATCGAGTCGAATTTTTCAGAATCGATGTCGCTAGGTTACGCGGATGCATTTTTTTCTCTCTTTTCGGTAGTAGCTTGCCGGTAGTTTCTTTCCGTTTATTTCTGAAGGGAGGTAATCCATCAAGACAGTAATGGATGGCAACAATAACGAAGACATTTTTCCTTACCCGGGAAAGACGACTTCCCTGGTCTGGAAGTATTTTTACTTCCGAAAAATGAAAGATGGAGCTCCAGTTAATGAAAATTTAGACATGAGCAGAGTCATTTGCAAGCTTTGCAGGAAATCCTATGCCAATAAAGGCATGAAAATAATACCCCACCCACAATATCACGCTTGTTACGGTTATGTTACCCATGATATTTTAAAGCCAATTTCGATTTGAGTTCCGATTTTTGATACTTTTAAACTGAAAAGTAGGGTTCAGTAAGCTCTGAAATTGTATGGCTAGTTGTTAATAATCTTAGGGCCAAGTTTTGTGACTGTCAAACAGTCTGACCTGAAATACTGTAAGAAAGTATAGTTTGTAGCATTAAACTTGTACAGAAACAGATTAACCTGGCTCATATTTAAGACAGAATGTTATTAACGGACAACAGAAATTATAGCATTTTATTTTTTATTATTTCCATTTTAACGTATATTAAATCAGTATCTACTGATTTGTTAATAACAAAAACTAAAACAGCTAATGAAACAACATGTTCCGATTATCCGATTATCAATCGGCTGAGCCAAGCCGATTTTCTCCGATTATCGATTCTGAAAAATCCAGTCGATTCCGAACACTAGTCAAGGTCACTGTTACTAAAAATAGAAAAATGGTTTCCGGATGATAACTCATGAAACACTTCACAGATTTAATCCTTGTTTGGTAAATAGATGTAACATCACAAGATACAGGTCAAGTTCGACTTTGGGGCTGGTGGGGTCAATGTCAAGGTCAGTATTACTAAAAATAGAAAAATGGTTTCTGGATGATAACTCATGAAACACTTCACAGATTAAATACTTTTTGGGTATATAGATGTAATATCACAAGATACAGGTCGAGTTCGACTTTGGGGCCTGTGGGGTCAATGTCAAGGTCACTGTAACTTAAAAAAGAAAATTTGTTTCTGGACTATAACTCATGAAATACTTCATAGATTTAATTATTTTTTGGGTCGCAGATGTAACATAACAAGATATCGGTTAGGTTTGACTTTGGGGCCTGTGGGTTCAAGGTCAAGGTCACTGTTATTTAAACTTCAGAACTTTGTTTCCACTCAGTAACTAAAGCTTGGAATGAGATTCCTAAATGAAATTTGGTGTATTGGTGGTTTTTGTGAAGATGACTTTTGGGATTCAAAGTAAGGCCTGCGGGGTCAAGGTCACTGTTACTAAAAATAGAAAAAAAACTGTATGGTCAATAACTTTGGTTCAGAATGAGATATTGTGATAAAAATTGCTATATAGGTAGTGTCTGTGAAGACGAAACTTTGTATTGAAATTGGGTCTGATGGGATCAAGGTCACTGTTCACTGTTACTAAAAATAGAAAAAATGTTTCTGGATGATTTCTCATGAAAAGTTTCACATATATCAACAATTTTTGGCACACAGTTGTTAAAAGTTAGGTAAAGGTCACTAAAGGTTACTAACATACTCAAACCATTTCTGCTCAATAAATTGAGAAGGAATGAGATATTGTGATGAAACTTGCTGTATGTGTGGCTACTGTGAAGACGACACTTTGGATTGAAAGTGGGGCACATTATGCCATTGATTCGAAGCATTCCCAGTTCAATTATCAAGCACACATGTGGGGGTATTTAATCACTTTCAGTGATAATTCTAGTTCATTTTAATAAAATTATTCTACTATATTAAGCGAAATATTCAAATAACCGCCATTCAGTTAAAAGGCAGGGCTTTTCATCAGAAAATTGGGAAGAGGCCCTGGCCTTTCCAATTGGGAAATTTATGCGCGATAATTGTTTATTTTGGGAAAACAAAATTAATTGAAAGATGGGTTCCAGTTTATAAAATTGATAAGTAAATTGGTATTTTTAATCCAAAACTAATTTTTTAAGCTTTTTTATTTTCTGACTTTAATATTTAAACACCCCTCAGAGAAGTTTTAACAGTTTTTAGCTCGACTATTCGAAGAATAGGGGAGCTATCCTACTCGCCCTGGTGTCGGCGTGGGCGGTTCTGTCCGTTAAACAAAATATGCACTTTGGTCCATAACTTGAAAACTATTTACGATATCAACTTCAAACTTGGATTATATATTCACCATCAAATTCTACATCATTACCAACAACACCCATAACTCTGCTACAAATATTTTTCAAGTTATGCCCCTTTTTCACTTAACTTTTATGTTAAGGAAAATATGCACTTTGGTCCATAACTTATAAACAACTTGAGATATCAACTTGAAACTTAAAATATATTTTCACCGTCAAAATCTACATCATAACTAACAAGACCCATAAGCTACCCATATACCAAGTTTGGAGTCAATATGCCAAAGCAAACTCAAGTTATTAAGTGGAAACTGAATTTCTATTTTAAGCAACTGTGACCTTAACCTTGATCAGAGACACCTGGGTAGCAATCCCAAGCTGCCGTTTGATATAAGCTATTCATACACCAAGTGTGGAGTCAAATAACCAAAGCAAACTCATGTTATTAAGTGGAAACTGAATTTCTATTTTTAGCAACAGTGACCTTGACCTTGATCACAGACACGTAGGTAGCTTTCCCAAGTTGCCTCTTAATTTAAGCTATCCATATCAAGTTTGGAGACAATAGGCCAAAGCAAAGACCGAATTTCTATTTTTAGCAACAGTGACCTTGACCTTGATACAGACACCTGGGTAGCAACCCTAAGCTGCCTTTTGATATAAGCTACCCATACAACAGGTTTGGCATCAATAGGCCTAAGCAAACTCAAGAAATTGAGCAAAGACTGAATTTCTATTTTTAGCAATAGTGACCTTGACCTTGATCACAGACACCTGGGTAGCAACCCCAAGCTGCCTTTTGATATAAGCTACACATACACCAAGTTTGGAGTCAATAGGCCTAAGCAAACTCAAGTAATTGAGCAAAGACTGAATTTCTATTTTTAGCAACAGTGACCTTGACCTTGATCACAGACACCTGGGTAGCAACCCCAAGCTGCCGTTTGATATAAGCTACCCATACACCGAGTTTGGAGTCAATAACCCTAAGCAAACTCAAGTAATTTATCAGTCTGAATTTCTATTTTTAGCAGCAGTGACCTTGACCCTGTGGTCATGATTTGAACAACTTTTGTAGACATCAGTGCCAGGATGCTTCAGGACAAATTTGGTTAAAATCCATCAAGTGGTTTCAGAGGAGATGTTGTTTAAAGGAAATTGTTGACGGACGACGGACGCCGGACAAAGACGGGTCACAATAGCTCACCATGAGCCTATGGCTCAGGTGAGCTAAAAACAAAAAACGAGGGTCTACACAGGGTCTACACTACATAAACTCATCTGTTTTGTTTTGATAGATTGGAATCGTTGTCAGTCTATCCACACCGAAATTACTATCAAATACCAAGTTATCTGAAAATTTGTGTCCCGACTTTATAAGCGGTGTCAGTCAGGACACGAATTTTCAGAGAACTTTGTATTTGATAGTCAATTCGGTGTGGAAAGACTCATGACCGTCTATCAAAACAAAACAAAAAAGATGAGTTTATGTAGTGTAGACCCTCTTTTTTGGTGGGGGGGGTCATGGGGCGGCCAGGTTGTTTATACACATTTTGGAGAAAACGGGGTACGTCTTCCAAGGACCTGTTTTAGTCTACTGTTTGCTGGTTTTGGAAAATCATTTTTGTTCACATTTTTATACATTATTCACTGAAAACAGAATGAATGTATGTAATCAATTAAAGCAATAAATTAAATTATAAAACTTTCACTTTCAAAATGTTACAACTTTCAAATTTAATGGTCAACAATCTCTAACATTATTATTACCCCACTCATCAGTTCATGAAATTACATGTTCTGAATATTATTCAGTGAAATATATTTTCAAACGTGAATTTTTAAACAGTAGCCTACTAAATTTCTAGTATAGTTGTCATGGTTTGGATACACTACATAGTAGAATTTCTCTATATAGTGAAGTCGCTAGATACATGTACTTGCACCATTAAAAAAGTGAAATATGCATATCAGGAAGCGCCACACTCAGGAAACAGCCTCCCCATGCAGCTGTAAATTGCTTGCATATTATCGGTGGCAAATGCAAACATTGTATCTAAAATTTCATGATTTTATTCTCTTCGGCTTTCAAAAGATGTTTCTAGCCCCCATAAATTATTGTCGGTGAAAAATGCAAACGTATCTAACCCCATAACATCAACTTCGCACTACCACCCCACGAATCTACATGTAACTTCCAGAGCATGACTGTCAAAAATGTTACCTGTAAAAACCATTCAAATTTCATTCCTGGATCAAGAAAGTCATGGGACGTATATATTAAAATCTGATGTCAAAAGAGATATGCATTCCTCGATCAGGGATTTCAATACAATGCAGATTCTTGCATTTTGATGCAAGCAAAATTGAAACTGTCCACATCTTATTCTGAACTTGGGGTCATTTTGGTGCAGGAGAATTCAATTTAGAAAAAAAAAGTCTAATTTTGCAAGAATAAAGACAAGTATTGTATCTGTTGCATTTTAAATATGAAGTCCATATTTACTTGACCCCTAAAGGTTAATTTAAATAAAGTTTAAGGAATTTTATAAATATTGAAGTTCACCGAATACAAGATATGACTTGCATTGATCTAATTATGACCTCTTGAAAATTCTTGACCTGGGTCAAATGACCTCTGTTTTCTTTGATAAGCTATAGAAATCCCTGTAGATAGGTTGTTGCCACAAAATTGCTTCAAAACGCTAGCTGCATTTTTTCAATAAAATGTGAAAATGTGTTTTTTTCGATCTCCTGAAAAGTAGGCATTTTTAGATACAATGTCTGTGGGTTATTTTGCTGACAACAGAGGTCCCAAAAGTTGTCAGACCGAAGGACCTGTCTGGTAAAATCTGAGCCGGTCAGACATGATTTCTTATAAGACCGAATGTCAGACAAAAATTTGAACTCCTAATGCTTGCTTATAACTTTTTAACATGTTTCGGTATGACCGAATTCGTTTCAGTCAGCAACGAAAAATTTTACCGGACTAAATTCACATATCTACATGTCTATTACGTCATGGCTGTACGTATGATCCAGACATATTTCAAAAGATTCATATATTTTTCGGATTTTTATTATCAAAACTTAGAAACAATGAAATAAAAATAATTTAAAAGCTGTTTAACTAAAAATGATAAGAGAAAAATACGCTGTAGACGAGGAACTATTACTGAGCACGTAATATGAGTAATTTGGCCATTTCATTCGTTTATTCATCCGCAGAGAGGTCCCCCACGGGGAACTAAGCTTAATTTTGTACAGATTGTGTTTCGTCACATTTTAATTGGTTTTTTACCTTTTAAAATAAAAAGATAAGTTGGTATGCAAGAAAAAGTATCTTACATGACCGCGAGTGGAAGACGGGGTTTTCTCAACCCGAGGGACAGCGGGGGATAGGAGGAACCGCGCTTTAGCGAGGTTCCGACTATCCCCCGCTGTCCCTCGGGTTGGGAAAACCCCGTCTTCCACTCGCGGTCATGTAAGATACTTATATTAAAGGTCATCAGACGAAAATATGTAAATCATTCGTGTCCCTCTTTGCATAGAATAGTGGTTGTTCTCCAGGAGCCAGACAATTTTCAAACACTCGATCAGATGTTGGTACAATACTATTTTGTTGGGGAAGAAAAAAATGTATCTGTTCTTGCTCATGGAAACAGTACTAAACCCATTTGTTTCAAAAGAACAAAAGAGTCTACAAGAAATAGAATAAGAGAACTGTGTGCAGCAAACAAGAAAAACAAAGATATATTTAATTCAGTCATAGAAGAGTACGGTGGACTTGAACACGTTCAGTCTCCAACAGATATTCCAAGAAACCCAAAGCAGGTGGCAAATTATAAAAATAATTTAAAATCAAATAGTGATCCTATACTAGAATGTTCTGATATGGCCAAGCAACAGGAAAGAAGTAGCGAACGATTTGTTAGGGATGTTAGATAAGCACCAGCGTTCTCCATATTCCTGGCTTCCGATAGGCAACTGATTGAAACTGAGAAATTTTGCACAGATGATGTTAACTTTTCTATCTTAGGTATTGACACAACTTTTAATATTGGGCAGTTTTATGGTACCATAACAACATACAGAAATGAAATGTTTTTGACAGATAAAGATGTGGAACCTGTCATGATTGGACCTATCCTTATTCATCAAAGGAAAACCTTTGATAGTTATTTCAAGTTAACGTCTTCCATGATTCAGGAAAGACCTAGTTTAAAACATATTAAAGTTTTTGGCACGGACGGCGATGCGAGTTTGTCGCAGGCATGCAGAGTGTGCTTTACAGAGGCAAAACACTTACTATGTGATATTCATATGAATGACAATATTAAAAGAAAATTAAACTCTCTGAATATCTGCGGAACATTACATAATAAAATTCTTCAAGACATTTTTGGATTCACAAAAGGCCAAATTAAATATCCTGGTTTGGTAGATTGTATTACAACACGTGATTTTGATAACAGCCTTGAAGAACTTTCTGGTGAGTGGAAATCATCTCATCAAAATGGAAAATTGTTTCTTGAATATTTTCAAGAACACAAGGGTGCCTTAATCAAAGAATGCATGTCGGCGGATCTACGATCGTTATGTGGTCTTGGCTATCCCCCACAACCATATACACAGAATGCAAATGAATGCTTTTATGCAGTTATAAAATCAGATATAAAATCTAGTAAAGCAAGCATGGGTATAGATCCATATGAGTGTGTAAAAATAATACAGAAGACGGTGAATAGGCAAGAAAACGATATCAAACTGGCCCTAATTGGGAAGGGTCCCATGAAGTTGAAAAAAGAGTATCAACACCTGATGGTAGATGAAAATGAGTACTGGAGAAAGACACCAAAGCAGAGAGAAGCTATATACAAAAGGTTACAGTTTGCAGCATTTTTTTTGTATTATGCAGTTATAATTATAACCGTCTATCGTTTCTTTGAATGAAATACAGTGAAACCCCTCTATAACGGACACCTAAGGGACTGAGGAAAAGTGTCCTTAATAGCGAGTTGTCCTTAATTGTGGGTTTAAATCATGAAGAAGAGAACATGTCTGTTCTTAAAAAATCGCCCATAATACCGGGGTGCCCGTAATATCGATTGTCCGTAATGAGGGGTTTTACTGTAGTTAAATTCAAACAATTTCTTAATTTCTGATTTTCTTGCAGTTCTTTACGAAAACATATTTTGTGTTTACTGTTTGAGAAGGGCAATACAAAGTAATCATTTGTCCGTCTCCGTCGGTCCATCAGGAACAGCAAACACTGGCTATAACTTTGCCAGGTCTCAATATTTTTTCATCAAACTTTTAAATTATATTGCTTATAGCAAAAGGCTCGTGGTGAAGCAGAAATTTTAAGGTTACTGTCACAATTTATGTAGATATGCCACTTTTTTGTACTATTTTGTATTATTGTATTTTGTCACAAAAACTTAATGCTGTCCCAAACTTTGCCATTTATTAATATTGTTTCATCAAACTATCAGCTTTCTAATCTGACTAATTACAAAAATAACACCCATATTTTTTCAATTTTATTATAAAGATCATGTGAATGTATTACCGTCTATACCGTCAATATTGTTACTGTAGATTTTTCTTTTGTTTATTTTTCTAGGTTTCGTGAATAAATGTGAAGTTATATTAAATATGCATAGATACTTTGCTGTTGACATGCCTCTGCAAATCAATTCCATTCTTGTATTAATTATACGTAAACTCATTTTTCGAAGCGATTTGATGTTCTATAATGCATCTATCTTGTCTGTTGTTTTATATCTAAATCACAGTTTTCATTATAAAAATATTAATACATGTATGTATTGGGTCATTTGTTTCAGAATGTTGACAGAACCGCTCAAAGCCAAGCATGGTGAAAAAGAGAATGCTGATCTACCTGGAACAAGGTTGTCAATATCTGCTAAAGAGTGCAATATTGGCTCAATACCCAACAAATTATTGCAAGAAATGTTCCAAGAGGCAGCATTGACAATTGAAGATGATACTAACATTGTACCTGTTCCAGGAACCAACAAGACGGCATACTTTGTTCATGATTTATCTAATTCTGAAAACAGGCAGTTAAAAATTAATGCTGTTACACATAGAATAACATGTGAAGCAAAATGCCATCGATGGAACAGTTTCCGAATATGTGCACATGTACTTGCATTAGCCGAAAAACTTAATATATTAAAAGAAGTAATCGAAAAATTCAAGAAAACCAATGTAAAAGTTAATATTACAAAAATGGTAAATACTAACATGCCAGCAAACAGAGGTAAAAAGGGTGTTAAGGCAACGCAGATTAGAAAAGGAGCTGCAAATAAGCCCAAAACTGTAATAACAAATTACCAAACGCCAGAAGCATTAATTAATTTTTCTGATACAATAAATAGTTACAGCAAACTAAAACAGTCAACAGCAGATCTTACAGCACAACAGCCATTTGAGGTAACCTCAATACACGGTTTCATTAAAAAATGTTACGGCTGTGACAGAGTTTTCCGACAATAACACACAACCCACATATGATTTATTGCTAAAACATAGTGAAGTAAGACCGAGATATGATAAGGATCAGAAAAAATGGTATATTCCCCAGAATCATGACCTGTCCAATGCATACTATCACTTAAACACAGTTTGTGTTCAAAACGTGCACAAAACTTTTGAATGGTCGCAGGCTGTAATTTCTGTTCAGTTCCAGCCAAGTGTGACAGAAGAGCATAAACATGTGTTACGACCGGCTGGAAATAATGTGACATAATTTTTCGACAGAATAGAAGGACAGCAAAGTTTTAATCATTTTATCCGTATAGTCAGTGCAAGCAATCATTTATATTTTTACTGAAAAACATATAATAATTTCAATGTATTCTCTTTTTAATTAGATTTAATTGGAACTTTGAAAGTCAGCGAACATGTCAAATATGAAAATATTGCAGGCTCGGTTTGATTGAGCGTGCTCATGGGCAGAGATGGATATGCATATTAATGCCCATGCATGCCTGTAAGTACAAACCAACTGCAGAAAAAGGCCTCCAAACACAGACAGATAGTAGTGTTGTGATCTTGTACTCTTTATCTGGGCACTAATCTACCGACGACTAATGAATAATTCGAATGTGAAGTTTTAATCAGTTTGTTCCGCAACGGAGTCCGGTTTGAAATTACAAATATCAATGTTTTATATCTACATACTGGTTTTTAATATTTACACTGATAAATTTTTCTAAATATTAAAAAAAAATTAAAGAGAATTTGTAATTTTTAAAAACGATTTTACTGCATTAATAGTAGCATAAATTTATAATACGCTCAAGTATAAAAAGTAAACTAAAAGTACCATAAATTCACAATACGCTCCAGTATAAAAAGTAAACTACAAACATCAATAAAAACTTTGAAAAAAATTATTTTATGATTTTCACAAAATCTTGGCTGTCTAAAATAAGGAAAGTGTTTGCTTTGCCTGCATTTTATTAAATTCTACAGTAGTTCAATCTTTGTAATTGTACTATTCTATAGTACATTCTGTTTACATCAAACGGGGTGAATGAAATAAATTACAGCCTGTGACCATTCAAATGTTATACATTTGTAACTGTTGTTTACTCCCAAATGTGAAACATTTTAAATTCTTAATAATGTAAAGTATCTTGAAAAGATGGAAAAAAAAACATATGATAAATGACATATGCAGTTTTTTGTATTAATCAGTAAATCATAACCTACCTCTGTTTGCTGGCAGTGTATATGTATGGGCTGGTACGTTTTCAGATAGACAGAGCTTTTCTTACATATTTTGTATTTTCGGTTAATGTAAGAATTTGCTTCGTTCAAATCATATGTCATGCATAATTATGTCACTTTTTATTTTAAAATGCTGAGTATATGATATACATATGGCTATAGCTGTTTTACGACAAAAGATGCATAAGTACATGTCAAACAAGTTTTTGTTTCGATATAGTTTGGATGATATCATGAAATTAAAGTGACCACCTCTTGGTGTAAACATCCTTAAAGAAATTGGAAACGGAACTTCTTTAACAAAGAAGTTGCGTTTCTAATTTCTTTAACTATATATAATATACTTAATGAAACTAGAAATGCAACTTCGTTAAAAGTGCAATATAGTTCATTTTTAAAGAACTTGCATTTCTAATTTCTTTAAGTATATTTTGATGTTATGTTTTACGTGGTTTTAATGCATTATTTACAATACTTGCATTATGTTGAAAAAAAAAGCATTTAACTTTCTAAAATGGGCGCATCTGGCAAGTATATGTGGTATATAAATTATGTTGTCTCCATGATGAAAGTTGTCGTCGTCACGAATAACACATGCATTCAAAAATAATGACTTGGTGATTTTTGAAGATGACCAGTCCTGCTTTTTATTTTAAAATTGATTTTTTTTCCTGTTGGTGCCTTTTGTGATTAGGTTTCGTGGTTATCAGGCATACTATTAGAAATAGAAACATGCAATTGTAGTGTATACAAGGAAATGGGCTGTCATTGGATATTAACTTACAGTCATAACAGAAAGTGCACCAAATATGTTTTCTGGTGTCACTTTGGTTATAACAACAACACTGATATGTGTAATTAAAAGCAGATCTCAATGTGAAACGTCGGTCAGCACCACACCGCCTACACATTGTTTAGATAACATTGCTGCAATGCTCTGGATTTTGGTTCTTGAACCCTTATGACCTGTGGCTAGTTGAATGGTCATTAAGGTACTGATTTACAGATCACTTGGGGCTAATTCATTACCAGATGAATAAGGAATGATGGTCAAGGTTGGTTTTATTGAAGTGAAAATTATTCAGTAAAGATATTGTTTATTTTAGTTCAAACATGAAATATAAACAAATCTATATAGGTTGAGCGTTATTCAAGTTAATTACAATAAAATTCTGAAAAAATAAAATGTATTTGTTGTTTATTTGTAATCTTCATTTTATGGTTTTAAATGAAGTACATATGATGAACCAAAAACATCACATGGCAATTATGATGCTAATTAAACGCACACGGTTGCTTAGTTATAATACGTAGGCAATTACTGGCTGCGATTATGACATCTCATTAGGGTAAAAATCAAAATTATAGTAATTATTTTCACCAGCATAGTTTTTTTTAACTTATAACAAGAAAAAGTAAAACAGTAACTTCCTGTTTTACAGACAGTCTATTATTCAGAGACAACTGAACAATTTCTTACAGAATTGTGTTGCAATATCTAGCTCATTTGTTGATTTGTTTCAATGATATTTTGAAGAAAGCAATCCAACATGCATTCTGATTTCAAACCTTGCCTATCAGTATCACACTTGTTCTTACAAATTTTCATTATTTTCACTTTTAATAGTGTTCTCACCACATGTTATTTGCCTATCAAGTGTGATACATGTATGTTTTGTTGATTTTGAAGAACAATTCAATATTCTATGAATTTTATGATTTTTAACCACTGCTACGGGTTTCAATTACCATACCCTTTAGAATACAACTTCTTCCCCAATGCTTATGTAATAAAAGTGTTTACAAAATTTATCATTTAAAAACAACAATATCAATTTACTTTACCACAGAATTGACAAAAGCGATATTATGTCTTGAAGACATTCAAGCTTCCTCTACTTCAGGTGAACTTAATTTTGGAACCTTTTTCACATGATAGGGTAATCTTTTTAAGACTTATTTTCTGGAATTTCTTACAGAATAGCTCATGATTGGACAAAAAACATGAAAGTGTGTTTCATTCTGTTAAATAAACTTTAAAATAATTCTTTGTTTACAGAAAGTTTCATATATTTATGTAAAATATCCAATACACTATATTTTGTTAATTTCCAGAAAAATATTTAATAATAAAACTAAAACATGCTAAATTACCTCCAAATAATGCATTTTTATTTTTTGAACACACTCTGAGCATCTCATCCCGATCTCAAACCACAATGCAGTTGGTACTCAGAGTAATAATAGCAACACAATTAACCTTTGTATCAATTTTGCATTTTCAAAGGGAGGTAATTTGAAAAATGGAACGCCTGGAAGTTATCAGCTGCTTATAAATTCATTTTATTTCATAACCTTGCTTATTTCAATGCTGTTAATAATAATAATAACTCAAATGCAGCTAAAATCTGATTGAGTTTGTAATATTGACAGAAATCTTAATACTGGTGAGGTGAAAAATGCATTATAAAAATAAAACATGATGAGCACACATGTACATCCTGCATTCTTTCATGTTGCATCATGTTAAGAGACTCAGAGATCAGTTGGGCAAGCGGTTTGCACAATAGATCCCATACCCACGGTTATCAACCAATAACTACAGATATTGATCAGATAACCATAGTCATTGACAATAACTAGGGTTACCACCCGATAACCAAAGTTATTGGTGAAAACCCTAGATATTTGCTGATAACCATACTTATTGTCAATGGATGTCGGACCAATAACTATGGATATTGGCGGAAACTATAGTTACCGACTGTAAACCATTGTTCTTGGAGTTAACCGTGGATAACGAGCAATATTTAACTAGAGTTTTCACTTATAACTATGGATATCAGATCTAATGTGCACTTGGCACAAAACTCTAAATATAAATCAATATCCAAGGTTGTCTTGCCATTGTATCTGTTTCACTTTGACGTGCGGTTTGCCCGAAAAATCCAATATCTGTAGTTATCGACCAATAACTATGGATATCGGTCCGATTCATAATTCATTTTAAATCATTTTCTTGCTTATTTCAATGCTGTTAAAAATAATAACTGAAATTCAGCTAAAATCCGATTGAGTTTGTAATATTTTCATAACATGACAGAAATCTTAACACTGGTGAGGTGAAAAATGCATTATAAAAACACTACATGATGAGCCACATGTACATCCTGCATTGTTTAATGTTGCATCATGTTATGAGACTCAGAGATCAGTAGGGCAAGCGGTTTGCTCAATTGAACCCATATCCCTGGTTATCTACCTATTACTATAGATATCAATCTGATAACCATAGTTATTGACAATAACTAGGATTACTGCCCGATAACCATAGGTATTGGTGAAAATCCTAGATATCGGCTAGTGATTATTTATCAATGATCGGAAGACATCGATTAACTATGTTAAGTGCGTATGAAATAGGAAAACCAGTGGAACAGTTTTATTCTTGTCCTTGGAACACCAACCTTCATGTAGAAAGTAGCAGCAAACACACACACACAAACAAGGGATAATATGTAAGCTACAAGTCAGAAACCATTTGTTAATGTAACAGATTTGATTTATAAACCGATTATAAACAGTGAAATCACATCGGAAGTGGCATCCGATTCCAATGAAAAAAATCCTTTCTTTACCATCATCTACACATCCTGCTTGATTATCTGTGCAAGTTTCAAAGAAATCGCCTTATTGTATATGAAGAGTTGATGCCAAAAGATTTGGGGACGTACATATGTACGGGCGAGTGCAACTCTATCAGTATACCTCCCACTTTGTGGGGGCATAATAATTTTAAATGCAGAATCCTTAAACACATAACAAACTTATACTATCAATGTATGTGATGTTGACCACTTTTTACTTTATGTTTTCCAGTGAATTATAGAATTTTCTCTGTGAAAAAAAGTAAGTGACCATTCTTTACCAAATAAGCCAACAACGAAAAAATCTTCCTACCTTCGGATTATGAGCCAGTCTCACTGCATGTGTTGAACAAAATGGACTTGGTCTAATGGTAAGCTTCAAATAGCAGTGACTTCACTTGCAGAAGATGTTGCTTCTTCATGTTAATTTGAAGGCCTGACAACAAAGATGCACTTGCTATCTTTTATGTTCCTATATGCACAGCTACACTGTCCATATAAAAACGTAAACAACAGCTCTTTTTCAACATAATTTCTGGCTCTGGATGAATTTTCAGCAGTGATTCTTGATAAGCCATTAAGTTAATTTCCATGCTTCAATATAATCTTGTTTTACAACAAGATGTTCACTAAATCAATTCTTCCAAACTGAATATCAGTCATTCAATACCATCTTAAATCCATAATTCAGTCTCCGAGTTAATTAGTTATTTTAAATTGTTTAAACATCCGGTATCGATTTCACACTTTTCCCAAAATAACAATTTAACGCAACGAATCAATGGAACGGAAAGATAGCATGTCTAACATGGACAACTGTGTTTTTCTCAGTAGGAATACATCCCGATCGAATATTAAAAACAAACTTTTGATAGATCGCAACAAGGTCAGCAGTCGCTAACAATGTCCACCCGTTTTCTTTTGACAACACGCTTCAAGTCAGATGACCTACTTTTTCCACGCTAGGGGCATGCACAGTCATTTATGTTTCATTCCTCGTAATGATCAAATTGTTAAACACAAATCTATATGCAACTTTTTTTATTATTATTATTGAAGTTTAACAATGCAAGTTTTGATTCCTGAAATAAAGTTGTTTATTTAGTTCTTAATCGCACAATACAAAATGGTATCATCGCGCATGCGCAATTATCCTGGACACAATACAAAAAGATTGCTAATATATATCCAAAACTTAGTAGCATTAATATATACACGCTACTCAATACCGTCTTGAAAATTCTGAAGTCCTGAATGAGGCAAACTGATAAATGATGGCTAACGCATTTCAGAATAATGAAGTAGTCCAGAAAAATGCAGTCTTACCGTAACAGTATGAAAACTAGAATTATCACTGAAAGTGATTAAATACCCCCACATGTATGCTTGATAATTGAACTGGGAATGCTTCGAATCAATGGCATAATGTGCCCCACTTTCAATCCAAAGTGTCGTCTTCACAGTAGCCACATATTCAGCAAGTTTCATCACAATATCTCATTCCTTCTAAATTTATTGAGCAGAAATGGTTTAAATATGTTAGTAACAGTGGCCTTTATCTAACTTTTATCTAAGAACTGTGTGCCAAACATTGTTTATGAGAAATCATCCAGAAACCATTTTTTCTATTTTTAGTAACAGTGACCTTGACCCCATCAGGCCCAATTTCAATACCAAGTTTCGTCTTCACAGACACTACCTATATAGCAATTTTCATCACAATATCTCATTCTGAACCAAAGTTATTGAGCATACAGTTTATTTTCTATTTTTAGTAACAGTGACCTTGACCCCACAGGCCTTGAATCCCAAAAGTCATCTTCACAAAAACCATCAATACACCAAATTTCATTTAAGAATCTCATTCCAAGCTATAGTTACTGAGTGGAAACGAAGTTTTGAAGTTTAATAACAGTGACCTTGACCTTGAACCCACAGGCCCCAAAGTCAAACCTAATCTTTATCTTGTTATGCTACATCTGTGTCCCAAAAAATAATTAAATCTATGAAGTATTTCATGAGTTATAGTCCAGAAACAATTTTTCTTTTTTAAGTTACAGTGACCTTGACACTGACCCCTCAGGCCCCAAAGTCGAACTTGACCTGTATCTTCTGATATTACATATATGTACCAAAAAAGGATTTAATCTGTGAAGTTTTTTCATGAGTTATTATCTGAAAACCCTTTTTCTATTTTTAGTAATACTGACCTTGACATTGACCCCACCAGCCTCAAAGTCGAACTTGACCTGTATCTTGTGATGTTACATCTATTTACCAAACAAGGATTAAATCTGTGAAGTGTTTCATGAGTTATCATCCGGAAACCATTTTTCTATTTTTAGTAACAGTGACCTTGACACTGATCCCACCAGCCCCAAAATCGAACTTGACCTGTATCTTATGACGATAAACCTGTGTACCAAAAATTATTTAATTCTGTCAAGCCTTTCATGAGTTATCATCTGGAAACGAAGAATCCGACCGACAGACCGACCGACCGACCGACAAGCTCACTCCTATATACCCCCTCAAACTTCGTTTGTGGGGGTATAATTAATTACGATATCATAACCTACAGTTTATTAAATTCAATTGTTAGTGAAATCGAAAGATCGGCATAAGTTAAGGCATTGACAAGTGTATTTGTTAAATATCATGCTTTAGTGTCGTGACATATTATTATATTATGTGGTAGAGTATGAGTCATTTTGATGTTAATGCTGATAAAGAAATGCAGGTTATCTTTTGTTCATTTATCGAATTTTAATAACTCTCTTTCACTTGTCAATTTAATGTATCAATACTAGCAAGAAAGCAATATGTTCCATTTACAACATAACTATGTTGCGCATCTATGTAAGCTTTTAAACATTAGCATCAAGTTTATCAGATTCGTTTTCAAGCTATTGCGATGCTGTTTTGCATGGATCAAAACTCGGATGTAAACTGACAACGAACATGACGAAGGTGGATAACTTTAAAAATATAAAAATAGAGACCACAGATGCCATGTGCTCGTTAATGCAGATTTGTTGTTTGTTTTAAGATTTTGATTCAGACTGTTAAGGTACACGAAAGTAATTTTTATTTTAAATGTACAAAATGGCTATTATTTCACAATCAAGTTGGTGTTCTAAAACATTAATTCACAAGTCAATGCAAAAGAAAATTACTATAGAACATTAAAAACAGCTAGATATTCCAGAATGGCGGACTTGATATAGTTGTCTCCAGTTCTCAACAGACTGCTGTATTTAGATCAGTTCCAAAGTCTAAAGACCCAGTAATCTACTAAAAAATTATTCCAGATTATTCACAAAGATCATGATCATAGAATTCCAATTTAACGTCTCTATCTAATAAAATAATTAACGCTCAAGTTATCATGTACTTAAACAATATTTCAAAGTGACTCGAAAATTCAACTCCAAAATTCAACTCCAAATTTTGACTCCAATTTTTTACTTCAAAGTCACTCCAAAATCTGAATCCAAAATGCACTCCAGACTCCACTCCAACACTACACTCCAACACTCCACTCCATACTTTAGCAAATGCCATCCCCCTGCACATTCTGCAGTCTTATCAGGATCTTCACCGTTAGCCTTTAGATTAATTAGATTATTTTTGACCAACAAGCAAATATTGTAGATTCTGATCACACTCGACCGATGTGCGGGCTATATAAATCTACACTGGTCACACGGGATAAAAGTCGTGTCCAACGATTAAATAGTTAACGTTTTCAGTTCCATAAGCATCAACAGATAATTTGTTATGTTGCCATTTTACACCATATTTACACATAAAAATTTAAATTTACTTTTCAATAATGTTTTAACCTGATATACAGAAATTTTTTCGATATTTAACGTTTAAATTCAACTTCAGTTAATATTTAACTTGCAACAAGAACTGTTTGCCATTGTTTTGTATAGAAACTTACAGTTCACCCTACTTTTTCAGCCAATCACAACCCTTGCATTTTTGAATTTCTAGCTCGATTTATTTCATATATTGGGTTATTGGTGACACCAATAACTGACTTATTGAGTCAATATTGCGACTCAAGCTGTCAAATGTCAATCAAATCTGTCTGGCTCGCTCTCCGACATGAAAGGGGCGGGTGAACTGTAAGCAAGTTATAGTTCATATATTGTAATTGTATGCGAATTAAATCCTGCGTTCGCCTTCGGCTCACTTGGTTTTAATTTCGCATACAATTCCAATATATGAACTATAACCTACACATAGCATATCTTGTCAATGTTTCCAAGATTAACCTTTTGACCTTCTTAATCACTGCTCGAGATAAATCTTTCGGCACTGAAGCACTTTCCAGATAAGCTCAAAATTATATTTCTATAAATAGAACCATAGAACGTGATTGGCTTAAATAGATAGTATTATAATTTGCAAGTCTCTGATTTGTCCATAAAATAAAAGAGGGTAAAATCGTTGAAAGAAATGAACAATACAGTTTGAACTTTGTAAATGGACTACAGAAGAATTTCATTATAACGTTTTACAAGAATAATGTCATAACTTTTTACAAGACCAGAACATTATTCATGGACTGTCCGCTGAGCATAATTAATTTATTGGGGAGCAAAACAAAAAAAGACAACCGTTTGTCGTGGAGCAACTAAATAAATCAATATATTATGTGTATTTTAATATTTTAAGGTAATTCATACCCCAGACAGTACAGTTATCTTAATGATGAGCTGTGAAAATTAAATTATCATTTTTTCAACAATTTCCGGACAAATCGTTATTATATTGTTACAAACAGATGAATATTGATAATAACAGGAGACAGTTGTTGAAAAAAAATGAATTGTGTTAGAAAAGTAATAAAATGTGGTACCTGCTATGTTGTCTAATCCGGGTGTCAAAATAAAGCATTTTCCACTGAAATAAATCCAAAACCATTAATTACAATATCCAGTTCAATGTTCCATCTAGGGCCAACCAGTGTTACTTTTTCAAAATAACTTTTTAAACATTGACTATTATGAATTTCAAAACACTGCCCAAATACCATCACACAAGATTTACATTGTTATACAAGAGATTAAACTGTCCTACAGGTAAACACAAGTGGGCATGATTTGCATGCTTTTTGCATGGGTGAGTGACCTCATGGGACAAAGGATGATGTGTTTGGATTTTGATTTATAAGAGCAATATCTTCAAGTTATTTTGAAAAAGTAACACTGGTTGACCCTAGATGGAACATTAAACTGGATATTGTAATTAATTATTTTTGATATATTTGAGTGGAAAGTGCTTTATTTTGACACCCGGATTAGACAACATAGCAGGTACCACATTTTATTACTTTTCTAACAAAATTCATTTTTTTTTCAACAATTGTCACCTGTTATTATCAATATTCATCTGTTTGTAACAATATAATAACAGTTTGTTTGGAAATTGTTGAAAAAAATGATAATTTAATTTTCACAGCTCATCATTAGTGCAACTGTACTAACTGGGGGTATGAAATACCTTAAACACACAATTATATGATTTAAGTCTTTTTTTTATCCTTTCACATTTTTGAGCTTTAATAAAAATCTTTTTTTTTTACTTTTACACTTTAACACTAGTACTCTTTTAGACTTTAACACCGGTTCATTACTTGCCTTTTTAGCTCACCTGAGCACGAAGTGCTCATGGTGAGCTTTTGTGATCGCCTGATGTCCGTCGTCCGTCCGTCCGTGCGTGCGTCGTCAACTTTTTCTTCAAACGACTTCTTCTCCTGAACTCCTGGGCCAATCTTGCTGAAACTTGGCAGGAATGTTACCTGCATGAAGCTTTACCAAAATTGTTCAAATGGTTCCAGTCCATTGCCTATCTAGGTCACAGAGGTTAAAAATAGATTTTGAACATGAAATTTTAAAAAATCTTCTTCTCTGAAACCGTAAGGCCTAGAACTTTGATATTTGCTGTGTAGCATCACCTAGTGGTCCTCTACCAAGATTGTTCAAATTATAGCCCTGGGGTCAAAATTGGCCCCGCCCCAAGGGTCACTTGATTTTACATAGACTTATAAAGGAAAAACTATAAAAATCTTCTTGTCTGAAACCACAAGGCCTAGAGCTTAGATATTTGGCATTTAGCATCCTCTAGTGGAACTCTACAAAGTTTGTTCAAATTATTTCCCTGGGGTCAAAATTGGCCCCGCCTCAGGGGTCACTTCATTTTGCATAGACTTATATAGGAAAAACTTAAAAAAATTTCTTGTCTGAAACCACAAGGCCTAGAGCTTAGATATTTGGCATTTAGCACCCTCTAGTGGAACTCTACAAAGATTGTTCAAATTATAGCCCTGGGGTCAAAATTGGCCCCGCCCCAGGGGTCACTTCATTTGACATAGACTTATATAGGAAAAACTTTAAAAAATCTTCTTGTCTGAAACCACAAGGCCTAGAGCTTAGATATTTGGCATTTAGCATCCTCTAGTGGAACTCTACAAAGTTTGTTCAAATTATTTCCCTGGGGTCAAAATTGGCCCCGCCTCAGGGGTCACTTCATTTTGCATAGACTTATATAGGAAAAACTTTAAAAATCTTCTTGTCTGAAACCACAAGGCCTAGAGCTTAGATATTTGGCATTAAGCATCCTCTAGTAGAACTCTACAAAGATTGTTCAAATTATTTCCCTGGGGTCAAAATTGGCCCCGCCCCAGGGGTCACTTCATTTTATATAGACTTGTATAGGAAAAACTTTAAAAATCTTCTTGTCTGAAACCACAAGCTGAGAGTACTGTTGTACTCAGGTGAGCGATATAGGGCTATCATGGCCCCCTTGTTTACTATAACGTCTGTTTTTATTGTCTACTAAATAGGCCTACGCTATTAGTCACATAATTATCTCTATTATAGCGCCGGTGGTTTAAGTTTATACAATCTTCACCGGCGGTGATAGCTATACATTAAAAACCATACTTAATACCGACGGTGAAAAGTTGGATGTGGTGATTCGTTTCTACGCGACACTGATATAGGCCGTGTCAGCTCGTAAAGAAATAAAACGTGTTATTCTGTTTTCTTTCTTCATAACTGAAAAAAACTACAGTGATGTTGCCGTTTGAATTGCATCAGATATTAGTTCTTCTAAGATGTTGTGTTTCTTTTGAAATATCTGGAATGGTCGCTGGTTGAACTCGATAAACATCATGTTGCCAAGAGAAAACTAAGGTCTACAACGCTCGAGTGATGTTTTACTCATTATTACGAGCTTCTGGTCTCTGCTCGACCGAAGTCGCAGTATGCGGATCCTGTATTGGATGATTCTGTATTAAATTCCTGTAACAATCAAAGTTCGAATCAATAGAATTAATTTGTCCCTGGAAATTATAGACTTCTAGATGCATACAGCCCAGGTAAAACAAATCGCCTATGG
Organism: Corbicula japonica; assembly: GCA_038501625.1. Taxonomy (NCBI): domain Eukaryota; kingdom Metazoa; phylum Mollusca; class Bivalvia; order Venerida; family Cyrenidae; genus Corbicula; species Corbicula japonica. The sequence goes on from JAZAYU010000016.1 coordinate 4,145,562, forward strand.
CCTACGGTTTTTCCGCAATGACTGCCGGAAAGCTGGTTGAAAAGTGAGAAATATCCGAAGTACTAGAAGAAACGGATTCACTATAACCGATTTAAACTTACTGTTGGCAGTCAAGGAGCCCGATCAATACACTTCTAGCCATTGCCATTTAGTTTTAGTTGTGTTCTATCATTTGACTAATGAAGAAAAGGTTTTCAGACGGATGTGCTCTTTATTTTAGTTAAATTTATTGAATGAACCATATAGGGTATACACTGTTAACTATTATTTATTGTCTTAAAAATTATCGACATTGAAAACAGCATAAAACACTAAGTTGCCTTTGCTTCAGTGGGGTGAAATAAGTTTGCCAATAAAATAAAACGCTTTGTCCTTTTGATATCTTTTTGTACTTTAAAAAAACAATCCATTCTCTTTGTATGTTAGATGTTCATCACCAAATACAAGTTTGTGTGCACTAAATGGGCGGAAAACTCTAGTAGCAAGAAACATATCGATACACCACCTCAGTGACACGTCACGCTTGAGTTTAAACACTGGCGCTGATGCCCAATTTGAGGTAGACTCTTAAATCACACCTGCTTTAAGCATTTTCTACAAGTGAGCCTCTTCGTCGGCGACAAAGCATATTGTTTTTTTTGTACGCCTTATCTGCTGCTTAACTGTCGAGCATTACCATTATCAATATGTTATAATTGTCAGAATTATTCAAGGTACCTAGATCAAACTAGTCACTAGCAAATACGTCTTGAAATGCTTCCTGCACCTGCTCTGATCTCAAACTTTGGTCTTCATTCAGCTGTTTACAGGAGACTGCAAACACTTGTTGCAGGTTCCGTGGCATTGTTGTTTGTTTTTTATTCTCTGAGTCGGCATGCGTAGGCACAACATCAGATAATAATGCCCCCAGGTAGAACATCTGTCACCTGTTCGAGTGATACTGCTTCGTTCTCCTTGATGATGTCATTAACACCAAGTTTGGACTTGATACGGTGTAACAGCCATTTCATTCAGAGCTCTTACATCTGGTCCTCTTCTTAATTGGCTGTCATTATAACAGTTGAAGCTTAAAAGTGGCAACTAGAGCCCATTTCGGTGATCGATCTGCACTTTTTGTGCATGCTTGTCTATGGATGCTGTCGGCAAACTCGACCATTTTGTCATGTTAACAATGATATTTATATCTTAAATTTCAGTATGTTCTACATCTTGATTAACAGGGTTTGGTCTAAGAGTGACCCTTCAATGCCAAGTATTACACTTCTGCCTCTTTTGTGCTTGGGCTTTCAACTTGTGCTTATCAATTGGTGGAGAAAGTTGCCTGGTACCCTTTCATTTTTACTTGGAAGAATTTATGTCCTGGCTTAAACCGAGTCCTCCTAGCATTCTTGTTACGAATACTCCTTCTTTTATATGTCCTTGCCATATTGTCTGAAAATTAATAAAATGAAATAAAACTTTAGTGTATTGGTCATACTTGTTAAGCTACATGAAAGTCTTTTTTTTCTTCAATTAGTTGGAATTATCCGGAGGTATGGACATACGAGTCGCTCGTAATATCTCTTGTGCATGCCATAATCTCCCCATTTTGGCTGTCGGTAAAAGGTAAATCGGATAAAAGCCACATTTCATTCACAGCATTAGCCTGCTCCTTCATTACCTGGTGAAGCCACTGCTATATAACAAGGTATAGGACAGCGTTACACAGTTTCATCAGCGATACCCCAGGGCCGTTATTTACGCAGTGGACCGCCTGTTGAGTCTACCGACAAAGTAAAGGGTGAAAGTCACGACTTTTGGTACTTCCTTCCTCTTGCCCCGTTAGTACCTTCGACTTTCTTGGCATTCGCATTTATGCGAGTTTCCTCCATCTTATCATCACCAAGCCGAAACTCAATCCAGTCTAATAGGGTCTCTTCGTTTTCTGTACAAGATAAGTCAATTTTGTTTTTTTAAGCGCTTTTATTCATCCAGTTGTCAATGGTTGTCATTGCAGACAAGGTTAGGAATCTGCTGTGGTCTCCCAAGTTGCAACGTTCTATTGCGTTGAGTTGATGGATAACTTTACTCGGTCGCGTATTCTAATGAAATTTCCATTTTTACTTCATCAGTTTTGTTAAATTCGGCCTGACATCGTTTGTTACACACAACGGCAATGAAGATAATGTCTGTATGCTGCGTTGTCCGGGAATCTTTTTAAGTATTCGCCAACGTGAACTAATCTGTTTTCGGGGATTTAAGCAAGGCGCCTGGTATCCTGGGGTCGGCATGCGTAGGCGTAACATTAAATAATATTGCCCCAGGTAGATCTTTTGTCACCTTTACGAAAGAAACTCCTTCCTATTTCCCCTAGATGATGTCATTAAAACCAAGTTTGGATTTTATAACTGGCAAAACAACCATTTCATTCAGAGCTCCAGCATGTGGCTCTTTCCTTCCTAATTGAATGTCATTATAACAGGTGAAGATTAAAAGTAGCAACTGGAGCACATTGTGGGGAGTGTAAGGTCAAAGCCCATTTCGGTGTTCAATCTGCACTTAGCCGATAGGTCTTGTGTATGTCTGTCTGTGGATGCTGTCGGCAAACTCGGTCATTGTCTCATGTTGACAATGTTATTTTCATCCAAAATTTAAGTTGTCTATCTTCGTTTAAGTTATAGGGAGATGTGCAGGGTCGAGCAGGTGTACTCGGTAAAATCGTAAACAGATCGATCTATGTAACACTTACGTGTACTTTTCACTAAACTCTACATTTCAAACCCTCCAGGAGGAAGTTTTAGGTTAATTTTACTGTTTTACCGGACCTGAAAACAATCCGCTGAAGAAATCACAAAACAAAAATACATTCCATATTTAGCGATCATGGGAATGTCACGTGGCGACTTCGATAGTCGGCAAGGTACACCGAACGCGTATTTTGGTTGAAGTGATCACGTGACAATCCCAAAAACCACCGCAGCTTTACGCGGGAAATACAAACAAGAGGGCCATGATGGCCCTATATTGCTCACCTGAGTACAAAAGTACTCTCAGCTTTACCCAAGGGCCTACATTTAAATAATGTTGGTAAAGGTTCTCTTCACAATACTCAAAACGAAATATCTAAGGTCTAGTCGCATTAGTTTCAGAGAAAAATGATTATGTTTTCCTATATAAATCAATGTAAATAAGAGGACCCTGGGGCGTGGCCAATTTTGGCCCAGGGGACATAATTTGAACAAACTTGGTAAGTATCCACTAGACAATGCTACATACCAAATATCTAAGCTTAAGGCATTGAGGTTTCCAGTAAGAAGATTTTTAAAAATTGCCTTTTTACATATTAAGGGCCCCTGGGGCAGGGCCAATATTGACCCCAGGGCCAACATTTAAACAATGTTGGTAAAGGGTCTCTTCACAAACTCAACACCAAATATCTAAGGTCTAGTCCTATTAGTTTCGGATAAAAATGATTTTTCATGCTTTCCTATATAAATAAATGTAAACTAAGAGAACCCTGGGGTGTCGCCAATTTCGGCCCAGGGGACATAATTTGAACAAACTTGGTAGACATCCACTAGACAATGCTACATACCAAATATGTAAGCTTAAGGCATTGAGGTTTCCAGTAGGAAGATTTTTAAAGTTTTCCTTTTTTACATATTTAGGGCCCCCAGGACAGGGCCAATTTTGACCCCAAGGCCAACATTTAAACAATGTGGGTAAAGGGTCTCTTCACAAAACTCAAACCAAATATCTAAGGTCTAGTCCTATTAGTTTCGGAGAAAAAATGATTTTCCATGTTTTTCCTATATAACTGTATGTAAACCAAAAGAACCCTAGGGCGTGGCAGATTTTGGCCCAGGGGACATAATTTGAACAAATTTAGTAGACATCCATTAGACAATGCTACTTACAAAATATCTAAACTGTACGCATTGTGGTTTGTGATACGAAGCTTTTTCAAGATTTCCTATATGTCTATGTAAAATGAAGTGACCCCTGGGGCAGGGCCAATTTTGACCCCAGGGAAATAATTTGAACAATCTTTGTAGAGTTCCACTAGAGGGTACTAAATGCCAAATATCTAAGCTCTAGGCCTTGTTGTGGTTTCAGACAAGATTTTTAAAGTTTTTCCAATATAAGTCTATATAAAATGAAGTAACCCATGGGGCGGGGCCAATTTTGACCCCAGGGAAATAATTTGAACAATCTGTGTAGAGTTCCACTAGAGGGTGCTAAATGCCAAATATCTAAGCTCTAGGCCTTGTGGTTTCAGACAAGAAGATTTTTAAAGTTTTTCCTATATAAGTCTATGTAAAATGAAGTGACCCCTGGGGCAGGGCCAATTTTGACCCCAGGGAAATAATTTGAACAAAATTTGTAGAGTTCCACTAGAGGGTGCTAAATGCCAAATATCTAAGCTCTAGGCCTTGTGGTTTCAGACAAGAAGATTTTTAAAGTTTTTCTACAAGTCTATATAAAATGAAGTGACCCCTGGGGCGGGGCCAATTTTGACCCTAGGGAAATAATTTGAACAATCTTTGTAGAGTTCCACTAGAGGGTGCTTAATGCCAAATATCTAAGCTCTAGGCCTTGTAGTTTCAGACAAGAAGATTTTTTAAGCTTTTCTTATATAAGTCGATATAAAATGAAGTGACCCCTGGGGCGGGGCCGATTTTGACCCCAGGGAATTAATTTGAACAATCTGTGTAGAGTACCACTAGAGGATGCTTAATGACAAATATCTAAGCTCTAGGCCTTGTGGTTTCAGACAAGAAGATTTTTAAAGTTTTTCCTATATAAGTCTATGTAAAATGAAGTGACCCCTGGGGCGGGGCCAATTTTGACCCCAGGGAAATAATTTGAACAATCTTTGTAGAGTTCCACTAGAGGGTGCTAAATGCCAAATATCTAAGCTCTAGGCCTTGTGGTTTCAGACAAGAAGATTTTTAAAGTTTTTCTACAAGTCTATATAAAATGAAGTGACCCCTGGGGCGGGGCCAATTTTGACCCTAGGGAAATAATTTGAACAATCTTTGTAGAGTTCCACTAGAGGGTGCTTAATGCCAAATATCTAAGCTCTAGGCCTTGTAGTTTCAGACAAGAAGATTTTTAAAGCTTTTCTTATATAAGTCTATATAAAATGAAGTGACCCCTGGGGCGGGGCCAATTTTGACCCCAGGGAAATAATTTGAACAATCTTTGTAGAGTTCCACTAGAGGGTGCTAAAGGCCAAATATCTAAGCTCTAGGCCTTGTGGTTTCAGACAAGAAGATTTTTAAAGTTTTTCCTATATAAGTCTATATAAAATGAAGTGACCCCTGGGGCGGGGCCAATTTTGACCCCAGGGAAATAATTTGAACAATCTGTGTAGAGTACCACTAGAGGATGCTTAATGCCAAATATCTAAGCTCTAGGCCTTGTGGTTTCAGACAAGAATATTTTTAAAGTTTTTCCTATGTAAGTCTATATAAAATGAAGTGACCCATGGGGCGGGGCCAATTTTGACCCCAGGGAAATAATTTGAACAATCTTTGTAGAGTTCCACTAGAGGGTGCTAAATGCCAAATATCTAAGCTCTATGCCTTGTGGTTTCAGACAAGAAGATTTTTAAAGTTTTTCCTATATAAGTCTATATAAAATGAAGTGACCCCTGGGGTGGGGCCAATTTTGACCCCAGGGAAATAATTTGAACAATCTTTGTAGAGTTCCACTAGAGGGTGCTAAATGCCAAATATCTAAGCTCTAGGCCTTGTGGTTTCAGACAAGAAGATTTTTAAAGTTTTTCCTATATAAGTCTATGTAAAATGAAGTGACCCCTGGGGCGGGGCCAATTTTGACCCCAGGGAAATAATTTGAACAATCTTTGTAGAGTTCCACTAGAGGGTGCTAAATGCCAAATATCTAAGCTCTAGGCCTTGTGGTTTCAGACAAGAAGATTTTTTAAAGTTTTTCCTATATAAGTCTATATAAAATGAAGTGACCCTGGGGCCGGGCCGATTTTGACCCCAGGGAAATAATTTGAACAATCTTTGTAGAGTTCCACTAGAGGGTGCTAAATGCCAAATATCTAAGCTCTAGGCCTTGTGGTTTCAGACAAGAAGATTTTTAAAGTTTTTCCTATATAAGTCTATATAAAATGAAGTGACCCCTGGGGCAGGGCCAATTTTGACCCCAGGGAAATAATTTGAACAATCTTTGTAGAGTTCCACTAGAGGGTGCTAAATGCCAAATATCTAAGCTCTAGGTCTTGTGGTTTCAGACAAGAAGATTTTTAAAGTTTTTCCTATATAAGTCTATGTAAAATGAAGTGACCCCTGGGGCGGGGCCAATTTTGACCCCAGGGAAATAATTTGAACAATCTTTGTAGAGTTCCACTAGAGGATGCTAAATGCCAAATATCTAAGCTCTAGGCCTTGTGGTTTCAGACAAGAAGATTTTTAAAGTTTTTCCTTTCGGTTGCCATGGCAACCAGAGTTCTGCATGGAATTGATTTCTTTGAACAACTTTGGAAGAGCTTCATGCAAGGAACATCCGTGGCAAGTTTCATCAACTTTGGCCCAGGGGTTTAAGAGGAGATGTTGTTTAAAGCAAAAATTGACGACGCACGACGGACACAGGGCGATCCTAAAAGCTCACCATGAGCACAAGTGCTCAGGTGAGCTAAAAATAGCTAACCTATGCGCGTCGCATACTTGTTGTTGTTGTTACCTCCCAGTTTTATGTCCCTCCCGCCTCTGAACGAGGACATTATGGTGTGGACATACCAGCTTCTTATGGTGGAGGAAGACCCCAGGTGCCCCTCCGGGCAATTTTCAGGCTCGAGCGGGCACCTGGGTAGAACCACCGACGTTCCGCAAACTAGCTGGTTAGCTTCCTCACATGAAAGATCTTGACCCTGGTTGGTCTCGAACTCACAGCGGTGAAGGGCAAGTGATTGTCAGTCGGAAATCTTAACCACTCGGCCACGGACGCCCCATGCGCGTCGCATACGATAGGAAACACCATTTATATATGTGCCGCTCCGTGAGAAAACCGGTAATAATGACATAAACACATAACATATAATATTATCTTTTTTTTAAATATTGTTTTAAATATTTCGGGTGTAAAAATATATTGGAGCTTCAAATAATGATATTCAACTGATAAATAACCCTTTTCGCATATCTGTTGCATTCATCAATCCTGCACATCTCCCTTTAAGGTCTAAGAGAGAATGCGAGTGTGTCTTGTATCTAGGTGATGTTTTGGCTCAAAAATAGAACATAATTTAAGCTTGAAAAAAATCTGCTGCACTTATACACTGACAAGAGACTTTTTGGAAGCTCTGCAATATCAAAAAAATCAGGCCGGAGTATTAAATTAACCTGAGCTTTACATGATCTCTAAATAAAATGATGCTATTTTAACATGTTGAAATAGCAGCAATCTCCGTGCCAAATCTTTATGCGAACTCGTGAACTTTTAGTCTCATTAAATGTATTGCTTTCTGTGAGACATTTCAACATTTTGGTCTTATCGACGTGTCAAGCATCAATCTTCAGAGTACAATTAAATTAGGGCATAAAAAGCGGGAATCCGTAGCGGTAGCATTATAATTCAATTTCACCTTTCACGCAAGTCGCGTTCAATTGTACACCTACTGGTACTGCAGGTAAATAAGAATTAAAGAGTCCATGCCTGTATAATCTGGTCACTTGCAAATGATTAAACGGGCAGATGACAAACTAATTATAAATGGCTAGTAATATCCGTAACAGCAATATAGTTTATCCAATTATCTAAACAGCGAAATGTAAATCAGTTCTGATAACCGCAGCAGACAATCATGAATTAACATTGAACTTATCATTGTACTCGCACGCCCCCGCACTCCATTACAAATTACAAAAAAAACAGGTTTCGAACCTACAACATATACAGTAACAGCGTTGTGCTACAATTGCATTTCAAATTAGTTTGATTGACAGCGTCTTAGATCACTCGACTAATGGGACAAGTGGTTGGAGTGTTACGCTTTGTATTAAAATACGATTAAAATATTAATTTATTGTTTACATGTTACGCCAATATAAACATTGCCAAACTATCTGTGTCGAATGATAACGTAACAATCATTATAACGTAATAGTATGCTCTCTCCTATTAACACAGATCTATTATAACGGAACTGTCTAAATTATTTAATTAGTATTTAACCTCATTATTTATTATTACAATGTATTTTACTTCTGAGAGAAATTCGTTGCGTATCTTTCGGCAGAACACAAAAGTATTACGTGGTTCTATGACATAATCTCAGTCCTTTTGATCAACAGCTCATTAGGGTCGTTTACATCGTTAAGTTGTCATGACTACAGTATCTTTTCATAAGTTCACTTTGCTCCAGATGCTGCTTATATAATAACTATTTAGATCAGCGATTTTTTCTAAAAATAGAATCTGTTTCAATGTATTGCTCCTATTGAGTCTGTACACATATTGTACGGTTGTAGTGCCGGATAGATTACACAGCTGTGAAATCTCGCTCGACAATCCAGAGCGTACACGTCGCGAGCGGGGTGGAAGTCATCAACAGATCTCGTCAGCCGACATCGTCGTGAAGGGAACCACTCTAAGCATTTTTACCATCGGGACCTGGATCGGCGATGTTTGGCGGGGTGTGTTGATGGCTTCGCGGATACTGGAGAGCACCGTCTTCCCCCGGATCGGCCGCCCTTGGACGCTGTGGAAGCCTATGGAGAGAGAGCAGGGAGGATCCTACATCTTCGGATGTCATTCCTATACCACTGATCCAGTCCACTCGATCAAAGTAGGCAGAAGCAGAAGAAGAGGACGGCCGGGACGGACTCCTGCAGCGTGGTGGCAGCACAATGCAGATGGAGATGCCGGGGGTGTGGCCCTTATGAAAGCTATGGAAGTGTCCTTGGTCGGCGGTACTGGGTACACTCAATGTGCCCGGGAAACCGACCAGGGGTTCAGGGACGTCGGCGGCGGATGAATCACGGCCAGAGGCACCACTACGGGGAGACCACCTCCAGGTTGTCAGCGATGGATCCACTTCTTAGGTTAAATTAACCGCAGTGCATTCATCTTTTTCGGAATCAAAATTGGACCGTCAGGCACAGTTGCACCCCGCAACTACCAGTTTTAGGCATCGAAATTCAACATTCACGGACCACACCATAATGTCCTCGGTCAGAGGCGGGAGAGTCCTTAAACTGGGAACAAACAACAACAACAACAACAACAACAGCTGTGAAATTACGATATCTGTTACTCTAGTTGATAAAGATAATGTAGGAATAGAGGTTAAAGTTGACAAAAAATTGTTACTTATTGAAGTGTTATTTAAAATTGAAGCGTTATTTAAAATAGTCAAATAATATTCAAATAAGGGTTGCTTGACCGTAATGTAACTAAAATAAAAAAAATACTGATTTCTTTTTCAGTGTTAGATTATTCAAGCAGTTCAAACGAGTTGTTGGCCTCACTTCCCAGCTTCTTTCATTTAAAATATACACTGGTCAAAAGTTCTAAGTGCACACTTTTCAATTTTGAATATCTCAAAGTAAGCTTATTCTAATTGAATGAAAGTTTGATACAATGTTAATTATGATCAAACAATAATATTTTTTTGAAAACCGTGCACATGGTTTACGTATTACGTCATCCACGTCGGCATACGCTATTTATGCGTAATCCCCGTGCGGCAATAAAATTTTTTTTTTTTTTTAAATCGTTTTTGTTTTTCACATGTTCACCGACTCCAGACAAACACGAAAAACACACCAACAAATTGTAACCATGGAACGGTTGACGTCAGCAGACGAATTCATTGCCGTCAAAATTATTTTCACTGGCACAACTTCAAATTTGTTCTAAAAAATTTTGACGGTTTTTGTAAATGCAAAAGAAATACCATATGTTTGCATATTTAATTAATTTAAGAATAAAATTAAACGATATTATTTTCTAGATTGATAACGTTGCTTACGTTGAACGCTGACGTTACTCAATTACGTCATTAAATATTTAAACAACGTAAACTCGAAAATATTATTGTAGCATTTGTTGGATAAGCGTCCAATAAATAAAAATTTAAAACTAAAATTTATAGAAATTCAATAAACTTTAAAATCGGATGATTCGAAAATGACGTTCATTTGGTCAAAAAGCGTGTCCGAAAACTGGTCAGTTTTATCAAAATGAATCCATTTTTTCATTTGGAAAGGCTGTTACACATTTATCATAGAGAATTGCATCATCCCAAACTGCTAGACAATTCAAAAACTTTTGGCACAAAACATTGTTTAAAAAAATGTAATTTCCTCCTTGAAATTCTGTAAAAACGTTATGGATAAAATAGAGAAGAGTGCGTTGGCTCATCGTGCCCAGCAGACCATTACAAAGCTACAGGAAGCTATTTTAGTGCAATGGAATGGCAAACTACAGTATTTCCTTTAAATTTGCATGAAATTTAAGTTATACAGAGATGAGAAAACGATCAAAAATGATGGCCGATGCAGTGGTAATTAACTTGAGAATTGCTTTCTGAGTATTAGTGAGCTAAAATGTTATTATTTTTTAATCTCGTAGTTGGTTAGTAGTTGTATATTGTTTCATTTAAAGGGCATACCAACTGATCTAATCAAATTTATAACATAGCTCGAATACTTAAAAAAATACATACTGCTGTTCCTCATTAAAATAAACTAAGTGACCTACTTCATTTCACCCGAGATTATCCAATTTCGACAGTTCACGTTTAATGAGACCTTTACTGTTTGTTTTTTGTGTCGCCTGCGATAGCAGGTAGACACATAGGGATGCTATTGTCCGGCGGCGTCGTCGTCGTCGTCGTCCGGTAGTCCCCCAACTTTAATCTGAAACTTAATGTTGCCTATAACTTTGAAAGTACTTGTCCTATTCACTTCATACTTGGAATATATCATCAGCATGAACAATGCCATCTGTGACGACAAGAATGATAACTCCAGTTTCAATATTTCTTGAGTTATGCCCCTTTCAAATGCAACTTTAATCTGAAACTTAATGTTTCCTATAACTTTGAAAGTACTTGTCCTATTCACTTCATACTTGGAATATATCATCAGCATGAACAATGCCATCTGTGACGACAAGAACGATAACTCCAGTTTCAATATTTCTTGAGTTATGCCCCTTTCAAATGCAACTTTAATCTGAAACTTAATGTTGCCTATAACTTTGAAAGTACTTGTCCTATTCACTTCATACTTGGAATATATCATCAGCATGAACAATGCCATCTGTGACGACAAGAATGATAACTCCAGTTCCAATATTTCTTGAGTTATGCCCCTTTCAAATGCAACTTTAATCTGAAACTTAATGTTTCCTATAACTTTGAAAGTACTTGTCCTATTCACTTCATACTTGGAATATATCATCAGCATGAACAATGCCATCTGTGACGACAAGAACGATAACTCCAGTTTCAATATTTCTTGAGTTATGCCCCTTTCAAATGCAACTTTAATCTGAAACTTAATGTTGCCTATAACTTTGAAAGTACTTGTCCTATTCACTTCATACTTGGAATATATCATCAGCATGAACAATGCCATCTGTGACGACAAGAATGATAACTCCAGTTCCAATATTTCTTGAGTTATGCCCCTTTCAAATGCAACTTTAATCTGAAACTTAATGTTTCCTATAACTTTGAAAGTACTTGTCCTATTCACTTCATACTTGGAATATATCATCAGCATGAACAATGCCATCTGTGACGACAAGAACGATAACTCCAGTTTCAATATTTCTTGAGTTATGCCCCTTTCAAATGCAACTTTAATCTGAAACTTAATGTTGCCTATAACTTTGAAAGTACTTGTCCTATTCACTTCATACTTGGAATATATCATCAGCATGAACAATGCCATCTGTGACGACAAGAATGATAACTCCAGTTCCAATATTTCTTGAGTTATGCCCCTTTCAAATGCAACTTTAATCTGAAACTTAATGTTGCCTATAACTTTTAAAGTACTTGTTCTATTCACTTCATACTTGGAATATATCATCAGCATGAATAATGCTATCTGTGACGACAAGACTGATAACTCCAGTTTCAATATTTCTTGAGTTGTGCCCCTTTCAAATGCAACTTTAATCTGAAACTTAATGTTGCCTATAACTTTGAAAGTACTTGTCCTATTCACTTCATACTTGGAATATATCATCAGCATGAACAATGCCATCTGTGATGACAAGAATGATAACTCCAGTTTCAATATTTCTTGAGTTATGCCCCTTTCAAATGCAACTTTAATCTGAAACTTAATGTTGCCTATAACTTTGAAAGTACTTGTCCTATTCACTTCATACTTGGAATATATCATCAGCATGAACAATGCCATCTGTGACAACAAGACTGATAACTCCAGTTTCAATAGTTCTTGAGTTATGCCCCTTTCAAATGCAACTTTAATATAAAACTTAATGGTGCCTATAACTTTGAAAGTACTTGTCCTATTCACTTCATACTTGGAATATATCATCAGCATGAACAATGCCATCTGTGACGACAAGACTGATAACTCCAGTTTCAATATTTTTTTAGTTATGCCCCTTTCAAATGCAACTTTAATATAAAACTTAATGTTGCCTATAACTTTGAAAGTACTTGTCCTATTCACTTCATACTTGGAATACAATATCAGCATGATCAACAACGTTGATTACACTATGAATCATAACTCCTGTTTGAGTATACTTTGAGTTATGCCCCTTTCATATGCAACTTTAACATGAAACTTAATTTTGACTTTCACTTTGAAAATTCTCTTGATATTGGAAATAAATCACCTTCATGAACAGCGTTATTATGACGAACAAGAATAATAACAACTGCTGGACTATTTTATGAGTTATGTCCCTTTAATATACATAATGTTAATGTTACCTTTAACTTTTAAAGTACTTGTCCTATTCACTCTTCGAATATATCATCTTCATGAACAACAACAACATCAGTTACAACAAGAATCATAACTCCTGTTTGACTTTTTTTTTCAAATGCAAATTTCACATGAAACTTAATGTTGCTTATAATTTGAAAGTACTTGCCCTATTCATTTAATACTTGGATTGTATCGACATGAACGGTCTTCATGTCAAGATTCTGCTTGATTGGTAGGCCATCAGAACGCTTTTTGAAGCCAATCTTTCCCGGAGAGTTGTAAATTTCTTCGACCGACATGACGCTAAGAGTTACGTCCCTTTGAGATTTTACTTTTTTACCCAAAGAAATTAAACTACCGGAATCGATTTTGCAATAGGAAATCGATTGTCGCGGACATAGCTCATCCACGAAAGTACTACTTCCGCAGGGTATGGCCATTTCAACACCTCCCAACTGTTTAAAATTACAAACTTTAATTAGATTTAAAATCAAATCAGACGCTATGCGAAAAAAATATTGTTGGAAATACCTTAAAACGTCACAGTTTTTTTTACTGGACTTGAATGGATATGATGTGTTTGTAACCAAACTAGACAAATACACTACAAATAATGAACTTCAGTAAATATTGCAACACAATTCTTTCTAATCTGTTTTTTTTTTGCATCCGGAACTCTGCAAAAAAAATGGCGGCTGATTCTGTCCAATTTCTGCATCCCGATTGATTAATTTTCGGTAGCTGTATTTCGGTAAGTAATAACCTGATTGGTCACATTTCGGTAATTTTCGATAGGCAGAGCCAATCAATCAATACCAAATCTACCGAAATGTTTTAGAGATTATCAAGTTATTTGTAGCTACGTGTATACGCCACATCTAATTCTAATTCCGTACCTGACATACCGGCTTGAAACTGGATGCTGAGTACACATTGTGGTTTGCTCGCGACCGTTCTTTTCTATGTTCAGATTAATTGAGTTTTCGTTGTAAGCCGCGCTTGCCTGGTGCCCTGATATTCAATGCTGACACAAGTAAAATGTCACTGATGCCAATTTTAGAGAGCATCACTGGCATTAAAAGTGTACTGTTTGAGCGTCCCACACTTGGTCCGCTTGAAAGCTTAATGACATCATACAACTTAGTTATTTCAATAGAGAAATAATTTCTGCACACAACATTAATGGAAATACAAAGACCTTGTCTGTCTTCAAGTGACAGCGTTACATTTGTTTTGTCCAATCTATTGAGTGCAAATGCCTGAAAAAGTCATTTAAGCTCTTTTCAAGCTGACAATAATGTCCCCATTTTCCCCAACACATTCAGGTTTCTGAATAACTAGTGAGCTGTCTATCCTCTTTTTTGGGGAGCTGTTTGACAGGGGAAGTGTTACTTACATACATCCTCATTTCAGTGAGTATGCAATCGTCGGTAAACTTCGAGTAAGTGTAGTAAACACAGATATTGAGATGTCGGGTATGGTCTGTTCATACTCCTTTGAAGATCCCGGTGCATTTGGTTCATTTTGCTCACTGTTGCGAGTTTTTACACGCCTAAAGATTCTAGCCAGTATGAGTCAATAGATACTTTCCTGAACTAATTATAAATTCAGTCTAGCATTCCTTGCGTGGAAGATGGATGTCGGATGATAGCATTTTCCCATTTTCAATTTATCTTCATTGTTTTCTCAGTCTCAAATTTGTAATAAGGTCAAAATATTTCTAGACATGTTTTTAGATTTATTTGCATAGACACTATTTCCCAACAAAAAACAAAACAAACACAGAACGTATAAATTTACCTTATAAAGTTAACTTGCATTAAAAAAGAAGCTGAAAGTTGATTGCTCACATTATCGTGCATGTATGCTGTTGCACACATTAACGTGCATGTATGCTGTTACCTCAATTATACCGAAAAATGACGTCATAAACCAAGTGTTACGGCTACATTGATGTCTTAGTGATAGTATTCATTAGACAATTCATGATCGTGGGGAATATACCATTTTTCTGATCATTATGATATCTCGGTCTTTCTTAACTATGTTTAAGCAATAAATCGTATCGGGACAGTGCGTTATTGTCTGAAAACTGTCACAGCCGAAACGTTTTTAATTAAACCGTGTATTGAGGTAACCTCAAATGGTTTGTTGTGCTGTAAGCTGTAATGTTGACTTCTTTAGTTAGCTATAACTGTTGATTGTTTCAGAAAATTGATGCTTCAGGTGTTTGGTAACCTGTAATTACAGTTTTGGGCTAATTTGGAGCTCCTTTTCCTCCTTTTCTTATCTGAGTTGACTTAACGCCCTGTTTACCTCTAACTGCTGGCATATTCGTATTCACCATTTTGTAATATTAAATTTTATCCTTTTTTTCTCGAACTTTTCTATTACCTTTTTCACTTAATAAATGTTTCGTCTATTACATGGACGTTTATATTCTGAAACTGTTCAAGCGATGGCATTTTGCTTCACATGTGTGATTGACCACGTCTTTCCCCCTTATTCCATCCACACTGCAACCGCAATTTGCTTTTCTTTACACCGACAGCCGGGTTCTGCTGCTATTGTTAGTAGATTCATCTACTTAAAAGAGTGAATTTTTCTTCCCGTAACTGTGCACGTGTTTTTGCTCAACGTAATTACTGAGAACTTTTAGAACGTCAGAAGCAGAAGTACTGGACAGGTATTCAGCTAAAACTTAGCATCACAAGTAATCCCCAAACTTTACCAAATCTTCCATGTTACTTTGATCCCATTTTTAGGCAGATTTGAAACAGTTTTTTAACAAGGCGTCTGTTTCTTTCCGTCATTTCTTTTTTGTGATGACATGAGCTTCATGACAGGAGTTCAGGAATTGTTTTAATTGTACATTTTGAGTTCTTATCAGCAGCTGCTTTGTGTCTTTTTGAATTTGCGTGGATTTCTATTGATTTAGAAGGAAGTGTACCCAATATTGCACCTCATCTGTCATGTGGTGGATTTATCATCGCAGAATGAAATCCGTTCACAGAGTTTGCACATATAGCCCCTTTCGTTTGGTTGTAGTTCATCAAAGCAAATATGGATTTATAACGGGCAGTGCAAGAGACGACTGTCGTGCTCACTTGTTTATAATTTCATGTGGGGATGAGGGACAAACATCGTCTGAACAAGGGATACTGATGATCCATCTTCTTGACTGTCAAAATAAATTGGTTAATATAGACTAGCTGTCATGTCCTCACTCTCTGGTTTGTCCACACATTCTGCTGAAACTAAAAGGATGTTATAACACACACAATTACCGTACATGGAATGAGCCTATAATTTAAACTACAAATTTATTTAAATAAACAAATCCAAATGTACAGGAATTGAGTTTTTCTGGATCATTTCAATAAACTATACTTATACGTTGTCAACGGAACATTCGTGACCCTTTTCTGAAATCGAATTTTGTTTTGAATCCGTTTGGGTTTGATTCTCACTCTTTTATTTCAAAATTTTGCTGTATTTTTTATACAACAGAATTTGATTTTTTTCCAGTAGAATCTGCTAATATGCGATATCAAGAATACGGATTACAAGATATTTATAAGTTCGGAACGATCGACCGGCTAGCTCCTTCACGTAATCAAACGGTCACATCATTAACAATGACATTGTTGTTGTTTCATAAATACTAGAAATCGGTTATAAAAATGCATATTTGTAAAGAGTTTTGAGAGAAAAGCAAACTTTTTTAGCGATTCAGAAAGCGGCCAAACGGATGATTTTATCACACCGAGGGGAATTTTTCAGATCGAGGGTGATATTTTTGCTGGCTGACATTTGTTTTCAAGACGTGGGCAATAGCCGTTCAACGGCTACAGTTGTATAGCAAAAATACCCTGATTGGATACATGATTTGTCAACTTCATTTCACGTGCATTATTGTCTCTTTCACGAGAGTTTTTATGTCAAGTAAATGCACAACTTCTAACATAAGAACAGGCAGCTTTATATTACCTTCTGCGCGTGTTCATAATCATACTTGTTGGAACGCGAGTTCCACATATGATAACATTCACACTGATGGACCTTTAACAAAACGACTCACAACATGCACACTGAGGAAACACGGCAGTCCAAACGCACAATGAAAAGTTCAAGACTTAAATGTTTTGATACTCAAATACCATTTCACTATTTAAGATTTCGAGAGATAATCTAAATTTTACTATATGTTAATAAATAAGTGATTTGATAATGGCCCTGTTATTTGTCCGAGGGCAGTCGTATTGGCCCGAGGCCGAGGGCTAATACGACTGACCCGAGGACAAATAACAGGGCCAATATCAAATCACTTATTTATTGACAATTTTATGAAATAACCACAAGTACTTACAAGTAATAACATAACTATAGCTTCACTTTGTAATTGATTGATCATTTTCATTAATTTATTTACTACGCAACTAATATTGGTCAAATTGTCATACTGCCTACTATGATACTTGTGAGCTCTCAATATCAGAAAACTTTCTCTTACCCGAAATGATCTTAATGTTAATAGCACCTCCAGAATTATTAGCGAGTTAAAACAAAATGGCTGCCATTTCCTAGAATTTCTTGCTAAAATCTTTATCACTTTTTCGGCCCTGTCTTATTAGCCAATCAAATTGGTTCAGATGCGGGCTTTATATCTATAACACTTCTCGGCCCGGGGCCGAGAAAGTGTTAATGATAATGACCATGTTATAAAGCAGGCCGTCGTGTTATTGAACGTGGCAGATGCTTTTTTATAGGGCTAATAACGTACAGTTATTTAATAATAGTTTTTAATTTCATTTAAACTTTTTCGGGGCACATGTATTTAATTTAGTTGACTGTCGTCTTTTAATTGTTACCGACTGTGTGTAATTCGTAAACTTTGGTCGAAATATTCTAGTGACGAATATCACAGGTAACGATATTACTCCCTTCTTAAGCTGCTACAGAGAGGATGAGATTTTTTTCCCAAAATCTTAAGAGTTCCAGTTGGAATGTTTGTTTGAGGAAAGTCTAATAGCTTCTTGTTGATCTGATTTGGAAGACTTGGTAAAATGCTCTTTATGATTCCCAGCACAGCAAAAAGCTTTGTTCCATCTGTTTGATTTAATTTAGTGAGTCGGATTTCAAAAACGTTTGATGAAAAGTACCATTGAAATTTAAGTTTAGGATTTCTGTTGGTTTAAAGGTTGGTGTTATGAGATTTTTGAGTCCAAGAATTTTGCTGTTCAGCAGTTGTTGTTCGCATGGTAAGACAATTGAAGTAAATAAATACTCGTTCCGACTTCTATTCATTTTCTGAAATTAATCACTCATATGATTTAAAGCGGTCTTCTACAGCTTTAGTTTTTAAGACGTTTACACCTGGATAATAGTGACATCAGTGTAGTTAGGGTGCCAATAGCGACTTCAGCATCTGGAATGTTAGGGTACATGCCTCGACTCCAATGAATTATGGGTTTTCAGTAAATTTTGCAATGCAAATGTGGCTGCAAATGGAATTGGTGTAAATGTCTTTTTCTGATAAAAATGTCTTATTCTGATGGAAGAGTTCTGTTCTGTCATTGTGGGCATTGGTAGGATGTGGTTTGTGTCCTTGTCATGAGTTTTAAGAAAGCCCGACGGGAACTTGTATGTCATATTTAAGTTAATATTTATATAATGATGCGTTCTTTAGTGCTTTTTTACGTCCACTGAGCAAGCAAAGTCGGATGATCTATATGCCGGAGTTCTGGAAAAAAGGCAATTATAAACCCTTGTTTAAAATTAAACTACTTTATTCTTTGAAGTCTGAGCTCTGCATGATCACAAATATCATAAATTAAATCATATAAAAATCATTTCAGAAAATATCAAATCAAATACAATTACATACTAAAATATTCAGATCAGATCAACATTTCATTAACAAAACTTTCAACATAAAATGTATCTTTTGAATAAATATAATCTTGAGCATATTTGTGAATTGTCACAGAATGTAAAAACAAAGTAAGAAGTATCACTTCCAATGGATCTTGTACAATAGTAAAACAGGGACAAAATTTTCATTTTTGCATCCGGAATCCATAGCATACAATTGGTGATCATTTTGAAAATGTGTGATACATGTATCAATTGACTCCCGCAGGACGTACGGACCTTGATTGCAATTGTCAATAGCATAATACATGTGATTTCTAATTCTTGAACCTTTGTCTGATAATTCTGGATGCCAAGTCACACCCATATTCTTTCTTGCGTCTGAAGAAATCTTTTTACGCCTGGGTCAAAGGTTTAGTGGCATGCCATCGTTCATTTCAGTTTATACGTTATCTTTTGTTTAAATTGTTTTGTTAAAAGACTCATTTCTATCATGAGCATGTCCATTATTTTCTCACCTTTTCTATCAAAATCACATTTGATTGCAACCAATTGTTTCGTGTTTCTGGATGCAACACTCTTGTTCCTTAGTAATATGCTGAATATTTATCACTTCATGTGTATTCATCCCTAATGCAATGTGGTCAGTATGAAAACTGTTCTTCCTGCACTGATGTCGTGCATCCGTCATTATACTTACGCCATTTTCACCTGTTTGTTTTGATAATTCTTGTTCTTCAAATAATGCAAATTCAATAGTTTCTTTTGTCAAAATATCAATTATTGCAGAGAATGTCACAGCTGATTCGATCCGAAAGTGATCAGTAAGGATTCCAAATTCTGTAAAATCACTGAAGCGTTCATACTGAACTTGAGTTATCCCTGAACATAAATAAGGTGGCACGACTTTGTAATTAATGGTGTAGTTGTTACCAAGATTACTTGAAGAGTTCTATTTTCCCCTCTACCTTTTGGCTGTGTAGGGAGGCTGTGTCTGCTGGATGTGGCCATTCCTGATATGCATATTTCACTTTTTTGAAGAGTTCCAGGTAACTACATGGTCAGCAGCACAATTCCATTTTGTCTCTGCTACATGTGCTATATTGTTCAGAGTGAACAAATGAAATTGGTTCGAGAACACAGTTACACTGTCTTTGATGGTCACAAATACTATTCAAAGTTCCAATATGCTTTTATTTTCATATATGAAATTATTTTATTAAATTTTGCTGTTTGCAAGGATTTTTTCTTGGCTGGAACATGGTAAAGTTTATTTATTTGGTGTTGATTCTTTACTGCTGATACACAACTCTAAAACATCCTTCAAGCATTTCAAGTTGTTTTTACTTTTAAAAGTTTCCAATTTATCCAAGAATTGCAATTTTTCTCAATCATCAGCAAATTGAATTTCGATTTTTTTCTGGATCTTTTATAATAATATTCCTTTAAAGTCCCATCAGTCAAACGTTTCTTATTTGTTATACCTTTGAAACCAGAAGTTTGCAAAGTGTTTGTAATGTCCACTTAACTCATCTTTTTTCGATGTTACAAATTGTAGAAGACAAAAGTTTGATCAAGTATCTAAATTAATTTTGAAAATGTTGTTATTCTTGGTGTCCAGCGATAAAAAAGTTAATTTTTTAATCTGTCAAAAGATATAACAAACGACCAACAATTATTTTAAAAAATACAAATAATGATACTGTTTTTATTGTGCAAAGTGCATAATTATTTTATGAAGACCACCTTTAAAAAATATATTTAAATATTTTTCTGTTATTTTGGTTTAATGAATAATGTTAATTTATTTTAGGAAACAGAAGGATTCGAAAACAACGTGAACCGACAACAACAAACGAGCAACGTAACGATCAAGAAAGGGGATAGTTTTTTATAAATATGGTAGAAAATACATGTGAACACTGCTTCCAAACACCATGTTTAACTGATCGAGCTTATGCCTTGCTCGGGGCTGGCCAAGCTCCATGTAATGATAACAGTTCTATAAGACGTGCCAAGTATTTAAGCTATTGGAAAGTCATGTCAAATTTAGAGACATGAAATGATCAAAGATATTTACAGGCGAAAAAAGCGCATGCAAATTGAGGGGAATGGACAGTCTGTCATAGAAGAGAAGTGATGCCACATTGCATTCTGAGAATGATCAGGACAGTATACCCCAATCCAAAAGATGTGCCTCATGACTACGTAGTAAATACCTGTTAATGCGTATCACGTGGTGCACATTATCTAGGTAGGTAAAGAAATGTAAACAATGGCTATAGTGCATATGATAAAATGTTTCAAAGATGATGATGCAGATCCTTAATATCTCTAAAGAAATTATATCTGAGCATTCAGTTATTAAAAAAAGATTGCTTAAAATAAACAAGAGGGCCATGATGGCCCTTTATCGCTCACCTGAGTACAACAAAGTTCTTTTAGTAACAGTGACCATGACCCTGAGATGACCCATATTCGAACTCATCCGAGAAATCATTGGGACAAACATCCTGACCAAGTTTCATGACAATCGGAGCAGAAATGTGACTGCTAGAGTGTTAACAAGAAAATTCTATTTTAAATAACAGTGACCTAGTTTTTGGACCCAGATGACCCATATTCGAACTCTTCCAAGAAATCATTGGGACAAACACCCTGACCATGTTTCATGACAATCAAGGCAAAAATGTGACCGCTACAGTATTAACAAGAAAATTCTATTTTTAGTAATAGTGACCTAGTTTTTGGACCCATATTCGAACTCGTCCAAGAAATCATTGGGACAAACGTCCTGACCAAGTTTCATGACAATCGGAGCAAAAATGTGATCGCTAGTGTTAACAAGAAAATTCTATTTTTAGTAACAGTGACCTAGTTTTTGGACCCAGATGACCCATATTCGAACTCGTCCGGGATATCATTGGGACAAACATCCTGACCAAGTTTCATGACAATCAGAGCAAAAATGTGACTGCTAGAGTGTTAACAAGAAAATTCTATTTTCAGTAACAGTGACCTAGTTTTTGGACCCAAATTACCCATATTCGAACTCGTCCGAGATAGCATTGAGACAAACATCCTGACCAAGTTTAATGACAATCGGAGCAAAAATGTGACCGCTAGAGTGTTAACAAGAAAATTCTATTTTTAGTAACTGTGACCTAGTTTTTGGACCCAGATGACTCATATTCGAACTCGTCTGAGAAATCATTAGGACAAACATCCTGACCAAGTTTCATGACAATCAGAGCAAAATTGTGACTGCTAGAGTGTTAACAAGAAAATTCTATTTTTAGCAACAGTGACCTTGTTTTTGGACCCAGATGACCCATATTCGAACTCATCCGAGAAATCATTGGGACAAACATCCTGATCAAGTTTCATGACTATCGGAGCAAAAATGTGACCGCTAGAGTGTTAACAAGAAAATTCTATTTTTAGTAACAGTGACCTAGTTTTTGGACCCAGTTGACCCATATTTGAAGTCGTCCGAGAAATCATTGGGACAAACATCCTGACCAAGTTTCATGACGATCGGAGCAAAAATGTGACCGCTAGAGTGTTAACAAGATAATTCTATTTTTAGAAACAGTGACCTAGTTTTTGGACCCAGATGACCCATATTCGAACTCATCCGAGAAATCATTGGGACAAACATCCTGACCAAGTTTCATGACAATCGGACCAAAAATGTGACCGCTAGAGTGTTAACAAGAAAATTCTATTTTTAGTAACAGTAACCTAGTTTTTGGACCCAGATGACCCATATTCGAACTCGTCCGAGAAATCATTGGGACAAACATCCTGACCAAGTATCATGACAATCGGAGCAAAAATGTGACCGCTAGAGTGTTAACGAACTAAGTGTGGACGGACGACAGACGACGGACGACGTCCGACGGACATTCATCGATCCTAATAGCTCACCCTGAGGCAAAAATGTGACCGCGAGAGTGTTAACAAGAAAATTCTATTTTTAGTAACACTGACCTAGTTTTTGGACCCAGATGACCCATATTCGAACTCGTCCGAGAAATCATTGGGACAAACATCCTGACCAAGTTTCATGACAATCGGAGCAAAAATGTGACAGCTAGAGTGTTAACAAGAAAATTCTATTTTTAGTAACAGTGACCTAGTTTTTGGACCCCGATGACCCATATTCGAAGTCGTCGGATATATCATTGGGACAAACATCCTGACCAAGTTTCATGACAACCGGAGCAAAAATGTGACCGCTAGAGTGTTAACAAGAAAATTCTATTTTTAGTAACAGTGACCTAGTTTTTGGACCCAGATGACCCATATTCGAACTCGTCCGAGAAATCATTGGGACAAACACCCTGACCAAGTTTCATGACAATCGGAGCAAAAATGTGACCGCTAGAGTGTTAACAAGAAAATTCTATTTTTAGTAACAGTAACCTAGTTTTTGGACCCAGATTACCCATATTCGAACTCGTCCGAGATATCATTGGGACAAACATCCTGACCAAGTTTCATGACAATCGAGGCAAAAATGTGACAGCTAGAGTGTTAAGAAAATTCTATTTTTAGTAACACTGACCTAGTTTTTGGACCCAGATGACCCATATCCGAACTTGTCCAAGAAATCATTGGGACAAACATCCTGACCAAGTTTCATGACAATCGGAGTAAAAATGTGACCCCTAGAGTGTTAACAAGAAAATTCTATTTTTAGTAACAGTGACCTAGTTTTTGGACCCAGATGACCCATATTCGAACTCGTCCGAGAAATCATTGGGACAAACATCCTGACCAAGTTTCATGACAATCGGAGCAAAAATGTGACCGCTAGAGTGTTAACGAACTAAGTGTGGACGGACGACGGACGACAGACGACGGACGACGTCCGACGGACATTCATCGATCCTAATAGCTCACCCTGAGCCAGCTCAGGTGAGCTAAAAAAAAATAAAAAAAGTGAAAAAGACTTTAAAAAAGTATTTAAACTACCAGTAAAAATCATATTTGTAATCATATTTTATTAGTATAAGTACAAATATAAACATAAATTGCCATTTATAACATATTAGTCTGCAACAACTTTGGTAAGAGTTTGTATTTTGATGTCATAAATTTATGTTAAAATCATTTCATTAATAGCAATATATGCACTTTATTGTTACATCACATATTCTTCATTTTTTCGTTTACATCTCTGACAAAAGGTAATACAACTACAATGGAGCTATTTTACAACTAACAGTCCCCGGTAGTTAACCAAATGAATTATTTAGCTTGTGATGCAATTAGCTTTAAAACTTGGTGGCATATTGTTGTTCAAATAATTTTGAACTTTTTTATGCATGAAAACTATGTTTGAGTTCTTAGGAGGTGTCTTTTGGCTAACTTATCTGAAATAAGATCAACAGAGTTCTGTAGCTGATATAATGCTAATATAATGTTATCAGGGATTTACACACATATTTATTACGAACAAAGAATGAACATTTGATGTAAAACAAACTTACCTGCTGTTAATTGTCGTTTAATAGAAATTGAATGTATTGTAATTTAAATTTTTCATGACATCATTTCAAATTGCTAGATATTTTTTTAGGCAGTATAAACAAACACTCTTTTCTACAATCTAACCGTGACATTGTAATGAATATGCCTTAATTAATTTATTAAACAAATTAACAAAGAAAATAGTACCTACACTGTAGTGTTGCTTGTCGTGATGGTATAGATTTTGATTTATATTGAAGTGGTTATGATATGCCAATACGTTACTGTTTCAATCAGATGCATTCTGCCCACTGATGCTTTCAGTAAGTGCAATGAATGGAGCAACAGTTATATTATATATACATAAACTTGAAGAAAAAATAACCTTAGGGAAATATCTGAAAATGAGTAAACTTTTAATGAGAAAACGCTATCAACTAGAAAGGGTTTACACATGTTTCAGCAAATATGGTACTTTGATACAAAATGTAAACTGGAAATCACCTGTGCATTGTATCAGGTACGGGATCTGGGTGATTTTCTTTTGTCAAATTTCCACCAATAAAGTGTTGCTACAGATGCATGTCCATTTCATTGAAAACTTTGCAGTCAACCGTTAACATGTATTTTATTTGATTTTGGCTTTGGAAACCTTATAAAATACTCCACGCATAACTTTCCTGTACGTTTACCAAGAGTAACAATAACATACACCATAACACCAATGTTTATTAGCTCAAATAACTTTGTTACAGATAAATCATGAGAATACTTGCTTGTAATGGAAACTCTTCACAAATAATATCAGGGAGGGCAAATGTTTGTCCAACTAGCAACTGTTATTGTGGTCAGTTCTTATCTGGGAATCTATTTTTAGAACATTCTCTACCTGTGAATCCTTCCTATTTACCTCAATAAAGAAAGAGTTCTCCAGAACGACCAATCTCGGCCTTTGAGCATGATAGGAAAAAAAGGAAATACTCGCTTTAGCGAAATGTTATTTCTAAAAGTCGAACTGAACTGACTCATAAAAATAGTATGCGAAATTGACTATTTTACTTTAATAAATATTAACTGAATTTCATACTTTAATTTAATTTTAACAATTAAAGTTAGTATTTACTGAATTTCATACTTTAATTTTATTTAAAAAATTTAAGCTTTTCAGCTTATTTTAAAATTTGTCAAAAGTTCTAAGTAGAATTAAATTCAAACAAACAAATAATTTACATACCTGGAAGAAGGCAATGAGAAACTCTTGTTTAAAATTAAACAACTTTATTCTTTGAAGTCTGAGCACTGAATGATGCCCAGACTTCTGCTAAGGGTTCCATATCAACTCCCTTTCTCATGCCACAAAGAATGCTGAACTTGTCTTGATTGAGGTTAATAGGATACCTTGGAGACAGAGCATGAAACTGCTGCCAACCACAGCCAAGTGAAGACCACCACAATGAGATAACATTGCAGATAAATGTGAAACTAACACTGAGTTATAGTCAATCTTGGCCTTTAAGATAATTAAATCCAAGTTAAGTAACTCTGAATCCTAGACATAAAGGTCAGAAAATGACTAAATACTCATTTCCCTTAAATTATAGTGTAGTAGTGAGCTTGTCAGTCATTTTGTCGGTTTCATGGTTTCCGGCATCGTCGGATCCCCACGGTTGATTCTATTACGTTACTCTCCGTCCATACTTCGTTCGTTAACACTCTACTGCCCTAAACATGGAATGTTTTTTCGGCATAAATACGAATCATTTAACAGCTACAACATGGAAACAATTTATCAGTATTATAAATACATTTATAACTGCAATATTAATATTTGTATTCTGAGTTATTCGGCGTTTAGATATGAAACGTTTTCCGGCAGACGCGTTAGATACTACCCAAATTATAGATCGTTTTCCAGCATAAAGCCTATATGAATGAATCCATACGAAACATATAACAGCTATAAAATGTAAACAATTTATCAATATAGTATATAAACTTTTATAACTGCAATATTTGTATATGTTTTTGAGTTAGAAACGAAATTTTAGAGCGTTTTCCGGCAGACGCGTTCGATACTACCCCAATCATAGAACGGCATAAATCATATATAAATGAATCCAAACGAAATAAATAATATATATTTCATGTAATCAAATCATCAGTATAATATATATTTATATAAATGTATAATTGTATAAGTATATTGAGTTTTTTTGTCGTTTTCCGGCGTTTTTCGCTTTTTTGGCGTTATTAGCTCACCTGTCACATAGTGACAGGTGGAGCTTTTTTGATCACCCTTCGTCCGTCCGTCGTCCGTTCACAATTGTTGTCCGCACTCCAGCAGTCATAATGTTTATCCGATCTTCTTCAAACTTATCTAGATCAAGTTCGAAACTGGGTCATGTGACCTTGAATCTAGATCACTCGGTCAAATTATAGAAAAAGCTGTCCGCACTCTAGCAGTCTCAATTTTGGTTCGATCTTCTTTAAACTTGGTCAGAATGTTTATCTTTATGATATCTAAATCAATTTCGTACCTGGGTCATGTGACCCTTTAAACTAGGTCAGTAGGTCAAATTAAAGAAAAAGCATGTCTGCACTGAAAAGGTCTTAATTTTGGTCCGATCTTTCTCAAACTTTGTCAGAATGTTTTTCTCAGTGATATCTAGTTCAGATTTGAAATTGGGTCATTTGACCATAAAAACTAGGACACTAGGTCAAATTATTGAAAAGCTTGTCTGCACTCTAGCGGTCTTAATTTTGGTTGAATCTTCTTTAAACTTGGTCAGAATGTTTATCTCAATGATATCTAGATCAAGTTCGTAACTAGGTCATGTGACCCTTTAAACTAGGTCAGTAGGTCAAATTAACGAAGAGCTTGTCTGCAGTCTAGAGGTCTATTTTGGTTGGATCTTCTTCAAACTTGGTCAGAAAGTATATCTCGATGATATCTAGGTCAAGTTTGAAACTGGGTCATGTGACCTTGAAATCTAGGTCACTAGGACAAATTATATAAAAATCGTGTATGCACTCTAGCGGTCTTAATTTTGGTCCGATCTTCTTCAAACTTGGTCAGAATGTTTATCTCAATGATATCTAGGTCAAATTTGACAGGTGAGCGATTAAGGGCCAATTGGCCCTCTTGTTCTGTCTATCTATGAACCGGTCAAAAACTAGGTCACACGACCTAAAGGTAGAAAAATCTTGTTAAAATGGTGAAATATGCATATCAGCAATCGCCACATTCAGAAATCAAAGCACTGAAAGTGCTGAAAGCCAGCGGAGCGTTAACATAATCAAAATAAAACAACCCAATAATGTGCAATGTAACAGGACTTCAAGTTTTATACCAGACATTGTAGATATATAATATCTGAACAGAATGAAGAAACTCCTACGGAAGACATGCCATATGCTTGCAAAAATGCAAAAACCACTCATAATAAAACTGGTCAAAATATTTAAGAAGATGGTCCATAGGACCCTAGCCCTGTCAACAACGGCTCAAGAGTCAGTGGATGCAAATGCAATTGCCATAATAACTTTCTTTGGCTCTTTCAATGGCCATAACTCTGGAATTCATTATGGAATCTAGCCGGTTCAAGAAAGGAACCAAGATCTTATAGTAACTCAATTATTGTACAAGTCTGATTAAATTCAAATAAAAATGAAGCTGCTTTTGTGCAGACAGGGTCTGAATAGTTTATTTTGGCACTTAAATCCGGAACCCATAATGCAATAAGGCAATTTCAAGAAAGGAACTAAGATCTTATGGTAATGGAAGTGAATATCAGATCAAAATTAAGACCACTAGAGTGCAGACAAGCTTTTATTATAACTTGACCTAGTGACCTTGTTTTCAAGGTCACATGACCCAGTTTCGAAACTGACCTAGATATCATTGAGATAAACATTCTGACCAAGCTTGAAGAAGATCAGACGAAAATTAAGACCTCTCGACTGCGGACAAGGTTTTTCTATAATTTGACCTAGTGACCTAGTTTTCAAGGTCACATGACCCAATTTTTAAACCGACCTAGATATCACTGAGATAAACATTCTGATTGAAGAAAATCGGATAAAAATCGAGCAGCTAGAGTGCTGACGATTATTGTGAATGGACGCAGGAGAAATGGTGATTACAAAAGTACACCCTGTCACTATTTGACAGATGAGCTAAAAAGTAATTTTAGGAGAACTACTGAAATAAATGAAAAAAGGAACATTAAAAGCAATCGAACAGGACAAATACAAAATTATTACAGGCCAAGTTTGATCAAGCAATATCAGGATCAAAATGCATCACTGTCTAGAATGCCTAGCCATGGTTGTAATGCAACTCAATATTTACACAAGTACCAATTTTGATTCATTCCAAACAGTGGAGTGCATGTCAGGATGCTTAACAGTAGTTGAACTTGATGATGGTAATATAATTTTATATCCATTCTTAATAGCAATACATCACAACTTAGGGCAATGCCAATGCCTTATAAATTTCATTTAGTAAATGAAAGAGGCACAACAAATGTTTTGTGTCAAAGTATGAAAATTGTTGGGTTAGCAAAATTATATTTATTTCTTATATTATTATAACTTATTTCTTTTCTTTGTATTTCTCTTTATTAATTCCACTTTCAAAGTAATTACACAGGGACCCTGTGAAAGGCTATTTGATCTTGGTTTTATGTATAACAATGTGTAACAGGGAGTCAGCATTATGTTAATGTAATCATATTTTAATGAAGTGTCCAACCTAATAAATCAGATAAAGGGGCTCTTTATTTTCATTTCATTAGTACAGCCCTTAACAGACACTCTTTCCCCCACTTTTATCTGTCAACTCTATTTAGACTTGTTTAATGCATGTAAGGCATCCATCTGATCTGAATCCACACACTGAATCTTGATCCAGTGATTTCAATTGATACAGATTCTTGCATCTTAATGCAAACAAATGTGATTTTTTCCAATTTTGACTCCACCTAATTTTGAGCTTGGGGTCATTTTGATGCACAGAAATTTTTAAAAAGTGGTTTACTTTTGCAAGAATGAGGATAAGTATTGAGGAAATTGTATTTTTAATATGAAGTTAACACTTACTAACTCTTGCACATTAATTATAAGTAATACATGTGTAAGTATCACTTAATACAAGATATGACTTGTGAAGATCAGGTTTTGATCCATTGAAAATTCTCAACAGGGGTCAAATGACCCCTGATTTTCAAAAGCAACTGAAATCCCTGCTTGATCAGAAAGTACATGTATCTAAAAGATCTAAACATGAACAGACTCTGACCAGCCTCCACTGATATGCAAGTTGATATGGTCACACATGGAATAACAGCTGTATCCATGTAGGCCCCTTAATACTGACTTATGCATAATATTTATGTCTACTTACATGGAAAAAGTAGACATAAAACATGTAATACTTATGTTTTGCACAGAAAATCCATTTCTAACTTTAACCCTTAACTCCATATAATATGCACCTCAATTTTATGGCATGGGCAGTGTAGAATTAGATCACCCTGCATCTCTGTGCTGTTTGGTCAGGATCTGCACTGTTCAATTTTAGATTCATAAGGTTATTTCTAAACAAGATGTGACCAATGTAAGTCCTGATCAGATGCCACAAATATTTAGTCTGATCCGGATCTACACTAGATGCACATGCGATAAAAGGCTTATATATGGCAGAAAGGGGCTCTATATCAATCATTTTTAGTTATGCTCTTAGAATGACATGAACAATCTTTCTTAATGAATATTATCATCTTCAACTAAAATCTATTTCAGAAATTACTCTACTTCATAAAGCTGTTTCAGTTACTAACTAAGTTAATGCAGATAATATATTCCTAGTCAGAAATATTAACACTTTGTATGCCATTTAACTCAAAAATTATTTTATTAGAAGATATAATTCAGGGACACTAGATGCAGATTTCTTGCATTTTGATGTAAGCATATTTATTTTTTTTCAAATTTACCCCCCCCCCCCCATTTTGAGTTTGTGGTCATTGATGTTGGAGAATTTAGAAAAGTGGTCAATTTTTGCAATAATAGTGATTAATATTGTGCACGTGTCTATGCATTTTAACCCTTTACTTTTGGCTGATTGCGAATCCACTAAAATGAGATGAAAATGACTTTTCAGATTAAGCACATAGAGGAACCCTGGTTAAGAATTATATTTTCTTTCAAATATGTTTTTTTTTTCTTCACAAATTTATCACAACCAATGAGCCGGCGACTGTTCCTTGCTTGTTAAAAGAGTCTTTTAAGCAGGGATTTCAATAGCTTTTGAAAACCAGGGGTTGTTTGACCCCTGTTGAGATTTTTTAAGGGGTCATAATCAAATAGTTTCTAGTCATATCTTGTGTTGATTGAACTTAAACTACTTCTAAAAGTGCTTTTACTTCATTTTAATATAATTATGTTCAGTGGTCAAATAAGTATAAACTTCATAATTAAAATGCAGTAGACACAATACATTGTATTTATCTTTATTCTTGCAAAATTTGACAATGTTTCCAAGATTCTCATGAATCAAAATGATCCCAAGCTCAGAATAAGGTGGGGTCAAATTTGGAAAAAAAAACTTATTTGCTTACATCAAAATGCAAGAATCTGCATACAGATCTATTGATTATAATTGAAACCCCTGAGGTGGAAAATCAAGTCAGTGGTTAATTTGCAAGTTTATTCTACACTGATTGTCATAAATTTGTCTTGTAACTGAGATTGTTACCTAGCGAAAACTAGGTAATTTAAAAAATTAAAAATACCGGTTACCCTATGTGGTCTTTGATAAATCAAATAAATTTTAACAATTTTTGAGCAACAAAAGCTTTTCCAAAACTAAAGATGCTGCATTATTTGATTTCATATCTAGGACCTGCTAAATATAAATATATCTGGGCGGTCTTAAGTTTGGCCGGTTGTCTCTGACTGCAGGCCTTATAGTCTGCATGTCCTGTCTGTTTAGTTCATTAATCTGGGCCAAATCATCTGGCCATATCGTCTGTATATCATTGAAACTTGGGAAGCTAATTTCAGCTTTTCTTGCAAACAAATACAACTGTTTACCTTGTAAAGACCTGTAAACCTGGGTGGTGTAACTGCCGGTGTGATACAGAACTTTGTTTTCCAAAGTGCTTGTAGTCGAACTGTCTATCTTAACATCCTCACCAGAAAATGTAAACAATAATCAGATGTGTGTTCATCTGTTCATGCAGCTGATTTATACAAATCATCAAATGCAAATTATGCCAAACTTTTAAAGTAAAGTTGATTGCACATTTATGCATACAATGACTTCACACATGCAATTTTTGGGATACAGTTGAGGCAGTTTCAAAACTCTTCCTGACTTTCGGAAATAACACAGTGTCTGTAATAAAATTTTTTGTCCATGTCTGTGTTTATTTGTAATCCTTCCAGGATTTCGCGCACTATCTCCCATGCTAATTCGTAAAAACACATTTGGCATCATTTTCATGATTTTCACAATTAAAATTCGCACAAAACATTCGCTAGACAGCCTATAGGGCGCTCTATTTGTTGAAACAAAATCTTCGAAAATGTTCAATGTTCTAGGTAAACACAATCGAGGGGAGATCACTGGAGGTGTGTGTAGTTTGGGCTAAACCCCGTACGTGTTACGTAACAAAACGTAAAACTATCGACACGTTATACTTTGAATAAAGCAAAAATACACCCCTCAAAATACAGAAATACTTCAAATTTTTTGCACCGTGTCTGCGTTCAGAATATGCGTTGAACGCGTTCAGAATATGAGAATATTGTCATTTGACGGTGCATAGAATCCCCGAAATAACGAAAAACCGAAAAGACCGAATAAGACCGAAAAAGGGACCGAATGTGATTAAAAATTGAATTTATACATAAATTATACATTGGCATTTATTTTAAAAGTGGTATTTGATACAAAAATAATGTTTTTCGGTTCAGTTTTCGGTCTTTTTCGGTGTTTTCGGTTGTTTTTGGTCTTAGTCGGTGTTTTTGGTCGTTTTCGGTGATTCTGTTCACCCGCCATTTGACGTCATTGTGATTGTCTTACACATACGCAGTTTATTTGATCATATATATCGATAATATCAGTACGCCTTTGTTGCTTTCATTGAGTAAGCGTTTTATTGATTATTCTTTAAAAGCAATCAATTTAAATGATCGTTCACAACTGATTTTCTATGATTGCTTTTGGAACTCTTTTCTGACGTCTACCGGATGCTGTACTTCGACTTTTTCATTTGAGCGCACCTGCTGAAAGGTCTGTGATTTCGGATCTTCATTTCTATAGCCAACGGTAAACCGCTGGCTAAAAACAGCCTCGCCACTGTTAAGGCACTTAAGGCTATTTAACAGTTTGAGTCCATATAAACTGGCAATTTATCACAAAATTTGTTCGATTTCTAGCCAAAGTTTGAATATGGGTCACCTGGGTTCAACTAGGTCAAACAGCCCAAATATGAAAAAACCTAGTTAACATTTAGAGGTAACATTTTCAGCACGGATGTCCTTGTAATATGTCAGAAAGGTTATTTGGATTATTTCTAGCCCAAGTATAATATGGGTCATCTGGGGTCAAAAACTAGGTCGCAAAGCTGAAATATGTAAAAACCTTGTTAATACTCTAGAGATAGCATTTTAAGCCCAAATATCCTTGGAAATATTTGTTTCGATGAATTCTAGCTCAAGTTTTAATTTGGGTCATCTGGGGTCAAAAACTAGGTCACACAACCAGAATATAGAAAAACCTTGTTAACACTCGAGATGTATCATTTTCAGCCTAATTATCATGGAAATATGTCAGAAAAGTTGTTCGATGATTTCAAGCCTAAGTTCGATTATGGGTCACCTGGGGTCAACAACGAGGTCACAGAGCCCAAATTTGGAAAAACCTTGTTAACACTACAGGTACAGAGGTGAAAGCTAGAAATTCGGAAAATCCTGAAATTCTAAAATAAATTCGTCGATTTATATAGGAAAAATAAAGAAATTAACCATTTGTAGAGACACAGAATCCTGAATTCAGGAATAACCCTGAAAACTTTGAACCCTGCAGGTAACATTTTCAGCCCAAATCTTCTCTAAATATGTCAGAAAGGTGTTTTCGATGATATCTAGGTAAAGTTCGAATATGGGTCATGTGGGGTCAAAAACTAGTTCACAGAGCCCAAAAATAGAAAAATCTTGTTAAGGCTTTGGAGGCTACTGTTTCAGTTCAAATATCCTGGCTATTTTTCGATAACTTGCGGAAGTTTTTTATATGGGTCAAAAACTAGGTTATACATTTTGGATCTCCTATTGGTATAGTTTTTATGCCCCCGAAGGGAGGCATATAGTAATCGCACTGTCCGTCCGTCTGTCCGTCCGTCCGTCTTTCCGTCTGTCCGAAATAATCTTGTCCTCGCTTCTCCTCATAAACCGCTTGAGGGATTTCTTTGAAACTTCACAGGAATGTTTGTCACCAAGCCTAGTTGTGCATATCGTCAGGAATTTCTGCTCGGATTATTTTTGGCTGAGTTATGGCCCTTTTAAGCAAAATCTTGTCCTCGCTTCTTCTCCCAAACCGCTTGAGAGATTTCATTGAAACTTCACAGGAATGTTTGTCACCAAGTGTAGATGTGCATATCCGAAGGAATTTCTGATCGGATTATTTTTGGCGGAGTTATGGACCTTTTTACCTAACCCTAAACCCTAACCCTAACCCTAACGTAAACTGAAACCGCTTGAGGGATTTCATTGAAACTTCACAGGAGTGTTTGTCACCAAGACTTATTGTGCATATCCAAAGGAATTTCTGATCGGATTATTTTTGGCTGAGTTATGGGCCTTTTTACCTAACCCTAACCCTAAACCCTAACCCTAACCCTAAGGTAAATTTTGTTAACGCAGTAGAGGTTACATTTTTTGTCCGATTGTCATGAAACTTGGTCAGGATGTTTGTCCCAATGATTTCTCGGACGAGTTCCAATATGGGTCATCAGGGTCCAAAAACTAGGTCACTGTTACTAAAAATAGAATTTTCTTGTTAACACTCTAGCGGTCACATTTTTTTGTTCTGATTGTCATGAAACTTGGTCAGGATGTTTGTCCAAATGATTTGTCAGAAGAATTAGAATACGGGTCATCTACGTCCAAAAACTAGGTCACTGTTACTTAAAATAGAATTTTCTTGTTAACACTCTAGCGGTCACATTTTTGCTCTGATTGTCATGAAACTTGGTCAGGATATTTGTCCCAATGAATTCTAGGACGAGTTTGAATAAGGGTCATCTGGGTCCAAAAACTAGGTCACTGTTACTATAAATAGAATTTTCTTGTTAACACTCTAGCAGTCACATTTTTGCTTCAATTATCATGAAACTTGGTCAGGATATTTGTCCCAATTATTTCTAGGCTGAGTTTGAATATGGATCATCTGGGTCCAAAAACTAGGTCACTGTAACTAAAAATAGAATTTTCTTGTTAACACTCTAGCCGTCACATTTTTGTTCTGATTGTCATGACACTTGGTCAGGATGTTTGTCCCTATGATTTCTGGGACAATTTTGAATATGGGTCGTCTGGGTCCAAAAACAAGGTCACTGTTACTAAAAATACAATTTTCTTGTTAACACTCTAGAGGTCACATTTTTGCTCCGATTGTCATGAAACTTGGTCAGGATGTTTGTCCCAATGATTTCTCAGACAAGTTCGAATATGGGTCATCTTGGTCCAAAAACTAGGTCACTGTTACTAAAAATAGAATTTTCTTGTTTACACTATAGTGGTCACACTTTACTCTGATTATCAGATTGTAAAGAAACTTGGTCAGGACATATGTCCCAGTTATTAATTGGACGAGTTTGAATGTGGGTCACCTGGGGTCAAAAACTAGGTCACTGTTACTATAAATAGAAAAATCTTGTCCAGGCTGTAAATTTGTTATTTCTCATTGGATTTTAAAATAACTTGGCTCAAATGTTTACCAAGACAAGGTGTACTTTCGCGTACAGTACCCATGCCTGTTGGTCCAAGGTCAAGGTCACCTTTACAAAAAATAACATTTTCTTGTCTGGGCTGTTAATTCCTAATGAATGAAGTGATTTCAAAATAACTTTACATAAATGTTCACCATGACAAAGGCATGTGTTGCTTACAATACCCATGCCGGTAGGTCAAAGGTCAAGGTCACTGTTACGAAAAATAGCATTTTCTTTTCCAAGCTGTAGATTTGTTGTTTCTTATTGGACTTTAAAATAACTTGGTGTAAATGTTCACCATATGGAGACGTTGGGTCTTGTACAACACAACTTTGTTGTACTCTGGTGAGTGATAAAGGGCCATCATGGCCCTCTGGTTCATATTACCCACATCACATGTAGTAAGGTTCATAACTCTAATAATCATTTTCCAGGATAATTTCCCCAATAATCTTCGAATTTTCTAAAAAGAAATGTCATATTTAACTTTATTTAACTATATATTTACTACAGACTTAAAACATATGATCCTTTCATCTTTCACATTATATGCATGCAGTATGCTTTGTCTTCCACAAGCATATTTTTCATTACATATGTTTATTTATTACATATGTATACCTATTCGATTTCAAAGCTGCATTTCGGGGGCATATGTCAATTTCAAGTGACAGCTCTTGTTTATTATACTGCAAAGAAATTTGCTTGAATTTGATTAGATAATTTGCCGTGGATGTATATCTGGCTCCGTGTTCACAAAACTTTTTGTTGACATCGAATATCAATCTCAGATGACACTGATATTGAATTTCACTTGACAACGATTTCAAAAATGGTGTTCACGAATGAAAATAAAATCGATGTCAAGTGCGATCGAAAATCGATGTCAGATGACAACGATTTTTTTTATAATTTTCGTATTGACGTAAGCGACGCAACGAAAACGGAAATTTGTTTGTTTACGGGCACCTTGTTTACGTCTGATGGAAGAACTGTCAAAAATGTCGGAATCAGAGTGCGCGAAGTGCCCACCATGGTCTGCATCGGAAAAAGCCTATGCAGTACAGCTGATTAACGAAAGTTACGATCAGCTGTACTGCAGGTTCAAAGGGTCCACGCAGGGAGGAAAACAAAAGGAGGCAGAATGGGAGAAATTGGTGGAAGTTTTGAACAGGTATGAAAATATTTGAATGCCAGAGTTCCACCCCCACTCCGCAACTTCCCGTTCCTCCCCCAGCAGCCCCGACCAGGACTCGAACTTCGGACCCTCTGCTTACTGTGCCGACGCTCTATCAATAGAGATACCGAGGCCGCTGATCAGAATACTGCAACACCTCTAGGTCTTCACTTCGTGTTCCTATCAGGTTTTTTAAAAATGATATTAAGAAAATTTGCAGCCAGTTTGACAAAATGACCCAAAACAAACACATTACAAATTAAAATGTTGATTACTTACAGTAGTCCCTTGTCAGTTTATTTTAGGTAGTTATCAAAATTTTTTTTTAACCTACCACCACCACTACACTTACCTATGTGATAAACTCGTATATTCAACACTGTATAGATAAACCTC
Source organism: Corbicula japonica (assembly GCA_038501625.1). Lineage (NCBI taxonomy): Eukaryota > Metazoa > Mollusca > Bivalvia > Venerida > Cyrenidae > Corbicula > Corbicula japonica. Next base: position 4,182,419 of record JAZAYU010000016.1, read on the forward strand.
GCACGCGCTACGTCTCTGGACGGAATTACTCTCTTTTAAATCTAAGTCAAGGTCAAGTTTGTTGTGAAGGGAATGCAGTACAGAAAACAGCTAATTTATTCAGTAACTGTTAACAGAATATGCCATTTTAATACAAATAAAAGCAATACTTGTTGGTGTTTATTATTTCCCAAATAAAATCTCATGATTTGTATGTACGAGCATTCGCAGAAGGATACTGGTACGATGACAAAAATAGAAGCTGGAAATGCAGTGTTGAACGATTTTCTGAAAAAAGGTTAGTATTTATAACGGATTTAAAAAAAAACAAAGGTGGTAGGATAAATAGAGCCTCACGATTTTAGATTTTCTCAACCTTGCATGATAAACTTTAGCTATATTCAACACCCACCTAGTATTCTCTATTTAACAGTAAAAATAAATAAATAATGAGATTTTATATACTGTAATTGGATAAAAAAAGACTGAGCTTTTTTGAGTTTATTATGTGTATGAATTTGTGTAATTAAGGTGATATCATTTGTCACAATATTCTGTTAAAGTGGGGGGAGTGTGGTGACCTATTTTCATAAAATTCATGTTATTTAATAATTATAAATCTTCTTGTTACTTCAGATATCAATTATAGGGCATATACATGTTACAGGTCAATCAGGAATTATAAAAAAATTAGAAATATGAAACAATTTTTCTCACTGAGTGTAGCCTTATTGCCGGGAGTCCAAACTTCCGAATTATCCACTATAGTATTAAACTACAGTCACAGGAAGGTTGTCTATATCAAGGTTAACAATGTCTTAGAATTTAGTTCGATAAACTAGAACAATAGTTATAAACAATGGAAACATGAATGTCAAATTTTCCTTTTGTAGTCACTAGGAGAAACATGTTTTGCTATTGTTCTAGTACAGTTTATTGAACTAAAGTCTAAGACATTGTTAACCTTGATATAGACAACCTTCCTGTGACTGTAGTTTAATACTATGGTGGATAATTCGGAAGTTTTGACTCCCGGCAATAAGGCTACACTCAGTGAGAAAAATTGTTTCATATTTCTATTTTTTTATAATTCCTGATTGACCTGTAACATGTATATGCCCTATAATTGATATCTGAAGTAATAAGAAGATTTATAATTATTAAATAACATGAATTTTATGAAGATAGGTCACCAGAATATTGTGACAAATGATATCACCTTAAAGAAATCTGCACGAAATAACAAAATATCATCTCTCTCATGTTTTTTTCTATAGTAAACATATGCATACTTTTCATTTTTGTGTTTGTTTATGTTTGGATATTAAGTGTTAGTGAGAACTGTACAAACCAACTGGTATTCCTCCAATTTTGTCTGGACTGTCAGATTTGCAGCAAGCTGGTTTGTATAACACAGGTAGCTCTACACTTGTCTTATGTGAATATCCTAAATCTAAATTAGTTGCTGGTAAAGCTGTATGATCTCTGAAAACTTCCATTCAGTACTAAAATATAACATGGCTACATGTAAGTGATCCTTTTTATTAAATGTTATTAAATGTTGTCATGAACAACACATACCACCCAAAATTTATTGGCAGGTGTCTGAGTATCTATCTAAATATATATATATATGTATATTCTAGTGTTGTAAAACATTGTATTTTATTGCAGTATCAACATTTAATGCATCCTGGATAATAAGTATATACATTTTAACATATAATTTTAGGTACAATAGTGTACTACTTTTCTTTTACTTGTTCTCTTCAGATCAGGTGTGACACAGTGCAACAGAACCGTGCGCCAGGTTAAGGACATGTATGCCAATTTGAAATGCAGAGGTATGACTAATTTTCATCCTGTCAAGACAAGTACATTTGTTAAAACATTTCAGGATTATGGTGGATGTCTGATATAAATGGTGAAATATTTGTAGCATCTGCTGTAAGTAATTGTGATGTTCATTTTTAGCTCAGCTGTGCTTGAGGTAAGCTATTAGGATCGCCTTTTGTCCATCATCCGTCTTTGCGTTTGTCTTCAACTTTTTCTTCAAATGACATCTCCTCCTAAACCGCTCGATTAATTTTGACTTAACTTCACATGAATAATCATTGAGTGACTTTCTCTTTAATTGCCATGGCCCAGAGATGCACAAATTTAACATAGAGTTATATAGGAAATATAATTTGTAAATCTTTTTGTCCGAAACAACAATGCATAGAGGTTAGATATTTGGCACTTAGCATTGTCTAATGGTACTCTACCAAGTTTGTTCAAATTATTTCCTAGGGGTCAAAATTGCCCCACCCCAGAGGTCACAAGTTTTACATAGAATTTATATAGGAAAACAACAAGAAAATCTTCTTGTTCGTAACTACAAGTCTTAGAGGTTATATATTTGGCATATTGCATTATATACTGTTTCCCCCTTATTTAACGCCCCTGGGGGCGTCACATTTTTTTTGAAAGGGGGCGTTTATTAAAGCAACTTTTTTCATTATACCATATATGGAAAAAAAAATCAAATTTGTTGTTTCTTATTTAATTGCCCTTTACCAAATCATTATGCACAGGAAACTTTTGATTTTTTTTTGTTTCAGATGTTATAGTTTTTTGATAAATATTATGGTAAACACATTACAAATGTCACGTAGTGAGCTAGTGCATTTAACGAATTTTATAGAAAATGGGGAGTGGGGCGTTTATTAGAGCAGGGGCGTTAAATAGGAGGAATACGGTAGTAGTTCTCTACCAAGTTTGTTACATATAGGAAATAAACTTTGAAAATCTTATTGTCCGATAGCACACAGCCGCTTTTTTTATTTACCGGTTTTGATTGAACCTTAAAAGATACAAAATACTAGTTTAAACTAAAATGTTTTTTGTAGCTAAGAAAAAAGAGTTTGAAAGAAAAGCAACTGGTGGTGGACCGGCGATATTAATCACACCAGTAGAAGAGCTGGTTATAGAAGGAATTAGAAACAAGCCACAGTTGACGGGAATTCCTGGTGGTATCGAAACGTGTGGTGTGTATTTAGTTTTTAGTTTATCAGCAATATCATTTATGATTTAGACATTAATTATATTTGGGTTTATTTATGTAATTGTACACTTACTTTATTTTGATTCTAACAATATCTTTCCTATCAAGACAAGTTGCAGACATTTTAAGTTATGTAGAGGAGCTGTTACTATCAGTATATGTCTGTCATCTATATTTTGATTATACATCTACAAAAATGTGGAAAACTGCTTTGTTTTTTCACAAATTTTCACTGAAGTGACACAACCAAATTAACCAAAATCTTGATTAAAAAGTGTATTTCACCTTTAAATAATCTCACCAAGAACCATAGTATTTTTCTTTGTCAGTTCTTGCCTTTATCAGTCATCAGCTTCTTTAAAAAAGTTGGAATATGTGACCGTTTCAAAACACTTGTAACATATAATTTATCAGTTGATGGAACATCATTCCGTTTACATAGAAATAGTGTTTCTGTTAACTCTATTTTCAGATAGACCAGATATAGAAAATGAGGGGAGCAGCAAGGATGAGGAGAAAGGAGCAAGTATGCTGGACATGCTGATTAATTAAACTTACAAACATTTATGAGAGACCACTTAGCTAAAATATAGCTTTATGATAAGAATCCTTTTTAAGGTCATTTGAGCCAATTCTCATTGAGCTCTTGGGATGACCCAGTGTTTCACATCCATTTACCATTTTCTACCAATGACATCTTAAACTGCTCTACTGATGTTGTCTTAACAACATTGAGCTTTTATATTTGGCATGTAGCATTTTTAATGATCCTCTGCCAAGTTAATTTAAATTATTTTCCTAGTATGAGAGATAGCCTAGCACTGGGGAACATTTATTTTTGTTTAGTGATTTATTTATAAAAAAAAATGTGTCAGCAACAAAAATCCAGAGCTCAGATATTTGGTATGTAGCATTCTTGTTATGATGCCCTTCAAAGAAGGTTGGGCATATAGTGTTACTAATGTCTATCTCTCTGTCTATCAATGAGATTTCATATTTCACATTTGAATTCTTTGAGAAAAGAAAGAAATTAGTTGCTCTCTTATTTTAGTGTTATACAAATAATGTACCTCTTCTCGATTCTATTTGCTAAGTGTTTATGTAAGCGAATGCAGTTGTTGATTTAGCTATCTATGTACTGAGTGTATATGTTTCTTGAAGGTGTTATACTGCTTTTAATATTACTTTAGTTGAAGCTTTGCCGTCGACTAGTGTTAGCCCTTCGGAGACAGGGACACAGACAAAATCTCCAAGTAGAAAATCAGGTATACATTTTCTAACTTGGTTAGTTTGGTGAGAAATTAACAGCTGTGTAACAATTTGTCCACCATAAACTGCGAACTAATAAAAGAGTATGTCTTTTTGTAGTAGTGAACGAATGTACTGCAACACTCTAGTGTTTAGGTGAAAGAACACTTAAGTCTTGATATATAAGTAATGTCACCTTTCCATTGTATTATGTATTCATTTGAAATTTAATGGGTGAACAAGACCACCTGTTTAGAAAGACAATTCCTTATTGGTCTTCTTTATTCAGGTTTAATAGTATTATGTTATACTTTGCCTCCTAAAGGAAGAGTTTAAATTGTTTATTAGTTTGTTTGTTTGTATGTTTGTTTCTTTGTTTGGGCTCTAACGCTGTTTTTAACAGTATTTCAGTTATATACTGGTGGTCAGTCTACCTAACCAGTGTTCCTGGGTTTCTTAACCAGTAGTTACCCATTTCTCCACAAGTGACTGTAAACAGCTTCCTCACTGGAATCGGATTGACAGGACCAAAGACCTTCTGACACTATGTCCTAGTTCAGTTATCTCAGAGAAACTTTAAATGCTGCGGCCGGTATCGAACTGACTACCCCTGGATTCATAGTCAGATGATCTACCACTGTTTAAATATCTTAATCTAGTTAGTGCATATACACCTAAGAGTCATTTAATAAGTTTTTGACACCATACAGTATTGAATCATAAAAGTACAGATGCTACCAATATGACTTTACCTTTGTATGTATTTTTTATTATTATAAATTTTTAAACAATATGAGTATTTAATTGTTTCCAGTGCTGGGAAAGAGAAACCGTAAATCAAGAGAAGAAGATGACCTGTATTTATTGGAAAAACGGAGGGCCGAAGTTGAAATAGAACTTATTTTACAGAGGATTAAGCAGGAAAAAGAATTATTTGATCTAAAGAAGGAACATCTGAAAGAAACTGCCCAACAAGACAGGACATTATTTGAACTCCGGAAAGAATTATTATCAACCAACCTCAAAACAGCCCTTGAACAAGGATTAATATCATTTGAAACTTAAGTTGATTTGTAGCTTTCGTAAAGCACGTAAAAATTAACCCTGACCTGACCTTCTGCATTTGCATATATCAACGATATATGACACACCTTTCGGCAATCAGTACCATTGCTACCAATTTACGTAAATAAGGAATAAAGTACATGTGAGAGCTTTCCTTCATACACCAATTTCATTATCAAAAACTATTCCTACATTCGTATTTCATGTATTAGATATTCTTGCATAAAGGTCAGGTTGGGATTAATTTGTACGTGCTATACAACAGTCTGTAACATTTGTAACATATGAAAAATGTTGTGGCTCGACCTGGACTCGAACCCAGGGCCTCTCACATACTGTGCGAGCACTCTACTACTGAGCTACCGAGCCAACCGGTCACCTCACCAACAACTCTTCACCATAAACCTAACCCGGTTACACATTATTTTTGGAAGGGGTGGGGGGTGGTAAAGAATGTTTTTCCAATAAATACAGGTCGTCTTCTTTACTACAGTGAGAGAAAAGGTCATCATATTAGTTTAAAAGGATTTTAATATTTTCATACCATAAGCACCTACAGAAGTGACCATACACTTCAAAACATGTGTGAAGTTACAATATTTGATAATAACTTGCTTTCTGCAACAGAAGAAATAGTGATGCATTGAATACATTTATCATATATCTTAAAAAACATCACTATTAAAAGGCAGCTGTCAACAATTAGTAACAAACAATGGATATCTAGCCAAAGAATGCATTTGCAATGTGGTCTCTAAAGTGATTTCCAGTTCCATCTCCATCATATTCAACAGTTGGTTGTTCTTGAGCTGTGTCACATTCTCTTGGAAAAATGTCATTCCTGTCCATTCCAATGTTGTGTAGAATTACACAACACCCTGTGATTTTTGCTGCTCTAACTGGTGTCACTCTTAATCCGTACTGCAGGCAAGGAAACCTTCTCTTAAGGACTCCAAATGCTTGTTCTATTACTACACGAGTTCGGCAAAGAGCTCTGTTATACCTTTCCTGAAAATGTATAGAAATCAGAGAAACTACCTTCAGTGTACTTCTCCGGAGATAATATTTAAGTTTAGGTTGGAAATCAACTGGTTTTGCATTACACAGTAAGGGTTTTTGATAGATTTCTTACAATGACTTAGAATTATTCATGACAGTCAACTGCCTAATATGTTACACAATTTTTGAAGTATATTTTACCTGCACAGGAGTCTGTGGGGTTTGATAGGGTGTCAGTAAATAGCGTCTGCAGGGATAACCTGAATCACCAAGTAGTAAGCCTTGAATCTCACCTGTAAGAATAGTTATTCCAGTACAATCTGAAATGATTGTAGTTTGCAAATTTATTGTGATTACCTCTGTCACCATAATAACAGTTGACACAGTGTTTACAGTTGTCACAGTGATTACAGTTGTCACAGTGATTACAGCTTTGATTAAGGCTGTCACTGTTATTACATCTGTCACTGTTATTACATCTGTAACTGTGGTTATGGTTGTCACTGTTATTACATCTGTCACTGTTATTACAGCTGTCACTGTGGTTATGGCTGTCACTGTCATTACGGCTGTCACTGTGGTTATGGTTGTCACTGTGGTTATGGCTGTCACTGTTATTACAGCTGTCACTGTTATTACAGCTGTCACTGTGGTTATGGCTGTCACTGTCATTACGGCTGTCTATGTGGTTATGGTTGTCACTGTGGTTACGGCTGTCACTGTGGTTATGGCTGTCACTGTGGTTATGGCTGTCACTGTCATTACAGCTGTCACTGTGGTTATGGTTGTCACTGTTATTACAGCTGTCACTGTGGTTATGACTGTCACTGTTATTACAACTGTCACTGTGGTTATGGTTGTCACTGTTATTACAGCTGTCACTGTGGTTATGGCTGTCACTGTCATTACATTTGTCACTGTTATTACAGCTGTCACTGTGGTTATGGCTGTCACTGTTATTACATCTGTCACTGTTATTACAGCTGTCACTGTGGTTATGGCTGTCACTGTTATTACAGCTATCACTGTGGTTATGGCTGTCACTGTTATTACAGCTGTCACTGTGGTTATGGCTGTCATTGTCACAACAAAACAATTCGCATAACTTTCGAGCACTGTTTTATTACAAGAATATAATAATTTGTAATATAGTAGCATACATATGAAGGTTAAGACCCATAACATCACAGTATTATAAGATAAAAGGTAGTCATATTCCTTTTCTCCTACATAATCTATATGTGGGCCACATCGTCCTGTGGTGGGCCATATCGTCCTGATACCACTCAGGAGAGCGATTTAGGGCCAACATGGCCCACTTGTTTATAAGATCTTGAATATTGTAATTATTATCTTCGTGTTGTATAAAACTTGAAAATAAATACAGAAAAACCTGAATACTTTATGCATTTTTATTTACCTCTTTCAAAACGACCGCAAATTTCACTCTCTCGAAATATTCGGGCATCATGGACGCTGCCAGGCCACTTTGCAACAACATTCAGGAACTTAAAGCTTGCATCACAGATCATCTTGGAATGAAATAAGAATAATAAGAAAGAAGAAATATAAGAAGTGAGCATGTTGTGTGACATGCATGTTTATATTGCATAGATATCATAGCCTCATCATAAATTCAAAAATGATAGCCCAATTAAAACCAGAGTTATTCCAGGGATCGTGAGTTTGATCCCCGCCCGGGGTGATAGATTTCTACATGATATTTAATATCGGACATTGTGCCTGATGGTCATGATTAATCTTTCAGTGGCTTGCAGTAAAAGTAGAAATCCTTGATAAGCTGGAGATTTAATAATGACCCATGAAATATATTTTTCTTTAATTGCAATCTCTTAAAACATATTATTTTATTTGCCTCTTGTTACCTGCACATTAATTGAATGATATCCCTTTCTATTGACATAATCGTCTTCATCATGACTTGGTGCCTGAATCCTGATCTGGGTCCCATCAACAGCACCTACCACATGCGGAAATCCTTGCAATCAAAGATTGAAATTATATTACATTTGTTTGAACTTCTTGAAATCTTGCGGGCACCAGCGATTCAGAGACCGGGTTGTGAAGTCACTTTCATACTAATTAAAAATTTCATAAGTCATTAATAAGCAGTATTCGTTATTGTTCCAGACTGCGCCTGCCTTATGTAGTCAGTATTGACTTTTGGCAGTAAAATGTTGAAGTTGGAATCAGTGCATTTCTGAGATAGTCTACTTAACAAAAATAAATAGATTAGCGACAGATGTTGACTTAATGAAACCGTTTGAAAAAACACACAACATGATTAAAATAGTAAATAGATCTACTAGATCTATATGCGCGCACACATATATTTAATAGCTGTTGGTACATGATAGACAATGTTTCGGGAAATACATGATTAAAGAAACTTTAATTTTTTCGAATGTTTGCATTAATTCCCCGTGTAGCTGTTAATGCCGACTTAAACTACCTGGGGTGTAACTTAGAGCCGTTGTGACTTTATATATCATGAGTAGATTAACTCCCTTGACGGTAACTACGTAATTTGTTTAAATAGCAACCAATCAAGTAAGCAAGATGCGATCAAATGGAAAAACATACTGTACCGGCAATGTTATAAAACGCTCTCTGAACAGTCGTCAGTGCATCTCCGACTGGCACATTTACAAATTGGTTGATCAGCTCACACAAGGCGTCGGTAAATTGTTTAACAGCCCGGCAGACACTAGACCTCGAGATGCCATGTAGAGTCGCTGTGACAATGTGATGTGTACCGGTGGCAAAGAAATGCAGTGCCACCAAAGTTGTCAACAGCGGAGGTAGTGGGCTAGACCGTTTGATATCCCTCTCTAAATTGACTAGTTGACAAAGATATATCACACTCTCAGGATAGAACCTGTATCTGTCTCGAATCTCTTCCCTTGAAAGTCATTCAAGAGGGTTGGCTCGGTCCCGAAAAACACGATTATCAAATGGCAAACGGTTTCTAATGTAGCGGATGCGACGCAAGCGTCTTACAATGTCGGCCATTTTGTTTTTCTCCATAGAAACCGCAATGAAATTGATTTTCAAAGATGCTAAAAATCGATGTCAAAGTAGTGACATTGAATTTCAAGTTGACATCCATTTTCGATGTCAGCTGACATCAATTTTTTTCGTGAACACTGTCAACAAAATCGATGTCAAAATCTGACATTCAATGTCAGATAACATCGAAAATCGGTCTCAAAAAGTTTTGAGAACACGGGCCCTGTATTTACCGATAGGCCGTAGATATGAACGCACGCGCCTTAATTTCCCTCTCTGGCCTCTCACCTTTTGTTGCCGTCCGCCATTTTGTTTTGAATTTCCGTAAAAATGCATAATTTGAAGCCGATCTAATAAATTATAAAGCGGGGTATGCTTTGGCATTACTAAAATTGTTACAGAAAATATTTGTGTTATGTTATTAACGTTGACAACGATCAGATTATTCTCAGATTTTGAAAATAAATATCAAATCGATATTTCATTCAATTTCTATAGAAGTGACGTCATGCAGGTAAATTAATGACGTCAGACATGAAATTATTGAGGTTCTCGGAGGGGTATTAAGCCGCTCGGCATAAAAAAGGCAAAATAAATGAAAAATCGATGTTTTCTTATTATTTTTGTCTGAAAAGTCTTTGCAGTATAAAACTAGAAATGTGTCCATAGGACACGGATGCCCCCGCTATGCATCGTTTCCAGATATTAAAGTGCAATGATGGGAATATTAGCATTTCAAAGACAGTGATGTTCGAGTAATTATAAGAATATGCATAAACTTGATGATCAAGTAAATTATTTGTATTTGTGGCACTGTTGTCTTCTCATTACGGAAATGTCTGTGAAGAAGTTGATGGTAATGCAATGCAATGTCATAGTGAACATTTGTGCCAAGTTATTTTGAAATCCCTTCATTCATAAAGAAGTTATAGCCCGAACAAGTAAATTCAAGTTTTAGTAACTGTGACCTTGACCTTGGACTTACAGGCATGGGTAATGTAAGCAACACACCGCCTTGTCATGGTGAACATTTGTGCCAAGTTATTTTGAAAACCCTCCTTTCAAAACAAAGTTATAGCCCGGACAAGGAAATTCTATTTTTAGTAACAGCGACCTTGACCTTGGACCTACAGGCATGGACATGGTACACAACTCACCACCTTGTCATGGTGAAATTACTATATTCCTAATGTAGTTACAACCCTGACAAGAAAATTCTATTTTAGTAACAGTGACCTTGACCTTGGACCTAGGCATGGGCATGGTACGGGACACACCATCTTGTCATGATGAACATTTGTGTCAAGTTATTTTGAAATCAATCTATTCCTAACAAAGTTACAGCCCGGACAAGAGAATTCTATTTTTAGTAACAGTGACCTTGACCTACAGGCATGGGCATGGTACGCGATACACCGCCCTGTCATGGTGAACATTTGTGTCAAGTTATTTTGAAATCCCTCCATTTATAATGAAGTTACAGCCTGGACAAGAAAATTATATCTTTAGTAACAGTGACCTTGACCTTGGACCTTCAGGCTTGGGTATTGTGCGGACACACTGCCTTGTCATAGTGAACATTTGTGCAAAGTTATTTTGAAATCCCTCCATTCATAACAAAGTAACAGCCCGGACAAGAGAATTCTATTTTAAGTAACACTGACCTTGACCTTTGACCTACAGGCATGGGCATGGTACGTGACACATCGCCCTGTCATGGTGAACATTTGTGCCAAGTTATTTTGAAATCCCTCCATTCATAACAAAGTAACAGCCCGGACAAGAAAATTCTATTTTTAATAACAGTGACCTTAACCTTGGACCTAAAGGCTTGGGCATACCGTCTTGATATGGTGAACAATTATACCAAGTTATTTAAAAATCCAATAAGAAATAACAAAGTTACAGAGCGGACAAGATTTTGCAAGAAAATTCTATTTTTAGTAACAGTGACCTTGACCTTGGACCTACAGTCACGACACACCGCCTTGTTATGGTGAACATTTGTGCCAAGTTATTTTGAAATCCCTCCATTCCAAACAAAGTTAAGGGCAAAGTGTATATTTTTCTTAACACAAAATGTAAGTGAAAAAGGGGCATCATTTGAAAATATTGGAAGCATGGTTATGGGTGTTGTTGGTTATGATGTAGATTTTAATGGTGAAAATATATTTCAAGTTTCAAGGCAGTATCTCAAGTAGTTTTTAAGTTATGGGCAAAATGCACAAAATATAAGAAACAAGATATATTCCTATTAAAACTAATGTAAATGGAAGTATCATGGGGCACAACTTCTGAACAGAACATGTAAGAGCAAAACCCCACCTTTTTGCACAACAACATATCAGGCCAAGCATTGTGGTAAAGTTTCATCAAATTCCCAGCAGAGGTGTAGGAGGAGTTGCGTTCACAAGATATATTCCTATTAAAACTAATGTAAATGGAATTATCAAAGGGCCATAACTTCTGAACGGAACATGTAAGAGCAAAACCCCACCTTTATGCACAACAACATGTCAGGCCAAGCATTGTGGTCAAGTTTCATTAAATTCCCACCAGTAGTGTAGGAGGAGTTGCGTTCACGAGATATACTCCTATTAAAACTAATGTAAATGGAAGTATCAAAGGGCAATAACTGCTGAACGGAACATGTAAGAGCGAAACCCCAGCTTCATGCACAACTACATATCAGGCCAAGCATTGTGGTCAAGTTTCATTAAATTCCGACCAGTAGTGTAGGAGGAGTTGCGTTCACGAGAATATCGGACGGACGGAAGGACGGACGGACGGACGGACGGACAGGAGCAACTCAATGCCCGTCGCCATTTCATGGCGGGGGCATAAACACAATTATTTGGTTCCTTGAAAGGGTATGTGAGGATATATTGCCGGTCTGGGTGTCATATTATCCCTCGCCTGCGGCTCGGGTAATATGACAGCCAGACCGGCAATATATCCTCACATTCCCTGTCAAGAAACCAAATAACTATATAATATCTCTTGGTTTAAGCGGCTGCATATTAACAGGAATGCCAAAGTTGAAGCGGAAGTCAGTTTCACACAGCCCTAGTCTCGCACACATTAAACAGGTCCGAAGCAACTTTGTTTAATGCAGTTGTACTCGTGTGAGCGACAAAGGGCCATCATAGCCCTCTTGTTGTATAAGCATCTACATAGACAGTTATACTCTATAGCCCTCTTGTTGTATAAGCATCTACATAGACAGTTATACATTTATCATTTTAATTTTGGATAGTAGGGCAAGAAAGTTCACTTGAAGACTTTTCGTAAAAAAATAATAAAACACAGAATTAGTATATCTACGATTTAATATCGGAACTTGCAATGGCCGAGGAGTTGACCTGCTTTTATGATGATCATAATACAAATATATGTTACAAGTGTATTGTATTTAATATTGAAAGCGAGAGAAAAACATGATGAGTTGTCTTGAGTTAATGTTCAAATTACATCAAATCATAAGTCAGTAACCTATATAGCTCTGTCAACAACTACAGTATATTTCTCTCATTGTTCATTGTACGGATTAATTGGGAATAGATAAATCCCATTTATTTTCACACTTTAATAATCCTGAAAATGTTATAGATAGAAATTTGAAGTTCAGTGCAAAATACACAAAAATGTTCTGAAATTAGACAGCGTCAGAATCAACTCAAACTTTAATACTGGCAAATTTGTTTTAAATCTACAATGAAAAAATATTTCAAACATTTATTTTATTTCTCGATTCAGAGGCTGCGATGCAGATGCAAGTGACATGATCATTTAATAAAACCAGTAACTAATATTATAAATAGTTTGTAACATTTATAATAAATTGTATGTGAATAAAATTGTAACATAATAGACTGTACCGTACCATAACATACTGTACTATACTTAAGTTATTAAGTGGAAACTGGGTTTATATTATTAGCAACAGTAACCTTGACCTTGATCAGAGACATCGTGGTATCAATCCCAAGCTGCATCTTGATATAAGTTACCCATATTTCAAGTTTGGAGTCAATAAGTCAAAGCAACTGAATTTCTATTTTTAGCAACAGTGACTTTGACCTTCATCTCAGACACCTGGATAGCAACCCCAAGCTGCCTCTTAATATAAGCTAGCAATACACCAAGTTAAGAGTCAATAGGCCAAAGCAAACTAAAGTTTTTAAGAGGAAACTGAATTTCCATTTTTAGCAACAGTGACCTTGACCTTCATCACAGACATTTGGTTAGCAATCCAAAGCTGCATCTTGGTATCAGCTACCCGTACAGGTGACACTAAGATAAACATTCCATTTTGACCAAGTTTGAAGATCGGACAAAAATTAAAACTGCTAGAGTGCGGACAAGCTTTTTCTATAATTTGACCTAGTGACCTAGATTTCAAGGTCACATAATTCAGTTTCGAACTTGATCAAGATATCACTGAGATAAACACTCTGACCAATATTTTGAAGAAGATCAGACCAAAAAGTTAGACCGCTAGAGTGCAGATAAGCTTTTTCTTTAATTTGACCTAGTGACCTTGTTTTAAAGGGCACATGACCCTGTTATGAACATTATCAAGATATCATAGAGATAAACATTCTGACCAAGTTTAAAGAAGGTCCCACCAAAATGAAGACCGCTAGAGTGCGGACAAGCTTTTTTATTATTTGACCTAGTGACCTAGATTTCAAGGTCACATGACCCAGTTTCGAACTTGACCTAGATATTACTGAGATAAACATTCTGACCAAGTTTGAAGAAGATCCCACCAAAATTAAAACCTCTAGAGTGCAGACCAGATTTTTTTATAATTTAACCTAGTGACCTAGTTTTTAAGATCACATGACCCAGTTTCAAACTTGACCTGGATATCATTGAGATAAACATTCTGACCAAGTTTGAAGAAGATCCAACCAAAATTTAGACCTCTATAGTGCTTTTTCTTTAATTTGACCTACTGACATAGTTTTTGGGGTCACATGACCCAGTTACGAACTTGATCAAGATATCATTGAGATAAACATTCTGACCAAGTTTAAGGAAGATCGCACCAAAATTGAGGCTGCTAGAGTGCAGACTAGATTTTTTTATAATTTGACCTAGTGACCTAGTTTTTAAGGTCACATGACCCAGTTTTAAACTTGACCTAGATATCATTGAGATAAACATTATGACAAAGTTTGAAGAAGATCCAACCAAAATTAAGACCTCTATAGTGCAGACAAGCTTTTTCTTTAATTTGACCTACTGACATAGTTTTTGGGGTCACATGACCCAGTTACGAACTTGATCAAGATATCATTGAGATAAACATTCTGACCAAGTTTAAGGAAGATCGCACCAAAATTGAGGCTGCTAGAGTGCTGACAAGCTTTTTCTATAATTTGACCTAGTGACCCAGATTTCAAGGTCACATGACTCGGTTTCGAACTTTACCAAGATATCATTGAGATAAACATTCTGACCAAGTTTGAAGAAGATCGGATAAAAATTATGTCTGCTAGAGTGCGGACAACAATTATGAACGGACGATGGACGGACGAAGGGCGATCACAAAAGCTCACCCTGTCACTATGTGAGCTAAAAATGGCAAAACATTCAAATCAGTGAACATCAATTAGCCCTATCCCAATTCTAATTAATAATTACCAAAACAAGTAAATTATATT
Organism: Corbicula japonica; assembly: GCA_038501625.1. Classification (NCBI taxonomy): domain Eukaryota; kingdom Metazoa; phylum Mollusca; class Bivalvia; order Venerida; family Cyrenidae; genus Corbicula; species Corbicula japonica. Next base: position 4,197,458 of record JAZAYU010000016.1, read on the forward strand.
CAAGATTGGAGTCCTATACCATATTTTGGGGTCAAAACACATGATGTGCACCAGGAAAAATCCTGTAGATTTAAGCATTAAAACAAACTGCCATAGACACATGTTTGTTGTTCCACCTTGTTTGGTAAACAAAATGTTTCCTATTGTTGGGTAATGCACATGTCTTGCATTTAAAAAAGGGAACACTAGAAATCCATAATTCAAATACCAACTCTATTGGATTATTCTATTTCTTGCAGTTGTTTTCCTTGGTAAATTTCATTTAAATTTACAAGCATTGCATGGTAACATCAAAAGAAAATCACGTGTTCATTGTTCTATTCATGACCTTCAAAATATTTTAAAACATTCTGGTAGACATGCTATGCTGTCGCGTTTAGCGTCTCTTTCTATTTCAAGTTTACAAAATGTGGATAAGGAAGCCGATGATATTGTTATTAGAACTCATCCACTTTATGAGGTTGCAAGCCTTACTCAGTGTTACACTCGGCATGTTCTAAGACCACACATTGACTTGGAATCTGATCACCAAAGACATTTCCTTAAAATTTCATTTTTAAATAAAGGCATAAATTTTATTGACCTTTTAAGTATATTTAAAGATAAAACTGTTGAATCGGCTATACCTAATTATTTCAAGAATACTGAAACACCCATCGTTTGTTATAAATATAACAAGCCTATTAGAAACACAATTTTCAATTACAACAAAATTACCTCGGATTTACAGATTGTTGAAAACACACCATTATCTTGAGACTGTTCTAATTCAAAATTTTGCTATCAACTTGCCGGTCATATCGTTACAGGGGATCTTAATGTTATCAAAGACTTTAGAATCCGCAATTTAATTTCAAAAGGTCCAAAATACAGAATTCCATCGGACATCGACTTTAATACCTGTCGTGCGGAAATTGCAGAGTCTTTAAACTCTTTTTGCAATAAATGGTGTAAACGAGAACATGCTGAGCCTAATGCTCTTTCAAACTGGAAAAAACAAATATTCAAAATAATTGACACTCGTATATCCTTCTATAAAAGAAACAAAGCTTTACTCCCACCTCGACCGCGTTTTAACTTTCGTCATTTGAAAAAGGGTATTCAAGATTTTCACAACAAATTTGTTTTAACACCTGCTAATAAGGCTTCAAATAATGTTATTATAGTGTGACGTATACACTTTATAAATGTTCAAACTGAAGAGCTTAATAGCACTAATGCTTATACACTGACTTCTTCATCTGAGAGTGATATTGTTACTGCACACACTCTACAAATTACAAAATTAAGAATCAGTGTTGAGCCTAAACAAGACAAAGTACCTACTATGTATTGGTTGTCTAAAATGCACAAAACACAATACAAAGCAAGATGATTTATCGCTAACTCTAGTTCTTGTACAACAACAAAGTTATCCGTGCTCTTAACATCTTGTCTTACAGCTATAAAAGAACATGTAATTAGGTATTGCGAAAAAGTTTTTGAAACTACTGGCAAACATTTATTTTGGTCTATAAAAAATTCAAATGACGTTTTGAAGAAATAATTTTCAGGCGTTCTGTTTGTCTACATATGATTTTTCTACCTTGTATACTTCTCTCCCTCATATACTGTTATGAAAGAGATTTTATGTTATCTCTTTCTACCGAACATCAAGATGATATTATTACAGCTTTTAACAACACCTCGAGATACCTTGATGATTTATTAAATATAGATAATAACCATTTTCCATCACTGGTTAATCAGATTTATCCTAAAGAACTACAGCTTAATAAAGCGAACACTTCAGAAAAGCAAGCAAACTTCAGACAGGTTCTTAGCTGGACTAGAAATGAGCAAATCAAATTCTCATGGTAATCACATGGATGATATGTCAAATTTACAACCACTGTCCCCACCGTACGGTGCAGGACTTGTGGCAACTGGCACATGTACATCTCTCATGGATCTTGAAACGAAAGTGGACACTGCTTTTCTAAAACTAAGCGAGGAAATGTAATAAATGAATAAAGAAATTATGGACGAAATTGTTTCATCTTGTACATCTCAACAAAGACTGCGCTTCTGAAGGAAATCACTGTACTTGTGGGAATAAAATCTGGAATCCATGCCGTCCCCGCTAAATTCGTGGAGGATCTGGCTTGATTAAACACCGGTACACAGCAAATATTTAGGGAAAGAAAGAATAACCATTTTTTATCATAAACAACAAGGAAATGTTCATTTTATTTTGGAATTAAGTGCTTTCCTCTGAAAGGCAGGTTTCTCATTATGTTTACCATTGCGGCAGATTCTTGCAGGGTACTGCACTGTGTACATCTTTATTTTGACAATGATTAATAATGTTACCATGGAGCACCTTGATAGGAACTGCGGATGTAAAGGTAACCTCTCAGGTGTCTGAAAACTAAATGCAGTGGGAATTGTGCTGGGGAGAAAGTGTCATTTGTGATAAATGCCAGTACAAGTCTAAAATATACATGGATATCACACAATGGAAGATGAAAGCGACATCAAATCCTGTGAGTGTTCGCTACGACAAGCATGGAAACATCAACTGGGGACGAGAAACACTGGATAAAACTGGTTTAAGAGGGACTCCTAGAAGACGGTCTAAGCTTCAAGTACATAACAACCGACGAGGATACCGTCGCATACTTTGCAGATACAGAACTTTATCACGATAATAAAACTAAACCTGAACATCAAATCGACACTCGACATTTGGCGTAAACAACTTTGTTTACGATTCTGAATTAAATGGCCTTAGTACTTTTCTGTTTCGGGAAGCAGGAGCTGGTTATGGAAGATGGTCTCCGCAGCTCATTTTGAATTTAGAAGCATATAGAACTATATGCCAAGAAATGTGTGCCCGAAGGTCCTGCTACATACCGTTGGACGCCAGATACCAAATGATCACGGATACAAAGAAATGCGAAACCAAAAACACTTAATATGTAGTAGATCCAGACAAAACAGTTGATTAAACAATTAACGTTCAATTTTGAAGAACGACATAAACTTCTGATAACGATAATTTAACAAATAATTGACAACTTTAGTTCACTGCTGTGCACTCCAGAAAAAAAGGTTACTAGTACAGCAACCAGACATAAAGACCGGAAACTTCGAATAAAACAAAATGAGACCGGAACATTAAAAGGTGTTTGTGGCAAGATGCATGACCTATTTAATTGGAAATATAGGTCCTAAATTTTCTTCACTGTTACTCTACTCTAAATATGTGTTACTGAAGGTTTATTATTGGTGTATTTTATTACTTCAAGATAAAGTAAGTAAAGATAATTTCAACACCCAGCAGATCTCACAAGCATGTAATAACAAGAACTCTTCAACTACGTGATGCAAACGTGGGTACGAAGGGGGAATTATTAGGGGCTTAAATCACACCCGTGAAACAGGTGATAATAAGTATCCATTTACACTTACGACAGAAAATATTCGAGTTTTTGCTACAGAATTAATAATGCAAACGAGTATTATTTGATGGATAGATGAACAGTATTGTATTTGTTACGGACTGTAATGACATCGAATGTGTTGGTAGCGTTAACTTTGATGTATCTTTTCAATTGCGAGAGATGTTTTCAAGAAAAATTCTTAACCTTCTTTCATCAAAGAAACACGCTCGTTACTGACTTACCGACATTATTCTTCACACAGGGAAAGACAACATTTTCTCTATGAATATACAGAGGAAGGTTTTCAAAAGCAGATTCACATATTTGTGGGAAACCATGTATCGAAGACACATTTCTTGGGAACATTAGCCCATGAAATAAGCCATTTTCTAACTGACGAAAATATCACAGATCACGGTGACTTTTGGAAGTCTGTATTTTGTTGCGTCCTTTGCTTGTTGAAAACCTTTGTGATTAAAAGTGATACTAATAAGGTCATACTCGCAAGAACGGCAATATGTGGGGACTTGAGAAAAGGAAGTTAATAATAAATATTAAGTATTTGGTATACTTTTTATGTTTATTTTGCATTTATATTAATAAAAGAACCATAACAATTCAAAAAGGCAAGTCATCCTGGAGAAACAAGGCTTAAAAGTAAAGTTTCGGACTATTGATGGGTAAGTTACCACATTGCATTAGACTTTATCTCTTGAGCGTGTATGAGTGTATGATGCATAGAGTATTAGTATAATAACAGAGCGATGTAAAAATCTGTTGTTGGAAAATTATTAATTGTTGACGTAAAATTTACACTAACGACAGAAAATAATGGGAGTTTATGCTACCGTATAAATAAAGCCAAAGAGTGTTATTTGCTGGAAAGATGAATAATATAGTATTCCAGTGACAGACTGTAATGAAATTGAATGCACGAGTTGTTTTGTTGTTGTTGTTTTAAAAAAACTCTACCATCTTTCCTCAAAGAAAAACGCTTGTTATTGACTTGGTGCCAGAACATTTGAGAAGAACCCCCGACAAAGTCGTGGCCCCGGAAACTTTATGGACAATTGTCCAAGGGAACCAACAGAAGCAGAAATTCGGCGGACAGTGTGCGGGAAACGGGCATCTACATCTAGTGAACTCGATGGGCCGACGCCGAGTAAACAGCAAAGACAAATGGAGCCTGCTGTGATCGTCGAGTGTAACAGCCAGGAGTGTTCCGTCCAGCACACAGTCGTGCAAATTTTGGAGGACGCATATACACAGATCGAGTAGAAACAACTGTTATTCGCATTTTTTAAAGTGCAATATTGAATTATTATGTGTTTCATATATACCCTAGTTGGAAGGAAGTTCTTCATATCAATATGTCTAGCTAGTTAACACCTTAATTGATTTTAAATTATTCCATGCCCCTATCGGGGAGAACATTATTTTCGCTATGTGTGAAAGTGTTGTGACATTGGAATTATATATCTTTTCCATTGGATTAATTGTCGGATTGTTCATTATTTTTAGTGCGTATATTTTCATTATAGTGTTCTAAGTATAATGGTTTTAGAACAAAAACAGTGATAGCATATATGTAAATTTAAATAGTTGAACTATTTTTCAAACATAATGTTCTGAGGGCGTTTATTCTAGTACAGTATTATTTTGACAATTTTGTCACTTCCTGACTGACTAAAATAAAACAGACCATGGTGACTTAAGCCAGTGTTTGGAGATGCAAGACTTACAAGCTATTTCAAGGATAAAAATATGCTTTGAAAAGATATTTCATTGCCATATTGGACAACTGCGGAATACCAGAAATCTTAGATGTGGAGAATACGAGTAATATGCGTGAAACAAACGTTATCTTGTTATAACCGCATTTCAGATGGGAGATAGATGCAAAAAGCACTCCTAATACTTCTATTCGGATTGAATAACAAAAAGTGCATATTATTTAAATTGTATTTTTCCAGAAGTCTTAGTTGGAGAATAAGAGTTATATGCGTGAAAACAAACAAACGTTATCTCACATGGAAGATTGATACAAAAAGCGCTCCTAATACTCTTACTCGACTGAATAACAAAAAGTGCATAGTATTTAAATTGTTTTTACCAGAAGTCTTAATTTGACGTTGTTTTCCACTATACGATGAAGGACTCGAAACGCTCAAGAGGGCTACACCGAACATCAAGATGACATTATCACAGTCTTTAACAATACCTCGAGGTAACTAGATCTCTGGTTAGTAAAATGTATCCTTATGAACTACAGCTGAACTAAGCGAAAATAATTTCGTCACTTCAAAAATATATATTAGAAAAGATGACTTTAATTATAAAATTGTAAATTTTCTATTTTCAGACGGCGATGTTTCTCGTGTAATATCTTACGGGGTTTATATTTCACATCTTGTTCCGCTTTTCTAAAGCTTGTAATGATGCTTAAAATTTAAATGAACGTACTTCTTGCATAACAGTAAAACTTCACAAAACAACTTGAAGGTTATCTGTATCAAAAATGAAAGAAACCTTTTGCCAGTTTTTTTTTGCCGAAAGCCAGATTAAGTTAAAAAATATATGTGCAGACTAAATCACTATTGCAACAAGGTATTTCACAGCCAGTTTTATGAAGATTTAATTTATAAACTAAAGAAAATAAAGTAATAATAATAATAATAACTTATCCACGTTATTCGTAAAAAGGCGTATGTTTATTCAAAAAGAAAGGTTACAAACATGATATTCTACAGCGTTATGCATGTAAACCTATAATCAACTCCCGAACACCGGTTGGAAATAATACATAAAATCATAATTATGAAAAGTATATTTAAATTAATTTTAGATCGACGAGGAGGTAATAAAAACGCACATGAATTTCAATTGGCTTAACTATTGAACATACCTAGCTATAGAATATCATATACAGTCATACTGTTCAACAAAGTAGGTGTTTATGGAATATGAAAACCGATGATTTTCAAAAATACATATTTATGATATATATTACAAGTTCAGAAATGAAACTGCACACTCTCTCAGCGGCTGGTTTTAACGAACTGCGTATTGACATGGGAGACTTTGAAAGAAAATAATACGTATGCGAAGTATATTGCTGTTCAAATCAAAGGACATGAAGGCTTTATAGGAGAACAATCATTCATCGGATACTGTTGATATAATTGAAACGCAATAGCCATAAAACCATATTACTGCACCGAGATTTGATGTCGTTCACTGCAAAACGGGAAAAAACAATAGAAAACTAATGGATACAAAGATTCTCTTAAATATAATTTTAGTAAATTTTAAAGTAGCACTGCTTACATTTCGGCGAAAACAGTGACATCCGAAGCGCTATGCTTAAGTTTCGAGTTAACCTCCAACAATAACACTTTGTAATTAATTGGAGCACTGTATCATTTTGCAATTAAGCATAAATTTTATTACAACGTTTTGCAAGAATAACAGGATGAAGTTCGTCATTAACGTTTGGATCGGAACAAACAAGATACAGTAGAGACATCGTCTGTTAAAGTTTAACGATATCTCGTTCTCGACAAAAAATCGTACCAAAAAGATACAGTGGATACGCCGGAGATTCTCTATTCTGGTATTATAACTAAATAAAGAGTTAAAAATGGAGATATATCGGATCGAGTGAAGAAGCTGAATATTTTCTTTACAAGTATGACGGGAACACACGATTTAATTGGATAGATACGGTATAGACTCAGTATTTACAATGACGTCGTTTTTGCAAAGATTTCTTATATTGCTTTTGGATATACCGTACACCTAGCCGATTGACAACAATGCCAGCCAGGTTTGCTCTGTAAATTACATAGCAGATCGGTATCAAAATGAATGCCATCCTTATTTCAATGTTTAATCCGTCAGTTGTGACATACTCTATATAAGTTGTTTAAATGAAAATATAATAGAACTTTATAGTGGACAACTCTCCTAACAAGTGTTGAAATCAAACAACAATAGAGTAAGAAAAAAACGTACTCTACTGTTGAAATGAAACATAGATAAAAATATGTAAGACATCCTCTTTAAAGTGTTGAAATGGTTAGAAGATTGGACATACTCTCTTAAAACAGTGGAAATGGTGATACAATAGAATACTATAAAAACTGTTGAAATAAGGAAACGATAGAATAAGATATTGCACCCACTTTCTTACAGCTGTTGAACACAGACTAAGATATTGAACATGTTCTCTTAAAACTGTTCAAATGAAGATAAGATAGAACATGAAATAAGACACACTCGTAAATTTGTTGAAATGAAAATACGGTATCATAAGATATTGAATATACTCTTAAAACAGTTGAAATGAAAATATGATAGAATATGATATTGGACATTTTCTCGGTAGTGTTGAAATGAAAATACGATACCATAGGATATAATAATTACACAAGAGCCAGTCGGAAACGACTGCAAGCTCGACTATTCGAAGTCAGACATATTTAAGCACATTTTAAACTGGGCTTCATTTAAACTGGGAAGTAATTCAGGAGTTTATGACACCCAACACACACACATGAACAAAAGTTTCTTAATCTAAGTTAGGAAATCAATAAATTACACTTAATTTATTATTGTAGTTTTTAAGAGTGTTTACACAACCCAGCCCATACACCCCTGATCCCACACCCATCAACCCACTATCCCTGCCCACCTAAAGTGATGTGGTGAGGTGTGGTGTAGTATAGTATGGTATGGTATGCTGGTTGCTGTTGTTGGTGGTGTTGGTGTAGTTGCTGTTGTTGGTATTGTTGTTGGTGTTGGTAGTGGTGGCGTTGTTGTTGGTGGTGGTGGTGTTGTTGGTGGTAGTGTTGTTATGTTGGTGTTGTTGTTAGTGTTGTTAGTTCTTGGTGTTGTTGATAATATTGTTGGTGTTGATGTTGGTGGTGGTGTTGTTGTTGGTGATGTTCGTGTTGTTGGTGATGGTGTTGTTGGTGGTGGTGTTTTTGTTTGTGATGTTGTTTACGGTATAGTTGGTGGTGGTGTTGATGGTGGTGTTGTTGTTGTTCTTTGAGTTATTGTTGGTTGTCTTGTTGGTGTTGTTGTTGGTGGTGGTAGTGGTGTTGCTGTTTTTGTTGGTGGTGGTGGTGGTGGGGGTGTTGTTGGTGGTGTTGTTGACAGTGTTGTTGGTAGAGTTGTTGTTGTTATTTGTGTTATTGTTGCTTCTGTTGTTTGTGTTGTTGTTGTTGTTGATTTTGGTGGTGTTGTTGTTTGTGGTGTTGTTGTTGGTGGTGTTGTTATTGGTGATGGTGTTGTTGGTGGTGGTGGTGGTATTGTTGTTGTTAGTGGTGGTGGTGGTATGTGGTGGTGTGGAGGTGGTGGTGTGGTGGTGGTGTTGTTTGTAGTGGTGGTATGTGGTGGTGGTGGGGGTGATGGTAGTGTGGTGTGGTGGTGGTGTGGTGGTGGTGGTTGGGGATGGTGTGGTGTGCTGGGGGTGGTGTGGTGTGGTGTGGTATGTGGTTGTGTTGTGTTGTGTTGTGGTGTGGTGTGGTGCGCAATAATTTGATAAAAATCAAAGAAAGAGTTATGGTTCTTGGCAAACATAGTCAGGGTCATGATAAAGAACAAATTTCAAAGTTGTAGTACAAAGAAGTATGAAAGTAACTAGCTTGCACGCAAACTTTAACCTTAAATTCTAAGTGAAAAAGGGCAATAATTTGATAAAAATCAAAGAAAGAGTTATGGTTCTTGGCATACATAGTCAGGGTCATGATGGTGAACAAGTGTCTTTAGTTTCAAAGCTATAGTACAAGAAGAATGAAAGTAACTAGCTTGCATGCAAACTTTTACCAGAAATTTTAAGTTGAAAAAGGGCTATAATTTGATTAAAAATTAAAGAAAGAGTTATGGTTCTTGGAATACATAGTCGGGGTCATGATGGTAAACAAGTGTTGAAAGTTTCAAAGCTATAGTACAAGAAGTATTAAAGAAACTAGCTTGCACGCAAACTTTAACCTAAAATTCTAAGTCGAAAAAGGGTCATAATTTGATCAAAATGAAAGTAAGAGTTATGGTTCTTGGCATATCCACTCGGGATATGATAATGAACAAGTGCTGAAAGTTTCAAAGCTGTAGTATAAGTAGTATTGAAGTTATGTGTTTGTACAGTAGCTTGCACGCAAACTTTAACCTGAAATTCTAAGTCGAAAAAGGGCCATAATTTGAAAAAAAATAGAAGTAAGAGTAATGGTTCTTGGCATATCCACTCAGGATATGATAATGACCAAGTGCTGAAAGTTTCAAAGCTGTAGTATAAAGAGTATGGAAGTTATGTGTTTGTACAGTAGCTTGCACGCAAACTTTAACCTAGAATTCTAAGTCGAAAAAGGGCCATAATTTGATCAAAATGAAAGTTAGAGTTATGGTTCTTGGCACACACACTCGGGACATGATGATGAACAAGTGTGCCAAGTTTCAAAGCTGTAGTTTAAGTAGTATTGAAGTTATGTGTTTGTACAGTAGCTTGCACGCAAACTTTAACCTGAAATTCTAAGTCGAAAAAGGGCCATAATTTGATCAAAATGAAAGTTAGAGTTATGGTTCTTGGCACACACACTCGGGACATGATGATGAACAAGTGTGCCAAGTTTCAAAGCTGTAGCTATAGTAGTTTGTAAGATATAGGTATGTTGCACGCAAACTTTAACCAAAGCGGGACGGCGACGCCGACGCCGACACCGACGCCAACGCCGACGCCGACACCTAAGTGAGTAGAATAGCTCGACATATTCTTCGAATAGTCGAGCTAATAAAATGTTATACAAGAACACAAATATTCTACTGCATTGTGGATTTATTCCAAAGTATTTAATTATGTTATGGAAGTTAAAACTGTTGCGCCAAATTCTGCTGAATTTCTAACAAGTCCAGTGAAAATCCTTCGAATAATCCTGTGCAGTGCAGAACACTGTACAGTAGTGTTTAGCACACTGAACCTCACCAAGGCACGAATTAAGCCAGGTGGTTCGGGGGTTTTTAGCCGGTCCCAAAATGACAAACCATTTTATAAGTAACCAAATCTATAGCTCGCAATACACCCCAGTTATCCAATACAAACAATCAAGAGATAGTAGCATTTGTCAGTAAAAAGTCTTGAACCTAGAAAACGAATTTTAACCACCAATGTGAAGTTCGGCATCTCAAGAACGCGATTTGGAGAACTGTTAGCGATTATCGATATAAATATTTAATAAAAAAAACCATCTGAAACAAGGTAGTTTTTTAACAAATGACACAGTTTTCGCCCAATATGTGGTGTTCGATCGTCACAATCAATTCAAGTTACAGATTATTTATATTTAACCTACTGACCTAGTTTTTAAATCTACGATGAAGCGATTTAAAACTGGGTTCTAAACACAATCAACAAAAATTCTATAAACTAGTTTATCAGATATTCTATTTAAACAATATTGCGTAACGAGCATTTTCTTTAATTTGACATAGCGACCTAATTTTTTACCCTAGATGATCCGATAACCTAGATTATCGGCAATTGTTTTGACAAAGAACCCGTAACAATCATTTTCTTTAATTTGACATAGTAACCTAGTTTTTGACCTAAGATGATCCAATAACCTAGTTTGTCGGCAATTGTTGTGACAAAGAATTCGTAACAATCATTTTCTTTAATTTGACCTCGTGACCTAATTTTAGAGCTACGGTGATCCAATAACCTAGTTTGTCGGCAATTGTTGTGACCAAGAATGCGTAAGAATCATTTTCTTTAATTTGACCTAGTGACCTAATTTTAGAGCTTCGATGATCTAATAACCTAGTTTATCGACAATTGTTGTGACCAAGAATGCGTAACAAGCATTTTCTTTAATTTGACCTAGTAACCTAATTTTTGAGCTTCGATGATCCAAAAACCTAGTTTGTCGGCAATTGTTATGACCAAGAACGCATAAACAAGCATTTTCTTTAACGTGACAGTGACCAAATACCTAAGATGACCCAGTTTCGAAACGGACCGTGAGAGTAGCATCAACAAAAACATTCATTTTTGACGACGATCGGGTGAAAATGTGCCTAAGATGCGTGAACAAGCTTTTTTCTTTTGTTTGACATAGTGACCTAATTTTGTCCTAAGATGACCCAGTTTCAAAATGGACCAACACACCATTTAGTCGAGCATTCGCAGTTAGCTTTATGACGTCCGGTTACTAATTGTGACGTTTATCGCGTTAACAAACAAAAGTTGTCTTTGAACTTAGGAAATGCTGAACTGTAAAATCCTGTTTGTCAGTCAGTCTTTTACTTGACTTTAAACTTAAAAATTTCGTTTACGTTGCTTAAAAACAAATAGGCAGCCACACAAGTATCCATTCGTTAGAACGTCCTTACAGACATGATTTCCGTTGTCCATTGGAATATCACATCATTTTGCTTTACGCTGAGGTGAGCTGGAGACTTAAAATGTTGGGCAGAATTGCCTGTCCAATATACACATTTAGTGAATACACAGTTGACTGAAGTGAACTAAATAATAGATGAAATCACTAAAACTGTTAATGAAAATAACACTTAAGTAGGTATTGATTACACAAGCTTACAGCATTGGTTGGAAAAGAAAGAAGACAGGATAAGACAACTAGAGCAACTGTTATTAGCCGTTGAACATTACATAAGAATTGATACTTAAGGGTTAGAAGAAGGATTAGAATCTAAAATAAAAAACCAATTGTCCAGTATGATTCAAATATTTGCAGAGAATGGACTTACAGGGTTAGGGTTAACGTTAGGACGTATGCTAAGGGCTTCAGAATATGACATGGGGAGTGAGGCTCAGGATACATCTATGGATAATTCATCCAGTACATCGGCACCAATGCAAACGGAAAACAACAAAGTATTGATACTAATTATGCCAACAGCATCTGAAAATGACAAAGTTACAATTCATGCTGTTGCTAGGGAAAATGTGGCAAATTACAATTCAACAGCTTCAACTACTGTAGACAAACAGCATTTAGTCACAAAAAAGACACAGAACGCGGAATATGTTGCTGATTGCTCAGAAGGAAACAGAACAAGGTGTGTTATTTTCTTATTTCTCTAATCGTTTCCTTTATAATACTGTACTTGTGTCTTTGCCTAGCGTTATGTTTGAGTTATGGTTATACTTGACTGCTAATTAAAAATTAACGCCAAAATCCCATACTCAGGTTTAATTAATCACTAGTAGTTAAAACCTAATATTTATTCATAAACAAGGCTGTGTGGGTATAAAAATCAATGCATTGTCCTAGCCAGATCGTCTGTCTCCTTGTCGACGCAATCCATCTTTCAAATACTTAGAGATAACCTCACAGTTAATTTCCGAAGGGTTAAAGTGCAACTTTATTAGAGGTATCCAACTTAAAATATCATGAGCCATATTAACTTAAGTCTTAACATCTCCAACCTCGTAGCTATATTTTGATTTTTTCTTTTCAGTGTAACGGAATGGGCTGAACTCTCCCAGGAATTACGAACGCAAAAAAACGCTGCCATGGCAAAAACTTGTAAATTCAATGTAGTGCAGCGAGCCTTTGTTAGGTACTTTTGCAGTAAACATTATGATAGTGTACGCAAAGAGGAATCTTTGAAGTCCATGTAAGAAGGAATCAAACACGGCATATTCCGCAAAGATCAGAAGATAGGTGAAGTGTCTTTGAAGCAGTATTTCCAATTTCGAATCACGTATGATAATTATGAAGTATAAATCGAAATAAAAAGAATCATTGAAAGACATGCCGAAAAAGAGACTAAAGCAGGATAATTCCGTATAAGTGGTTATTTCTGCAGGCTCCAAATTCTGCGGTTTTGTTAAAATTCACGTGTGGGTTTTTAACGCAAATTTAAACATTTTTTGTCAAAACCTCAAAAACCTGCTTTAGTGAAAAGTAACACTAATATTTTGAAGCTCAAAATTTCTGCATGTTATGATATGTTACGTTCGTCTGTCAGGAAAACAGGTTTGGTCGTGGAAAGGATATAGCATATTTTAGCACAAATATAGCATTTATATAGCATATGTTAATTTTGTTACTAATAATTATCTGTGGTATATTATATTTCATTTTGATGTATATACAGTTTTACTTATTTTTAAATGATATTGATTTACCTGCAACAACAGGAACTTCGTTTCAGCTGTCTAAAAGCAAAAATAAGGCTTTACTTTAGGCTAATAATAACTGATAAAAAATGAATTTAAGTTTGTTTGATGATGTGAAATGATAAATTTTCGGAATCACAGCACATATTTTGTGGTTTCTACCATATATGTTAGTAATAAAAACACTCTTTATGATGCATTTAAAACCAACAATTATCCAAAGGAGAATTTTGGCAGAGTTTTTTTCAGTTTATGTATCCAATAAGTTTCTTTCAATAATATTTCTACATCAATTTTTGTAATATCAATTGGCATAAATTTAAAATATTCGATAGAGTTGTTGTCAGTATTAAACTGTTTCGCAACATAAGTAGAAATTTTTTATCATAGTCAGACACTCGAATGTTGAGTTTGTAGGCCAGTCGCATCGTTTCATAATCCAAAACCTTTGTTGTTCTGAGAATGCCAGTGAAAAATAATAGGGTGAAGTTCTGCTTAACGTTTGGATCGGAACAAAAAAGATACAGTAGAGATATCTTCACTGTAAAAGTTTAACGAGATCTCGTTCTCGACAAAAGATCGTATCAAAAAGACACAGTGGAGACGCCGGAGATTTCTATTCTGATATCATAACTGAAAAAATAAATATGGAGATACTGGATACAGTCAAAAGCCAAATATTTTCTTTTCATGTATGACAGGAAGACACGGTTTAATTGGAAAGATACGGTATAGACGCAGTATTTTTTGTCTATTTTTCGTTCTTGCAAAGGTTACTAATAGTGCTTTTTGATACACCTTACATCCATCTGATTGACAATTATGGATCAACAGTGAACTGTTTATTAGTGTCAATATTGAATTGCGCTCAACCCGGGGCTAGGCGGCGTGGGCAGTATTATGCAATCCCATTACTGCCCATGAACAGGCTCAATCAAACCGAGTCTGAAGTATTTTCATATCTGTCGTGTTCGGTGGCTTTTAAAGTTCCCTTTTCATCTGTTACATAGCAGATCAGTGGCAAAATGTATGCCATTTCAATGTTCGATCCGTCAGTTGTGACATACTCTTAAGCTCTTTATAAGCTGTTGAAATGAAAATATGATAAAACTTTATATTGGACAACTCTACTAACAAGTGTTGAAATCAAACAACAATAGAGTAAGAAAATACATAGTACTCTCCTATACTGTTGAAATGAAACATAGATAAAAATATGTAAGACATCTTCTTATTGGACATACTCTCTTAACACAGTAGAAATGAAGATACAATAGAATACGATAAAAATTGTTGAAATAAGGATAAATATTTAAAAAAAAAACAGCAAAAGGAAATTTTTTTAACAAATGACACAGTTTTCGCCCAATCTGTGGTGTTCAATCGTAACAATCAGGTCAAGTTACAGATTATTTACATTTAACCTACTGACCTAGTTTTTTATCTACGATGAAGCGATTTAAAACGGGGTTCTGAACTCAATCAACAAAAACTATATAAACACGTTTATCAGATATTCTATTTGAACAATAATGCGTAACGATCATTTTCTTGAATTTGACATAGTGACCTAATTTTTTACCCAAGATGATTCAATAACCTAGATTATCGGCAATTGTTGCGACAAAGAACGCGCAACAGGCATTTTCTTTAATTTGACCTAGTGACCATTTTTTGACCTACGATGACCCAAAAACCTTGTTTGTCGGCAATTGTTGTGACCAAGAACGCGTTAACAAGCATTTTATTTAATGAGACAGTGATCCAATACCTAAGATGATCCAGTTTCGAAACGGACCGAGAGAATAGCATCAACAAAAACATTCAATTTTGATGAGGATCGGGTGAAAATGTGACTAAGATGCCGAGAACAAGAGTTTTTTTGTTTGTTTGACATAGTGACCTTATTTTGTCCTAAGATGGCCCAGTTTCAAAAAGGATCGAGCATTCGCAGTAATCTTTATGAAGTCCGGTTACAAACTGTGACCTTTATGGCGTTAACAAACAAAAGTTGTCTTTGAACGTAGGAAATGCTGAACTGTAAAATCCTGTTTGTCAGTCAGTCTTTTACTTGACCTAAAACTAAACATTGAGGTGAGCTTGAGACTTAAAATGTTGGGCAGAATTGCCTGTCCAATATACACATTTATAAGACCGCCTTTCATTATTACAATAGTTACCTTGTGACGAATTTAAGTCGCTTTCAATACAAGAAATTTCCTCTTTTATATTTAGGTCAAGTAGATTTGTAGTCGCCGAACGAGCATTGTCCATTAAATACGTATAAAAAATTAGATTGTCGGTCGGTATCTGTGACAAAATGCGTCATCAGCGGTTACTCCAAGTTGAACAAGAAAAGTATAACACAGACGTGTTATATGTGGACGACATTTAAAGAAGTTAGATGTTGGGTGTAAGAGTTCATGCAGGTATTAGCATAGCACTAACCACATTAAATGAATTTGCTTTATTTAAATTCAACATTATCTTTCAAAATTGTCCTACCACGTACATGGCAATTCCTTTGGTACTTTCAGGATGAAAAATCTATACTAACTTTCTATCTTCAGCATCTTGATCCCGTAAACCAGGGGGGGGGGGAATGGGAGGGGACAATTATTCTTAACAACAGGAAAAGACCTACAAAAAATGGTTATACAATCATTATTTACTTTATAGACACGAAATCGCCTTCTTGTCAAACAGAAACCCACTAGAACCGTCAATTTCAACATCAAAAACATTTGTAAACAAAGAACCATCATAACCGTCACATTCACGCGCCGAAAATCAAGTCATAGGATTGCCAATATTCGTAAACAGAACACAAACTTCAATATCATCCAAGAATAACTATCTGAACAATGTCTCTTACTACATGTACACTCTTTCTATAACTGCTTACAAAAATAAACTTTCAATTCGCATAATTAAAAGAAAACACCGACTAATCTATCTATTTATATAATCTATACATGTATATATTTATATTTATAGTTAAGGGGAGATAATTCAATTCAATATTTATATTTATATACTCAATTATAAATAGCTTGACCTTGAACTTAACGTACATACGACATGGTTCCCGTTCATTACTCAACGATCAATATATAAAGCCGGGGGCATAGTATAAAGTATGGTGTGGAGTCTTGGAGTGGAGTCTTGGAGTGGAGTCTGGAGTCTGACCTTGGAGCTGAATTTTGGAGCTGAATTTTTGGAGTGACAATTTGGAGTCTGACCTTGGAGTTGGTTTAGTCTTAGTTTTGAAATATTTCATGACAATGATATTCTTTTTTATCTGTAGCGGGCATGGGTTCAAATCTTATAGTAAACATACTTATTATTTTATGTAATAAGCATGTTTCAGTACACACGAATGTCTTCTAAGCTATTTATGATCAATATTTTTAATTGCACTTTAATAATAGGTAATTACCACTTTTTTTTATAGCAACACAATGTTAAGTTTGCTGATCTGCATGTGTTAAAAAACTGTGCAGTGTTTTAAGATTTTAACAAAAAATAATTAAAGAATCCCTTGTATTTTGATAATAATCTTCATACCAGTAGTAATATTGTATGGTATTTTCATTTTTTAAAATGTATTTTTATCTCAAGAGTACAATATGGGCAGAATATACCTTCAACTATTTTAAATTTCTAGTTTTTTGACAGCAATTTTTTCTGAAATCATAAACAATAATTGTCATTATTTTTATATCTGCCGAGGACTTAAAGCCTTCTTTCATTATGATTATCAGTTTAAAAGTCAAAAGTAATGTTCAAAGAACAGTTTTCAGAAACAATACTGTAGAACTGGTTTTTATTCGCGTTAGTTTTATTTTCGCTAATATTCGCGAATCGTTTACCTAGTGAATTCATACATATCGCAAATATATGATGAGTTTTGATATATCCGATAATTATGCGAAAAGAGGCAACTTTAACAGAACTGATAATCACTTTAAATGCCGCATAAAATTCCTTTTTGGCCACAATTCAGTTATTTGATTTAATTACTTATGAAATCGTGATCACGGTAATAAATTATCCTTATATACTTTCGATTCCGAGTCTGACGACGTCGCAAGTTCATAAATACGCGAATAATGAAAATTGGTGATTTTTTTATGAAAATCGCGAAATTTTCTCCACCAAAATTAATGCGTTTTACAGTTTATTATTCTTACATCTCATGACATCTATCACAAAATATGGATGCACCTGCACTTTTTGTAATGAGTCAACCTTGTTATGGCAGGAACCCATAAGTGTCAAGATTAGATCATTGTTTTTCTTGAAATTCTCTTGGGCTGTCATGGTGCCTTGAACTGACCATTTAGCATGTCATATAACTGAGCAGTATCACTGGCAGGAGTATAGAGAGAACATTGTTTGAACCATTATTGACCTATTAATTTGGAGAAGACATACCCAACAAAACATTTATTGTACAAGAAACAAATCTGAATATTTAATGTCATTAATGTTGGCCATTTTATGTTGTTTCCATCAATTGATTTTCTAACTGGTTTGCATTAAAGTAAATAACTTGATTATACATGATCAGCATGCTAATATATATATATTGCATACTTCAAGGTTTGAGATCCTTCATGTATTCATATTGCATCACAGTTGTTTTATTGAAATGAAAGTACAACTTTATACTAACAAATGATATTTAATTTTTTTAATATAAACAATTGTTGTAATACATTTGTATTAATCACAGGTTTGCTTTATTAAATGTTTTATTAAAGCTGTAAAAATTCCCATTCCATAAGAACACCTTGAATTCACCTTAGAACAGATGTTTTATTGCTAAAGCTTAAGTTCAGTCTAATTGTCGAATAATGATTTAAGGTACACCAAGAGTTAATGTCCAGCGTCTATCATCTCAGTTCCCTAGAGACTGTCTCTGCTCCAATTAACACAGAAAAAGCTCTGCAGACATTGTGTTATGAAGTTTCTTGAATTTTGACAGTTATTTATAAAAATCACATATCTAGTTGTCCTAAAGAAAACAAACACTGTCCACAAGTATCCCAGACTGGGACAAATTTATAGGGGATCATATTATTTAACTCCAAGACTCCACTCCAAGACTCCACTCCATACTTTATACTATGCCAAAGCCGGGCCACATGGTTCTCAGCATTCGCTAGCGCCGGCCTAATTGTACTATAGTAAATATAATCAAGTAATAGTTACATAGTAATAATATATTATGACCCATCATTCGTCCAGAAAAAGTTAAAACAGTGTTTATTAAAAGAAATTGTTACTTCGGATAATGTTCTTTAATGTACGCCTTCTGACATGCATGCCTACATGCATTGTCGAAGATCATGCTGAGCGATACAATAGCTTTATCCACTTCCTACGCGCATTTTTAACGAGGAACATGTGCTTCTGCAACTGGAAAATGCATTACTGCCATTCCGAAGATAAAGTTCATGCTGTTAGATCGGATCGATAAGCGTTCTGCTCTGCTACATGTACACAGCGCTTGACCTCTACTGGTATTGTAATTAATCTCCACTTAACAATATCGCGGTTTATACTTGCGGTTGAAACTATTAATCTGGACCGGAAGCTTTCCTCATTTATTATCAAGCATCAAGTATTTGATTTTGTAGCCGAACTCTATATTGTTTTTAAAGAGTATGTCCAATATCACTGATCAGTATATTTTCTAATCATTTCAACACTTTAAAGAGAGGATGCCCTATATAGTTTTCTCAGATTTTTCATTTCATACATTATTTAAAATGACTAGATTTTTATCTACACTGCATTGTGGATTTCTAAATAAGGCAAAGATTCATTGCTTTGAAAATATGGGTTATCGAAATAACGATCAATGACCATATAATTCTACTTAAAATCGAGAATTCTAGTAATTGGCTAGTCCCGCTGCGTGGCTCAAACAAGGGGGTCCTATGGGACCAATATCCTGTGTCTGAGTCACGCGAAAGGCCGTTTAAAAAACTGAAAATTTGCCCACAAAATTCTGTGGGCAAGAAATGAGTTGTGAATTTGCACGTTATTGAGAGATTTTTCGGTAAATAAAACTGTAACAATCTTTTTTCTACCTTTTTAAACCTAATTTATGAGTATCAGGCGTCTGGAACCTGTGTTCATAGCTTTGGTTTCAACTCACTTCGAAAATAAAATTCATTACTTTCCATTTCGTGTAAAATATCACGTGATTAGTTACGGTGTTTTACGAGACCGGTGTAAACGTACGCCGCTGCAAAATGGCTGACATCGGCATTATTGAACATGTGCGCAAAAGGTTCGGCAATAGTTACAAGCTTAAACCAGAACAGATCGATGTTATCCCATGTATTTTAAAGGGTAAATCGGTTATCTCTGTTCTGCCAACTGGATATGGAAAATCGGACTGTGTTATCGTTCCGACACTGGTGAAAGAAGAGGTAGCAGTATAGACTATAGACTTGTTTCTTATTTTCATTCAATGAAATCTTATGGTAACCGAAATTGGGCAAACCACGATACAGTGATTCCAAATTTTCAAATTTGAAATGGCCGGCTCGATCAGAAATCAAAATTATATGTGTTCTGCGATTTCAATAGATACAGATTCTTGCATTTTGATGCAAGCAAATTGGAATTGTTCCACTTTTGACCCACCTGATTCTGGGCTTGGGGACAATTTGATGGAGGAGATTTAGGAAAAGTGGTCAAATTTCGCAGGAAAAAAGTAAAATCTAATTAGGGGACCCCAGATGTTGAAAGCACAAAAGCCCAGTGGCGTTTGAGCGAGAAAAGCAGGGCGGGGTGGTGGGTCGGGTTCAGAAGCCCCCATTTAAACTCACTATATATAATTGAAATTTGTTTTACAGACGCCTAGGATACCTATGAATTTTCTCTCAGGCAATGCTCTATTGAGCGAAACTAAATTTGTTCCATAAAATCAATATCATGTCTGTTGCATTTTAAATATGAAGTAAATACTTGTTTGACTCCTAAATAACGTTAAAGCAATATCAAAAGTAGCAAAATAAAGTTATGACTCGGGAAAATTCACAACACTTGTCCAATGACCCAAAATGTCGGTCAAAAGCTTTTAAGCTTATGTTATAATATTTTTACTTATACTGACAGTAAATGTATTTATCCACGTTTCTATGTAATTCATCTCATGTATGCTTCAAGGTTATTGGTTGTGAGGATTCACGAAATTCTCGAGCAGTGACATTATATATGGTGTAAACCTTGGATAAAATTCATTCGAGTCGTCGCATTGCTATTGTACAGACATATTAAATATTTCTAATCCATAAATTGTTAAGGACGTATTTGAGAAGGTCATTACTTGACTGTGAGAAGGACAATTAAATTTTCTGATGGAGTTCATGTTCGGCAACTTTCTTCAAATATCCTAGGGCATGGATACAACTTGAGCTCGGAGTCGGCAATAACAGCGATAGTCGGAACCATTGACAAATTATTTTGTCACTGATGAGTATTTATTTTGTACATTTTTCAGATTTTAGAAACTTGCGGAAGAGCACGTGGTGTTCGATAAGTAAATCATTTTGATATTATATGTATGTCTAGTGCAATCAAAGAATAGAATAAGGGGAATGTATATTTAGAAAGTTTTTATCTTGAATTGTTGGTAAATGTGACATGAAATTGTAATCAGTAATTTACGATTTGTCTAAAAGCAATTAATGCATGCGCATTTTAAATAACATATTTTAATATAGGCTTTGGAATGGTAATATGTATCTCAGTAATTTTTTCCAACTATTATTCCGTTGGCATGTAACGGCAATGTTGTTGATAAACTCACTGGAGGAAGAAATGCTGTTCAGTATCACAGACAAGAGATTAATTTTGAAATTGGATTGATTTCACTTGTTATGGCAATGTTTGAAGAAACATTTTAATTCAGGGCATGCAGCATTCCATTTGATAGTTATTGAGATGCTATACGATAATATTTTCAGATTTGACAGTCTCGTGATGATTGCTGGATGATGAATAAAAGGCGTATCTAGTCAGCGTCCTGAGAGTGGTTTGCATTTTTCGGAAATGCTTTTGTATTTTGGTTTTTATTTAGTTTTTCAAATATTGAATTCTAGATATTGGTATAAATGTTTGATTTTTTAAATCGAGAGTTTGAGGCCTAATTTAAAGACTTCGGTTATTTTCGTTGAAGGTTCATGTCATGCTAGAGGGACGAGAAAGTTAATAAGCTGTTATTGCATTTGCATTAGTGTTGCAATTTAAGTCTGGCCGCTTAATCTCTGTGTAATAGATAATAATTTGACAAGTTAATTTTATAACGATGAAAAATATTGTTACACATGTATTTAAAAAACAAACAACAGTAACAATGAGTGTGATGGTGATAATATCATTTTACTGCGTTTATTTAGGCTTGCTGCAAAACAATCAGATAGGTCATATATAATAAGTTATGCATTGTATGTACATTAGCACGTGGAAAACATGGAAAGTGTGTATATTTTATACAGTATAAGACGCTAACTGTACTTTTCTATCCAAATGAAATGAGTGGCTCTTGTTTTGGAGAGAATAAACTGATCAAAGAGCCTTGTGTTTTCCTATAGTTTACTTACGGTAGTTAGACTTTTATAAGTATAGAAATAATTAAAACAGTTATTTATTATAATATTTTAGTGTTTAATACAATTAAGATTTAAAGCAAATTCTATTGCTTTACATGTAGACTTGGCTTCATAGAGACTGCATTGTCGATTGGTTCGGTAGAAAATAGAATGTTTATTGAAATCCGTGGATATTTGTTTTCTTTTCCATGATTTATACTGTTTTTATTATAATTCTAACAGTTTTAATTAAGAAAGAGTATGCTTAGTAATTTCAGGACAAACAATTTGTTGATCTTTTATGACGGGATGCTGGTTTGAGCCCAACATAATCATTACTATGGCAAGTTCGGCATTAATGCAGTTGGTCAACGTAAGCCAAGAATCGGAGAGATTGCTTTGTCAGGTGTTCTGAAACGATGGTTGGATAGGCAAGTGGAAAGTATATTAAAATCTGGCATTTATGGGTTCGTATATTTTCAGTCATTTTTGAGTTTTCTACGAGAATGTTCATATATGATGGGATGTAGATCTGAGTGCGAGCTTTAGCCCATTAGCACAATGGGAAGATCGCCATGTTCCCAAGTTATGATTGTTTGCATTTTAATATTATAATTTGTACATATAATATGACATCAATCTGTAGATTTTACGGGAAATTATCGGTAATATTGCCACAGTTGCGCTGAATAACAAGGAATACTATATTTTTTTAAATATTCCAGTATGCATGAATTTCATTTACTCATACCAGAAACATATAGTTCTTACGCTAAGTTCCTTAGTATATTAGCTCAGAATAACTTGTCGTTGCCTATTACGCTACGTTAGATTGATAAGTGTGTTTCCTTGAAGGTTTTGTCGTGTTGGATTAGCACTTGCATGTATTGATATGGTTTTATGATACAGTCGATAGAAATTAAAATGTTCAAAAAATTACGTAATAAAAATCTAAAGAAAAAACAAAAACATTCGCGCTAATAGTGAATTTTACAAACTTTTACTTAATTCTGAGATACTACCAATTCATAAAGGTCTAAGAATAGAATTTTCCCGTTCTTTGTGTTTTTCGATAGTATATAGCAATGCAATACGACCATTCCTATTGTACTTGGTGTTTTTATTTCTTTTCCTACCTATGAATTACTTGAATATGGGATAAATGATTTATTTTCGTTTGAACGCAGTGAATTAGAAAATAAATGTATTTATCCACGTTTCTATGTAATTCATCTCATGTATGCTTCAAGGTTATTGGTTGTGAGGATTCACGAAATTCTCGTGCAGTGTCATTATATATGGTGTAAACCTTGGATAAAATTCATTCGAGTCGTCGCATTGCTATTGTACAGACATATTCAATATTTCTAATTTCCCGTCCCACCCACCCTCATTTTATGTGTTTGATTTCACCATTTGCGAAGACGGTTAGAACTCCGTTAACACTTTTGTACACTTTTAGTTGATAGGTAGCAGCTTAATTACCTTATTTGTCTCATTTTGTTTCTACGATTGTTATCAAGATTTGGTAGTTTGCATTAAATGTCACTTAGAAGTTATGAAAGATAAATTTCAAATGATTCTTTTCGCAATTAGAATGGTTCGTAATTTTTGACGTATATATCAAACGCTTATCAGAAGCTGCATTGGACTGAGAACATTTTCGACAATTTTATGTGAGCAAGCCACTTGGCTGAAAGTTAGATTGTGCGTTCTGTTATTTTGTGTTTGGGTATGTTTGCTTCGATTCTGATCAATCGCCTCTTGGCGAAAGTGTGCGATATATCCTATTGTGTTTGTTTAGACAAAACAATCACTTTACTAAATCAGTAGTTCATTATAACATTGCATTGAACCGGATGTGTTTTGTTTTCATTAGAGGCTGATGTGGCCTTAATCTCGCTACTGGAGTAAAATTTTATGCGCACTTGGCGTTTAATTATATTCATTTGCATCAATATTACGTTTCCACTTGGCGCTGTATTAGCGTGGATGTGTTTGGTTCGATTCTCAAGGTGTATAACGAATTGCGAAATCGCCACTTAGTCTAAAATTTAAGTGTCACTTGCCAAGAATTGCATTTGTTCGAAACAAGAAAAGCAACTTGACTAACATTTCAGCATATTTCATTGCATTTGCTTAAATGCGTCTTGATTTTAAGTTACCGTGAAAATTAGAAATTGTATAATTTAAATTTTATGTTGATTAAGATCAGTAGTTATTGGAAGAATAATTTGACACGATTCACACGTGGAATTGGATATATTTTCTACGATTAAAACGATAAGGACGAAGAAAACTAATTAGCGGAGAATGTAGCATTTTAATTGATTTGGCCAAAATATTTCATTTTAATGGACTGATCTCCCATAACCTGACAAAATGTGAACGCTATATGCGATTCGATTTAGAGAAAAGATTAGCCACTTCATTTAAAAATAATCGAAAAACGCTTAACATTAAATTAATAAGCATGATGATTTTTTAGACTGCAAATTTAACCACTTGGCGCTGTTAATTTGACTTAGAAGTGTTTGATTGGATTAACTTAAATAAGGAGTTGCTTTAAACCCGCATATTGGCTTAAAATTGAAGTGTAGCATGGTGCTGTTTTGTAATTTGATTTGCTAAGAGAATAGCCTATTGGAATTAGATTGAGGTGTCACTTGGCGCTGTGTAGCCGCTTGGCTGTATTGGGAAATTGTTATGCCGATTGGCGAAGTAGTGCCGATTGGCGCTGTATTTAAATGGAATTGCGTTTTGAAGACTAGCCGATTGGCATGAAAGTGAGTGCAACTTGGCGCGGCATTGGTTGTATTTAACTCGATTATCAGGTTAACGATTTGAGTGATAACTCGCCATGTGGCGTGAAATTGAAGTGCCGATTGGCGCTGTAGTGCCGATTGGCGCTGTGTTATGGAATAGTTTTTTGAAGACTAGCCGATTGGCTTGAAAGTGAATGTCATTTGGTGAATCTTTGGTTGTGTTCAGTTTGATTATCAGATGATATTGCCCCTCCTGGGAGCGAACCTCGCCACGTGGCGTAAAATTGAAGCGCTGAGTGGCGCTGTAGTGCCGATTGGCGCTGTGTTGGAATTGTATTGTTTTGTGAAAGACTAGCCGATTGGCTTGAAAGTGAATGCCATTTGGCGCTGCATTGGTAGTGTTTAGTTTAATTATCAGATATTGCCCCTCCTGGGAACGAACCTCGCCACGTGGCGTAAAATTGAAGTGCCGATTGGCGCTGTGTTGGAATGGAATTGTTTTGTGAAAGACTAGCCGACTGGCTTGAAAGTGAGTGCCGTTTGGCGCTGCATTGGTAGTGTTTAGTTTGATTATCAGATATTGCCCCTCCTGGGAACGAACCTCGCCACGTGGCGTAAAATTGAAGTGCCGATTGGCGCTGTAGTGCCGATTGGCGCTGTGATGTAATGAAGTTGTTTTTGTGGAAGACTAGCTGATTGGCTTGAAAGTGAGTGCCACTTGGCGCTGGATTGTCTGACTTTAATTGTTCTTAATGTAAGCGAGTTAAGTCGAATGTAAAAAGTTGAATAAGATGATAGGAATCTACACAAAGACGTTTAGTTAAATTTTGGCGTTTTCTGTTTCATTATTTTAACTTTGGGCGCAGATTATTAGCAAACAATACTGACTGTTTTTCTTTTGCATATGTATAAGATGATGTTATTTTTCTATTCAAGTAGGTTCTGGATGATAATAGACATTCATTGCAGCAGGCTCGAGGATTCCGGTTGTGCGGCTTGACACGAACCAAGACAAGGATGCAGGAAAGATGGGCTAATAGACGTTAATGAAATGTTGTCGTTGAAATATAGTATATAGCAATGCAATACGACCATTCCTATTGTACTTGGTGTTTTTATTTCTTTTCCTACCTATGAATTACTTGAATATGGGATAAATAATTTATTTTCGTTTGAACGCAGTGAATTAGAAAATAAATAAAATTTGTATTGTATTGAATTGTAAAATCTATTGAAATCCAAGTGTATTGCCATTAAATGAGGTCATTATTATCCATTTTACATAGTCCATGTCTATACACAGTATATGTGGATAATACATAATTATTCGTTAAAAGAAACTGACAAAATAAATGGTAAAATAATCTCTTTATTTCACAATATTTGACCATTCATTTTATCATCACAATACATGTACCAATCGAAATACCAAATTTGTTTCCTTGTGTGGATCCATTTATAGTTTAAATTTAATGGTATTATTTAATTGTAATATTTATCTATGATTCAAAATTTATTTACAGATGCTTGGCAGGAAACAAATGTATGTGGTCCTATCTCCACTTTAAAGTCTCATGTTTGACATGACGACCAAACCTCAGGCCCATGGGATAAGAGCAGCCAGTTTATTTTCATCAGACACATAAGATTGAGACTGAGCAGGGTAATTACATACAGTATTAATGTTAGCTAATTTCTGTTGTCAAGAATTGCTGCATACAGATTTCTTTGCTAAGAGTGTATTTAAATGTGTGGGTTTTTTTTTCCATCATTGTGTAATTTTACAATCCTTTGTTTTATCACTGTAATAATGGGGTGTCACTGTTGGGACAAGGTAGTAATCAGTATAATTTGATTTTTATTTACATAAATTGTTAAGAATGTTCTTCTTTACATAATTTACTGATTACTTCATGGACACAAATGCAATCATCTGGACTTGTAATCTGTAAATTTCTGAATTTTGTAAAATTCATAATTTTTTTTATTAAATTCATTAGTTTCTTTTATTAACAAGTTATTGTCATGTGTAATAATGAAAATGTGTTTGATGCAAAATTGATTTACTTTGACAGGTTTAAACACGGTGAATGTAGTCATGTGTTTGCCAGTAAGGAAATTCTATTGAGCAGCTCTTGGAGATCAGTTCTTCAGTCTAAGGTAAAACACTAATTGCACAGTGTACATGGTGGTTAAAGGGAGATGTGCAGGATTGATGAATGGAACAGATTTGCGAAAAGGGTTATTAATCAGTTGAATATCATTATTTGAAGCTGAAATATTGATTTACACCCGAAATATTTAAAACCAATAATTTTTTAAAAAGATATATAAATGGTGTTTCCTATCCTATGCGACGCGCATAGGTTAAGGTTAGCTATTTTTGTATTTCCCGCGTAAAGCCGCAGTGGTTTTGGGGATTGTCACGTGATCACTTCAACCAAAATACGCATAGCTGACAATATGAAGCCAACTGCAGTTTGTTTCTTACTTTCTTCACTTGGATAATATCTGTGCAGATATGAAAGATGTTATCTTTGTAACTGTTTATTATATTTAATGTTATTTATAAGCTGTATGTAATATTTAAAGTTATTATTATAAATTATGATAATAATGATTATTAATGTAATATAACCAGTGGCCAGGATTATCATACAACCTGTTACTGATGTCATATAAGTTACTTAAGTGTTGATAAAATAAAGATTTTCTTTTTTTTTATTTTATTAATGCCCATGTATTACAAATTTATGCATGATGAATGAACAATTTAAAATAATTTCAGTACCTCTGATACAGAGAACCAACTACAGCATGGTAAAGCACAGGGCAAGACAACTGCATGTATTCAAGCACCTGTTTCCAAGAGAAATCTTCAAGAACTTGCAGTGTGGGTTTCTCTGACACTGGTCCCCAGAAATAGGGACTAAACATTAAACTTGCACAGAAAATCATGTTTAATCAAATGTAAAAAAGTCTAGCAGCTGGATTTTGGAGAAACTGAATATATAATTTTATTATAATTAACTTAATAGTGTGTTTTAGTGTTAATGAATTTAGTTCATATTATATGTGTTAATTTGGCATTGTATATTTCTACTTTGGATTGTCCTTCAACTGCCAGTCAGAAACCTGTTAATCCTCCTTTTGTTTTGATGAGTTTTACCAAATCAGTCTTTAAGCTTGTTTGTATTTTTTTTAGCTCACCTGAGCTGGCTCAGGGTGAGCTATTAGGATCGATGAATGTCCGTCGTCCGTCCACACTTAGTTCTTTAACACTCTAGCGGTCACAATTTTGCTCTGATTGTCATGAAACTTGGTCAGGATGTTTGTCCTAATGATTTCTCGGACGAGTTCGAATATTGGTCATCTGGGTCCAAAAACTAGGTCACTGTTACTAAAAATAGAATTTTCTTGTTAACACTCTAGCAGTCACATTTTTGCTCCGATTGTCATGAAACTTGGTCAGGATGTTTGTCCCAATGCTTTCTCGGACGAGTTCGAAAGGGTAATTTGGGTCCAAAAACTAGGTCACTGTTACTGAAAATAGAATTTTCTTGTTAACACTCTAGCAGTCACATTTTTGCTCTGATTGTCATGAAACTTGGTCAGGATGTTTGTCCCAATGATTTCTCGGACGAGTTCGAATATGGGTCATCTGGGTCCAAAAACTAGGCCACTGTTGCTAAAAATAGAATTTTCTTGTTTACACTCTAGCGGTCACATTTTTTCTCCGATTGTCATGAAACTTGGTCAGGATGTTTGTCCCAATGATTTCTCGGGCGAGTTCGAATATGGGTCATCTGGGTCTAAAAAACTAGGTCACTATTACTAAAAATAGAATTTTCTTGTTAACACTCTAGCGATCACATTTTTGCTCCGATTGTCATGAAACTTGGTCAGGATGTTTGTCCCAATGATTTCTTGGAGGAGTTCGAATATGGGTTCAAAATCTAGGTCACTGTTACTAAAAATAG
Source organism: Corbicula japonica (assembly GCA_038501625.1). Taxonomy (NCBI): domain Eukaryota; kingdom Metazoa; phylum Mollusca; class Bivalvia; order Venerida; family Cyrenidae; genus Corbicula; species Corbicula japonica. Next base: position 4,226,381 of record JAZAYU010000016.1, read on the forward strand.
AATTTCCTTGTTAATACTCTAGCGGTCACATTTTTGCCTCGATTGTCATGAAACATGGTCAGGATGTTTGTCCCAATGATTTCTTGGACGAGTTCAAATATGGGTCATCTGGGTCCAAAAACTAGGTCACTGTTACTAAAAATAGAATTTTCTTGTTAACACTCTAGCGGTCACATTTTTGCTCTGATTGTCATGAAACTTGGTCAGGATGATTGTCCTAATGATTTCTAGGATGAGTTCGAATATGGGACATCTGGGTATTGGTCACTGTTACTAAAAATAACTTTGTTGTACTCAGGTGAGCGATAAAGGGCCATCATGGCCCTCTTGTTTCAGTTTAAAATTATACACAACTGTTCAGCATGAAGAGTATAAGTGTGTGACATATTTTTCATGACAAGTCAAGTATTTTTAGAGGAAAATAGGATTTCACAAAATCTTGTTTAACAAAAAATTCTTTGTTTGGAAGATACTTACTTGAAACTGTACACATATATATTTCATATTAACCCTTTCTCCCATAAATGTGCCATTATTGCCAAAGGGAACAGTGTATATCCAGATCAGCCGGCTTATCTGTGCCATCTGATCAGGATATGCACTGTTCGTTTTTTATTTATAAGGCCATTTCTTAACACGATTTATTAGTTTTTTTCTGACCAAACAGCAAACAGTGCAGATCCTGATCAGATGGCACAGATGTGTCGACTGAACTGCATATACACTGTTTGCACATGCAATAAAATGTGTATATAAAGGAAAGGGTTAAGTCCATAATTTTGGACATGAGCAGGATTGTGTTAAAAAGCTACAAATTACTTCTTCTGTCAATTTACAGCCTGTTACTTCAAAATGTATTTTCTGCATGAAGTATACATGTGTATGACATATTTTTCTTGTGAAGATGATTAAGATGGAACTTTTATGGAATTTCTGACAAAGCAGTGAACATTGTGGTGGTATTAATCACCTTCCTTGATAGCTCTATGCCCAAGAGCATAAAAATAAATCTGGCTCAATGCAATCAGATGCTTGAGATTTAAAACTGGTCTCAAATGTTAGTGTTTTGATCTTGGGCCCTAGATTACTCTCGGAACGAGTGGCTGAATCTCCTCCTACTATAGCTTAATCTGTGCCATGTGTTTGCACTTCTTGCTTACGTGAAAGCTTGCTTCTGACATTGCTATAATGTAATACATGTATGTGAATATTTTTGTATTGTAATCATAACTGAATAGCATTGGTGGCAGTAATTACAGTGCTTCAAAATTTTCACAAAGACAGCAATCTTTTTGCAGTATCCTTGCATTATGTTTTGTATGGATATTCCTGATAAACATATTTCATGTTTTTCAAATTTTAAAAATTCACTTGCATACTTACTCAGGTTGGCTATTTGTACTAAAATATACTCCCTGTATTTGCATGTTCAAAATTAATTACATTATTGTATTTTAATCGATCTGATCTGTACTTTGAAATTTCACGCAATTGTTATTTACACAGGTCTCTACAGTTACAAACATTACATCTGTTGACCACAGTTCAGTTTGACTATTTTTGAGTTATGCCCCTTTCAAATGCAACTTCAACATGAAACTTGGCTAATCTGGATCTACACTGGTCACACATGTGTCAAATGAGTAAATATGGAGGGAAAGGTGAAAGGGGTGCAGGGTTTAATACCTCTTTCAATTTCTTGATTTAAAAGTTGAAATATGAATATTATACAGTTCTTGGGTCAATATTTGTTGAAGGTGCATAGGATTTCTGAAATTTGGTGGTATGAACTGAATCTTCAGTGAGATAAAGATAAATGTACTGCACTGTTTTTAACCCTTTTCTCCATATATACTTCTTTTTACATGTGCCAACAGTGTTGAGCGAGATCAGCTGGCACATCTGTACCATCTAATCAGTACTGCACTGTTCGCTCTTAAGTGAGAATAACATAACAAATCTTAAAGTCAACAGTGTAGATCCAGATCAGATGTCACGAATTTTCCGACTGTTAAAGAATAAAAATATATTGCTATCCAGATATGTAAAATATATTGCTATCCTGATGCGTAAAATATATTGCTATTTTGATGTGTAAAATATACTGCTGTCCTGCTATGTAAAATATATTGCTATCCTGATATGTTAAAATTATTGCTATCCTTAATTATAAAAATATATTGCTATCCTGTTTACTAAATAATATAACTTTCCTGATATGGAAAATACACAGGGGTGTCATTTTTCCAGAAATTACCTGAATTTCGGATTTGGACGAGCTGAATTGTTGAAAAAAAAATTAAAATCAAGATGATATTTTGTTTGTTTTTTTACCACTCTACTGATTTGTAAACTGATTTGCGATTGGTTTCCTGGTTTCAATTGTCAAGGTGTTGACTTGGTATTAAACATAAATGACATTGGATAGCCCAGAAAAAAGAATTCCTTTCAAAGGCTGGCTTTTTTTCATTGTGATTTGCAAACCAAGTAAATTATATTTTATAAACTGGAAGAAACATAATAATGTACACTATAAACATGATACTATTCTTCTTCATAACAAATTTAACATGAACAGCCTTTTTCTATTACTAAAATAGTATTGATAGTAGGAAATGTAAATGCAACTTCTAGTATATCAACTTAATTCCTTCTGAAAATTAAAGGTTTTGTGTATGTATTTCATGTTTGTGAGTATCTGAAATCAATAAATTGCAATAGCTTCCGATGGGAGTTTTGGACTCCTGGCCAGGATGTTGTTCTGGACATGACTAGAGCCTGATTTAATAAAACAAATGTGGCTTCTTCAACCAGACAAGATACTGGGTTGAAAACATAGAATTTGCAGCCTAAAGAGCTAAATAGCTCAAATTCGTTGTCTTCCTGGAGGCTTTGCTGGTTTATTAAGTAAATGGTTATCAAATCCTAAAAGTATTTAAACGTGCTTAGAAATATGTTAATAAACAACTCGAGAACTTGCCGTAAAACGGACAACTAAGATCTACACTTGGGCGCCATTATTTGTTGACATTGCCCAGTTTTTTTAACACCTTCGATATTAAATAATTATCTGTTGTGTACAGTATACTTTTCTCAATTTTATTTTGCACTTTCTATAACATAGCTTGTTGAAAATGGCACATTTATTTGTCTGATATGATAAACTGGCTTCCATTTGACAACCAACTTTATTACAAACATTGGATGAAATGGCAATGGGAGAGGCGGGCTCAACGATCTTGACCATCTTCCTGGGTGGAGAACCAGTTTTTGAAGCATTTTTTCTCTCCTTAAATTTTTCAAGAAGTGTCAAGAATTACAAATTGGTTTTTAACAGTGAAACACAGTCGTAACACAGAAAAGCTATTGAATTATGTGGGGCCCTGAACTCCTGATCAGCCAGAATGGAGCTAAATACGCCTGATTCGGGAAAAGATTTAGACAAACTATTCAAAGATTGTCTTTTATAGCCCTCGAATACTTTTCAAAATGACTGCATCAACTACGTTCCATTTCGTCTTCTAAAGTATGGAGTACCAACAACAACAATTGTAAATTGCACGGCCAAGTCTTTACACGACGGCGATTATCACGACCTTTAATTTTTACGGCGCACCTAGCAACGAGACAAGCGCCGAGATTTAAAAATAACTGACAACAAATTTGTGAAACCATGCTTTATTGTCGTTTCGTTTTATTTTATCCAGGTTTATTTTCAGTTGATTTCAATAAATAAATATACATTGCAGTTTTTTAAATGTTTTTTTCAATCATTTCTCTTCTAAACGGCATTGCAATCTCGTCCAGTCTGGGAGCAGGTCGACAATTTTAAGCTTTGCGAAGGCAGTTTCGTAGGACGTTAGTATAGATTTTCATCCTAAACATAAAAAAAATCTTTACAACGTCCGTGGTAGGACTAGTAATTGGCAAGATAAACTTATAATAATTATGTTATTGTTGTTTATATAGAGGATTGCATAAACATAAAAGGGTTAAGCCCAGCGCAAAACAATAAAATCGGAGCTTTAGTTCTTTGTTTGTAAGACAGTATGTGCGAGTAATGCAAATGTGAGTAGCTTATCAGTAACGCCCTTCGCTTAAACGGAGTGGAATGTTATCGATAAAAATTGTATATTCTGTTCACCAATCCAACACGTCCTACTTGCTCAAATGTTCTCATTAGCCAATCACGTAATACAGTCTGCTCTATTTATAGAAAATATAGATTTATAAAATGAGACAAAGGAAACTAGTTTAACCAGAGGGACTTTAAAAGAGAGGCAGTTTGGTCTACCGTCGCCCAAATCGCACCTGCTAATAAAAAGTCATGTGACTACTGACGTCACGTCAGATAATACGGGAAAAGCCGGGAAAAGCCGACCGGACTTGAACGAAGAGAGAGGGGAGGGTATTCAGATTAGACTAATGACCTCCCGTGACGTTTTAAAATTCAAGTCAGCGTCACGAGAATAATTTTCTCGGCAATTCTTTCGAGTCTTGGCTGGCTGTAGCTGCATGTTGGCGTAAGAGATGAAGTATAGTTTTAGATGTTTGCATAATGGCCGTTTCGTTTCGATAATTTGCCTCTCGAGCTGTTTAGTGTTGATTTTTATCACAGCTTCGCGCGAGTAAAACTTCAAGTGTATGTAATTTCGGATAAACAGTAGTTGGTTGTGCCGCGCTTTGGAGTATTTTTGCTTAAAGATATTACCGTGTGACGCCGATTGTTTTTCTGACATAATATGTTATGTTGTGACACATTTGGCTTCTTGATATATAATCATTTTACAGTAGCAGTCAACTCATTCAACCGTGATTATTGTTGTGTTTGAAACAGATCCATCCATTGTTAAAAAGCTACACCTGAGATAGGTAAATATCTTACAAAAAGCAGAATCATCCTATTTATATTTCAGATATGTAGCAGAAGACAGCAGATCCCATATGTTTTCTTGGCAGGAGTTTTCCTACGCCTACACTGTATAGTAGCCAGTAGCATGGGATATATCCAGCAAGATTTTGCCAGTGTATGGTATATTTGTTAAAAAACATATTTGGTTTTACTCCTTTTTCATAGTTTATTTACTATCAGTCATTTCTACCCGGTGCCACCACTTGTTGAACATGAAACAGGAGGGAAAAAATGTGTAGGCCTCGACCAGGATTTGAACCTCGGACCTCTGGCTTACCGTGCCGTCCCTCTACCAATTGAGCTACCATCCCGAGGCTACCTGTCAAGAACGCTACTACATTCCTCACTTCTAAACGAGACAAGCCACTATATCGGCAAATGTCTAAACAATGCAGGTTGGGATCAACTACCCCAGCCATTGCTTCGCCTAGTAGAGCCCCAAGAGTAATCGATTTACACTGGGCACCAAATGAAACAGGAGGGAGAAAATGTGTAGGCCTCGACCAGGATTCGAACATCAGACCTGCGGCTTACCGTGCCATCACTCTTCCAATTGAGCTACCGAGGCTACCTGTTGAGGACGCTACTACATTCCTCCCTTCTAAATGAGACAAGCCACTTAATCAGTAAATGTCTTTATAACGCAGGTTAAGATTGACTACCCCAGCCAATACACCAAATGAAACAGGAGAACATGTGTAGGCCTTTACCAGGGTTCGGACCTCTGGCTTATTGTGCTGTCGCTCTACCAATTGAGCTAGTGAGGCTACCTGTCAAGGACACTACTACAAACATATACATGGGGATGAAGGCTCGTATCATAAATTGTTTAATTGATAATCCAAAGAATTGATGTGTAGTTCAGTAAAAAAATAATCATTTACTTGTTAAATCAACATCTCACCAGTGGTGTAACAGAAACTTAGGAACATAAATATGTGTAGGTGTCAAATTTACATAAAACAAAATATATCATTGAGGCAGACCACAATAAGATGTCTGGCTGATGCTTTTTACATTAATTTCTACTATACTTGTCTATGAAGTAAGTTAAATAAAATACTACAAGAAGCAAACTCCTATCACTTTTCTGTAACTCGTGCACTTGCCGAGGAAGGCCCAATTTTAGGGTGTCATTGAATTGAACAATACTGATGTATCTGCTGCTTCTGATTTCAGTATCAATTCTCTTTTTTTTCAACATATTCATACAAAAATTAAGATTTCATGGAACTAGAGCAGAATAAAACTAGACTGTGTCCACAGGACACTGATGCCCCCACTGCTGCAATAACATTTGTTACAAAATTTTGTACCAGGTATTAACAACATGTGGTGATCATGATTAGTAAACGAGGAGTAAGTGCCACAAAATTTAATAACTAACATAAACAAAAGGCCATAACTGTGGTGAAAATTGTTGCAAGACAATGTCCTTTACAACAATCTTCACATCATGTCTAATCATCTGTGCAAGTTTGAAAGAAATCAGCCAATTAGAAAATGTGAAGTTGATGCCACAAAATTTTGTAAGTGAAATAAACAAAGGGCCATAACTGTGGTAAAAAAAATCTTTTTTTTATGATCATCTACCCAGCCATCTTGATCATGTGTGCAAGTTAGAAAGAAATCTGTCCAAAAGTAAATGAGGAGTTGATGCCACAAGATATTATTACTGAAAAAAACAAAGGGCCATAACTCTGGTAAAAATAGTCGCAGGAAATAATCCTTTCTTTACGATCATCTACACATCCTGCTTCATCATCTGTGCAAGTTCGCAAGAAATCTGCCTTATAGTTTTGGAGGAGTTGACGCCACAAGATTTAATTAATGAATATAACAAAGGGCCATAACTCTGGTAAAAATGGTCGCAGGAAGAAATCCTTTCTTCACGATTATCTACAAATCCTGCTTCATCATCTGTGCAAGTTTGCAAGAAATCTGCCTTGTAGTTTTGGAGGAGTTGATGCCACAAGATTTAATTACTGAAATTAACAAAGGGCCATAACTCTGGTAAAAATGGTCGCAGGAAAAAATCCTTTCTTTACGATCATCTACACATCCGCAAGAAATCTGCCTTGTAGTTTAGGAGGAGTTGACGCCACAAGATTTTATAACTGAAATTAACAAAGGGCCATAACTCTGGTAAAAATGGTTGCAGGAAAAAATCCTTTCTTTACGATCATCTACACATCCTGCTTGATCATCTGTGCAAGTTTGAAAGAAATCCGCCTTATAGTTTAGGAGGAGTTGATGCCACAAGATTTGGGGACGTACGGACGTACGGACGGACGAGTGCAACTCTATATGCCTCCCACTTTGTGGGGGCATAAAAAAAAAGATGTGATTACATGTAAATAAAACCAGAGCACTTAAATTCTTTTAAAGGACCATGTACATTTTTATATGAGTCAGTTTATAATTCTGTATGTTTGCCAGCATCTTGTTATTCTATGATATTCAATATGCGGCATTTTTTTTTTAAATGTTAAGCCTCAATCTGGACTCAACCCATTAACAAGGCTGTTGGATGCAAATACTTTGAACCCATTAACAAGGCTGTTTGATGAGTATATTTGCATATGTTAAATATTTTGTTAGTTTTCAAAAATATTAATGAAACTCTGATTTTCAGAAATGTGACTAAAAAAGCAAAAAGCTGGTTATGTAATCACAATTACAAATGAAGGAAGAAAATTTTAAGGATTGAATCAATATTTTATCAATTCTTACAAATGAAGGAAGAAAATTTCAAGGATTTAATCAATATTTTATCACGCTTACCAGGGTATTAAAAACATTTTGACTGTTTTAGTGCATTTCACTAAAATATTCTTATTACTAACATTTTTACAATTTGTGTTATCAACTCTCACAGCTTGTTTAATGGCTGTTGGAACAACAAAGCCAATAATCAAATTTTTTTGTGATGCCTGTGATAGCAGGTAGTCACATAGGGATCCTTTTAGGCAACCGTGTGTTCTGTGGAACACCAAATTCTTGTCTGCAGTAACTTTGGGTTAAAGGTGTGCCTGTCAATGTCACAAGACAAAAAAATTGTTACAATACTGCACCGCAATATTGAGCTAGCCCACTTACAAGTGGTCTGAAAAAATTGATCTAGCCCACTTACAAGTGGTTGGAAAAACTGAGGTTGTCCGATCCGATTTTCAACTTGTCCTGGGCATCAGGCTAGTGCGTTTGTGCAGCCCTGAAAATATGTACACTGGCCAATAGTTTGTGCACAGATCTGCTGAAGCCATTATCCGGACCAATTGATGTCTAATGCAATAAAGACTTTCATCTTAGGAATGTGTTAGATAAGTGTAAACATATTTGAATGTATTTGGATTTAAGATCATTGCACTAAGTGTTTGTTTTCAGGAATGTTATGGACATAGTTCTTTCTACTTCTCCAAATAACAATGTGATGTGTTGCGAAGTGCTGCCCTGCAGAGCAAGCCATTGTTCAGAAAGTACAGCCAAAGAACCAGCAGTACAAAAGAGCTGTGTGAAGACCCTTGCAGTGAGTTTAACACTTGTCACTCTGTAAATCTGCACTAGTCACTTTCAGATCCCCGAGGTTATTTAAAATGTGTAGATCCTGGTCAGACTGCACAGATGTGCATACAGATCTAGATTTTGTTGACCATGTGATTAATGGCATATCCATGGAGTAAAAGGTTGAAATTGTTAAAGATGTGATTGTCAACTATCTATTCCTGTAGCACTTAAAACCATTATGTTATTTTAACTTTGTGTATGCCCCCCACAAAATGGGAGGCATATAGAGTTGCACTAGTCCGTATGTACGTACATCCCCCAAAAGTTGTGGCATCAACTCCGCATTAACTATTGGGCAGATTTCTTTCAAATTTGCTCAGATGATAAAGCAGGATTGGTAGATGATCGTAAAGAAAATATTTTTTCCTGAAACCATTTTTACCAGAGTTATGGTCCTTTATTACAAATGTTGAGTAGTTGGAGCATGAGTGTCCTATGACACATTCTAGTTTTAATTTATAGCAATAAAAGCTGAAATATTATTTTTCATGTAGCTCTGCACTGGGGTTTAAGACACAACTCTACTTTACTGGGGATCGTACTCCCTTTGAGAAGAAAATGAGCTGTACTCCATTTGAGTAGAAAAGGAGCTGATAACTCTGCTGCAGAGTGATTGTGTCCATTTGTGAAAAGAGCCTGTCCAATTGTGGAATGGCAAAAACTTGTGTGGATAGTTCTAGAACCTTACAGAAAGAGTGATATGCCAACTAACTGTTAAAATTGTAAGCATATTTTTTATTTTATGTTTTTTTTTATTGGGAGTTTCTAGAGATAATGTATGATTAACCAGATTTCTGTAGTTAGTGGATACATTTGCCATTACCTGCCATCATCATCACACCAGATTAGTAGTTGTTTGGTGGTCATGTATTATACATACATTTCTTCTGACTGGAGAATTTTTTTTTAATTAAACTATGGAAGGAGTGGAATCCTTTGATTTTTTCCTGTTAAAAGATAATCATGATTGATAAATATTTATCAAAGGAACTGATTATTTTGTATAAAGACCTTTCTAAAAATCAAGTTTCTCTAGATTATATCTTTGAGAACATTCATAATAAATTGATAATTTTCTAAATAAATTGAAGTATGCTTAATATAATTTTAGCCTATGGGTGATTGCTGTCCTTCAGGAGGAATTGCAGTGGAGACAACTGAAGCTGGGACAACTGTGTACACGATGCGACCAAGTCTAGAAAGCCACATCACTCAGTATATTATAGCTTTAAATTCATACATTTATATCAGAACTTTAATATTCTTGCACATAACAGAAAAAGCCATAATCAGAAATTCATCTTATACAGGAACATTGCCCGCAGAAAGATGTGCTCTGAATTATGAGATGGGGTATTTAACAAGATTCCCAGTGTACACCAACTTAACACTTGCCAAGCCAAGTTCTCTTATACTGCGGTTACCTTAAAGAACAAAGCCTGGTTGGTCTTTTTTCAGCAAAATAGCTCATTTTATAATTATTTCTTTACAGTACAACATTAAGCATCTGTATCAAATAATGATCATTCAGGGTCCAAGACCATTAAACTAAGTTTGGAGAAATGTCTCAGATCTCAAGCATCTGATTGGCTGAAATGCTTACTGGTTGCCATTTCAGCCAATCAGATGCTTGAGATTTGAGACTGGTCTCCTGATTAAGTTTCATGATCTTGGGCCCAAATTTTAATGGATGTCATTTATAAATACATTCCATATTATTTGTTTTCAGCAAATTTGTGTGAAGAGACAGCTTGGTGGAAGTTGCAGGCATCCTCTTTGTATTGCAAAAAGATGTGCCCTGGAAGGAAAGAAGGAAAAAAGGTACCACACAAATAACTTCAGTTTGGATAAACCAATCTTACTGAAACTTTGGATATAGCAAACTTGCATAAAGACCTAGCATGGGATTGCATTTGGGGCCAGTAGCATCCAGGTCAAGGTCACTGTTACTAAAAATAGAAAACAGTTTCCAGTCAATAACTTCAGTTCTAATAAACCAATCTTGCTGAAACTTTGTATTTAGCAAGCTTGCATGAAGACCTAGCTATTGGCCAGTTGGGCCAAGTTCCAGGTCACTGTTACTTAAAAGAGACAAATAGTTTCCACAAAATAATTTGTGTTTAAATAGAGGTATTTTGCTGATATTTTGTTGTAGGTAGTTTATGTGCAAACTTAGCTTGGGATTAGATTGGGTCAATGTCTCTGTTACTAAAATAGAAAAAAGTTTTGGTCAGATATTTCAGTTTGAATAAACCAATCTTATTGAAACTTTTGATATAGCAAGCTTGCATGAAGACCTAGCTTGTGATTGGATTTCGGGCCATAAGTTATGGCCCATAACTGCTTAATAACTTCAGTTTGGAGGATGACTTTAAAAACATTGAAAAAAACTTGTTTCATGGCAGGGCCAAATTTCTTGTTTATATTTGGTTTGAATATTAATCTCAGGGAAACAGTGTCACTAACAATGTTCACCCAGATTCTCATCTCAAAGGTCAAGGTCAGAGCTTGTCCATCTCATAACTTTGACATGAACTGAACCATCTGAATTATAATTTGAATGAATGTTAACCTCAGTGAGATGGAGTGTTACACTCAAACCACAGGTTCCCATCTTCAAGGTCAAGGTCACAGTTTTGAGTCAAAAATCATGTCAGATCTTGTCAGGCCCAAAACTTTGGTATGCATTGTGCAATCTTGTTCATCTGAAAGGTCAAGGTCTCAGTAGACAAAGGCCAAATCAGATCTTGTCTGGACATTAACTTTCACATTCATTTAGCAATTTTGTTCATATTTTGTAATTTTTTCCACAGTGAGACGGAGTGTCTAAGCAAAGCCCAGGTCCCCATTTCAAAAGGTCAAGGTCGCAGTAAGGGTCAAAGGTTACCTCAGTTCTTGTCAAGCTTATTATTTTGACTTTGGATTGAGCAATCTTGTTTATATTGGGCGTGAATGTTCATTAAGGTGAAGTGTCATGTGCAAACCCCAGTTCCTATTTTAAAGGTCAAGGTAACAGTTTCTGGTTAGTAGTTGCATTTGGTAGTCACACTGTGCAAAAAGGACCATTAATTCCAGTTTTGTGTCTTGGCCATAATTTGGCCATTATTATCAGACATGTATTTGAAATTGGGTTATGCCCAACCTTGAAGTTCAGTCATTGTTCAATGTCATGCGCATACTTTGGGCTCATGCTTCTCTTTTATGACAATTCTGGTTTGTGACAAAAAATAAGTCTGTGGCTTAACATGTTGCCAACAAGCATCAAGTCTTTTTTAAACCCCCTCAAACGAAATTTGGGGCTATATAGGGAGTCGTCATCTGGTTTGTTGGTCAGGTGGTCTGTTGCAAAAAGTTTCTGATACAGTTTCTGATAAACTTCAAACATATGCTAAGATGTAGATGTGTGTGACATATTTTCAAGTTTATCAGTCCATTTTTGGAGGGGGAGCAGGTTTAAATAAAATCTTGTACAGACTTTTACAGTTTTGAAGATATTGACATGAAACTTAAATATTGTTTGGCATGAAATCTGGATGTACGTGACATATTTTTCATGTGGATTAGTCCATTTTTTATGAAAGAAGCAGAATTTTACATAATCTTTTGGGGCACAGTACTTCGTCAGTTTTGAAGATAATAACTTGAAACTACAAATATGTTTAAATTGAAATGAAGATATGTGTTATACGTTTTTCATGTGGATCAATCAATTAATTTAGTTTGTAAGTAGGTTTGTACAAAATCTTGTGTTCGAGATAATGACTTGAAACTGTATATATGTTAATCAATAAATTTCAGAGATGAGTGACATATGTCATGTCTAGATTAGTCCATTATCTTTTGGAGGGGAGCTGGTTTTTAACAAAATCATGTGAAACAAACTACTTAAGTGTATCAAATATTGAGTTAGAACAGCATAAAGATAAGATGTGTGTTACAAATTGTTTCATGTGGATTAGCCCATTATGAATAAAATTGACAGCTTGTGTATATTCCTTTCAGATTTCAGGGATCCAAGTTGAAAACTCTGCTTTTTGATGAAGACTTCAAGATTAAATCACATACATTACAATGATCTTCACTACTAAGAATATACTGGTATTAACATCAATAATCCAGATGCATTTAAAAAACTTTCATCAGAAGTGGAATATGTCAGAACAAGAACATTGAAATGAAATTGTATTGGAAAGAGGGACAGTGAATTATGTTCCAGCTCTAATAGTTAGCCAAAGAAAGTAGACTATCATTAATCTACAAGTTCAAACCATTTTACACTGTTGGAAATAAAACACAATATCGGACTGTTACAACAGAACGTTCAGAACTTGCCTCAGGAGTGAGTGCATCTGTTAATTATGACACAATATTGGAAAAGTAAACGAATTCAAAACAATATTTTGGAAGAAAATACAAATGATTGATAGAGTGAAAATCATAGAAGAAATCTCTCAACATGTTCTCAAGAAATGGAAATTCAAAAAAGAATGCAGAAAATGCTTGCAAAAGGAATGCTTGTACTGTAAAACCAACATATATACTTATGGACAGAAGTTTTGTCCGGTATGGTTTTCCATAATACCTTTTAAATGTGTAAAATCCAAAAATGCCATTACTCTACCTGCAAAAATTTGGTATCGATGGAAAGAGGACATTTATATGCATTCAATGTAAAGAGAATTTCGAATTTGAGCCAGAACTGCCGGTAGAGTAACGTGTTGAAAACTAGAATGCAAAAAGTTACAATCTTCCTACCGGTCAAGACTTTTGTCCATTGGCATATATAAATGGGAACAAGAAGCCTTATAGGTTATCAGCATAAAAAAATTGTTGTTAGGGAAGTTTTGTTTGTAGTGTGATCAAATGCAATATAGGTTATGAGGGAAAATTTTATATATGCTATGTTAAATGTACATGCCATATCTGGAGGGGGTGGAATTCCCCGGAATTTAGAGCCATCCCCCGGCAGGAGACAAAAATCCCCCGTAAATAACAAAAGTTAAGAAAACAGTATTAAAATTCATTTCTGTCTCTTTCATCAGGCATTTGTCTAAACGCGCAATACACAAATGGATCTCGGACATATCTAATGGTTGTGCAAAAACGTTTGGAATTCGTCTAATTAGTGTCACTGAGAGTATTATCGATTGTTAAATCATGAGTTTACACAGGTTTCATGATGCAGAAATACTCAAATGCTTAGCAGTTAAACTTTGGTTTTACATATAAATGCTTTTTATCATATTCAGTTAGTGATGGCCATGGGGATATAGAAATAAACCTTTAAAGTTCAGTACTTATTAAGCATGTCAGAATGGATCAGTTTATAAAGGCCCATTTTTTATAATTTTAAGAAAACAGTTGCTATAAACAATAATAAGAACTTAGTCATTAAAAGTGTGCCTCATATGTGATCATTCTTAATGCTGTCTTCACTTCTTTCATGTTGATACCAAATACATTTAGCTGGAAAATACATTCACAGCTGGATCAATGGTATAATGTCTGAATTGTTTTTCCAGTTAACCCTTTCCTCCATACAATTGTAACTCCTTTATTGCATGGGCGAACAGAATCAGCTGGCACATCTTTGCTGTCTGATCATTTATTTCAGGATCTACACTTTTGATTTATTAGGTTATTTCTGACCGAAAGGCATTCAGTGTAATCCTGATAAGAAGGCACTATTGTTCCAGCAGATCTTGATCTACACTGGTTGCATATGTGATAAAATGAGTATATATGGAGTAAAGGGTTAAATGAACAAATGTCTGTGGATACAATACTTTTTAACAAAATGTATCACTTTATTTGTTTTCATAATCAAATTAATATAAGAACACCTAATTAAGCCAATTGTATTTTACTGCATCTCTCTTTATGATATGTTTTCCTGTAAACTATAGACTTTTCTCTGTGAAAATAATTTTGAAACAGCAGATTATCACCTCCATTTTCACTGTTCTTTTCAAGCTAGTATCCATGCAGGCAGCATATTCCAAATGGGAACATATAAATAACTGGTTCAAGATTGAGACTGTCGAACTATCATAGCATCATGAACAAAAACATTTTGGTGCAATTTCATAAATTGTCAATATAAAGCAAACTATTGAAGCAAAAATTAAATTGATGATATCTATTTTACCAGTGTAAGGTAGAAATAGTTTAAATTTTGAATTTCAGGATAATTTGTATTCAATCATAGATACCTCAATCATGAATACATTAATTTTGGTGCTCATTCTGTGAAAAAATGTATATACATGTATCTTCAATGAAATATCTTTTTGATTTTCCAATATTTACTTCTGTTTGGTAATATTTTATGTTTTCTTGCAGCTTTTTGTTGAATTTGGATTTGCATCATCAGATGATTCAAGATCTGTCACCCTTTCGAAGAAAACGCTATACATTGGGACCACTTTGTTCGTCTGTCTGTCCGTCAATCACAAGAACTTAACATTGACTATTACTTTTCCATTTTTTAAATATTTCTTATTCAAACTTTCAGATTATATTGCTCATGACAACAGGATCATGATGACCCTAAATCTTTAGGGCAGGATCACATTTTATGAGTTATATGCCTTTTTTTCTAAGATGTTGTCATGAAAACTTTGTTTGCCAAATTCATTGTCCAGGCAACAGGGTCATGATGATGCCAAAATGTTATGGTCAAGGTCACATTGAATGATGTTATGCCCCTTTTTGTACTTGGATTTTGTCGTGAAAATGTAACATTGGCTATAGCTTTGCCATTTCTAAACATTTCTTCATTAAAATTACAAATGATATTGCTTATGACAAGGTTGTGATGATGATATATAATAGGTTTTTTATTCTAACAAGGTACCCTAGGTTGACACTAGTGAACACCGATCTAGTATGTTCTAAAGTTTCATTTGATATTTATGTTAATAAATTTTCTGAACTGGAATTTCACTGATTCTGTAAACGTTTTCATCATCACTGTTAGTATTGCTATATAGCTGCTCATGGATAAGTAGACAGTCATAAGCATGCTACTATGTATATACAACTAAGAATGAACTAATGGAAGAAATGGACGAATTCAAATAATTTTCCAGTGATAATTTTTAAGTTAGTAGTTCATTCATCATCACAGATAGTTCAGGTGTATCTTGTAATATTATAGTACTGTACTGTAATTGGTGTCCTATCTGTTTATCAATCATATACTAGTCTATTGATAATACTTGATATTGCTCTAAATGCAACATTAATTATAGCATGAAATGATATATTAGTTTTGTGAATTGTATTTTTGTGTAAGATAACATTTTTATATATATTCGCTTATATGAATAAAGATAACAATAAACCAGTTTTGCTACACCTGATTTGCGAATTTGTTTAGACTTCATTTGGCTTAACACTTTACTTAATGGATTACACTGTATGCCTTAAATCATGTGCGACCAATGAAGATCCTGATCTAAGCGATCTGGGCTGGATCTACACTTCACTTCGTGATCAGAAATAACCTTATGAATCTGGGTCCCTCATTATTACACTTACAACGTGTCGGTCATCTCAAAGGTAAATAAGAGCGTACTATTTTGTTATTGTTCAAGGTAATTGTACTATAGCAGCAGTTCAGTTTCACCAAACTCTGTTATATATCCGTAAAAATAAAAAGACCGTTTGCTGACACTAATATGGTATATGTGCCAGCGCATAATAGCCTAGCACAATAATTGTGTCCTCTATTCGCTGCAGCTGATTTGGCTCAGTAGCTTGCATTTCAGTTTTTGAAAATGGGCCGAACAGTTAGAATTTTAGGAACTACAACGTTTGTATCATGAGCAGTATACTCTTTCCCTCTGCACGCCCTGTCACGGCCACAGACCCATAATCACCAGAGGTTCGAGTCCTCCAAAAAAGTTAATCTCCTGAACGTACGCGACTCTATAATATTATAGTGTGTAATCATGCCAGAATTGCGTGAGATCTACACGATACCAGTGAACGTGGAATTTTCGTGAGCAAATAGCAGATTTATAGGCGTTGTTTAGATTCATAATCTATATTGACAGCATTACGCACATAAAACATTTGAAAAACAATGTCGGAAGCGCGGACAATACCTCTAGTCTCCCGGTCACCTGTTTCCCATTTGCGTAGTCCTTGGTTTATCATCAATAATATTTGAAATAAAATGGTAATACAGTTTCCAACATTAAATTGCGACTTCGAAGCATCCGGAGTCCACCCCACCACGGCAAGGTTGAGATCTTTGGTGTTTAGCAGCGCCAGGATTTTTCTAATGAGGAATAAGCGTGTGCTACTTATAGAAGTACATGTTTACCTTTTTTCAAACTCAACCTAACACTTAAGGTTGTTGATGTTTTGTTGCTCTAACTATTTACTCCATATATATCACGTGCGCGACCAGTACAGATCCATGTCAGCCGGCACATCCAATGGCTATCTGATCTGGATCTGCACAATTCGCTTCTTCGTCAAATATATCCTAATAAATAAAACCGAAAAGTGTAGATCCTGATCAGACCACACATACCGGCAGATCTAGATGTCATCACATTGATAACAGCAATATCCCATGGGGTAAAGGGTTAACTTTGCAACAACAAGAAAGTTCAATGAAACTTTGAGGACTTAAAGCAAAAGTAAAGGTAAAGCTTACTGAATGTTACCACAAAACATCGTTTTTATAATTTCAAAATATGAAGTTTCTAAACTGCATACGCTAGCTAGATCTCATTAAACTTGCTTTGGCACTTCTGAGAATCTAAAAGATTTTTCGAATGTCAAATGTGGTTAGCAGATCTCTAAATAGTACACTGAACTGTATATTTATTGACTAATTTCATTATATAGGATACCACTCAAGTAAGTCGCTATTTGGGTAGCACAAGAATTAGTGTACTGAATAATAGTGGACAGTTGCACACTAGATTGTAACCATCAATCATGTACTGGAAAAGTACTTTTGAATCCTCCATATATTAATCATTAAAATCGTTACTTTATAGACATTCAAAAGAGCAAGTGCCTTCAATCTATTTTACAATAGTAAGAAGAATTAAATCAATTATCAAAATTATAATCATTTATGAAGTGTGTTAAAAGAAATAATGAGTAGTGCATATTTCACAATTAGGTTGTAATCAAACGTTTTTCTTTAATTGCATCTTGAGTGCACTGACCACAGCGAGGTCTCTGTACGACACGTACCGTCTTTTCAAGCCAAATAAAAATACATATTATTTCTGTAAAGGAATAGGTATAACTTGAAATACTGGAGTTTCGTCTATAAGTACGCATTTTTGTACAACTGTGCACTAGTATAAACCGATAAAAATGCGTAGTTAGTGTTTAATAAGAACCTTCGTTGACGCGAAAACATATGACAATTCTGACTAATATACTTTAGTCTATACACCAGTCTAACAATATGAACACAAGATTTACTAAATTGTCCATTTTCAATCATATGTTTATATAGAACATAGTACGTTTGAGCTATTTCGCTATCGAGACAACATTATATAGTCTTATTTAACGAAAATTCAATCAAGTGGTGGCCCGATATCATATAGGCCTATAGTAACAATGTACAGGGTCTACTCTTAGTTCTGTATCGTTATACTTTCTGACATGCAGTCGGTAGGGTTCATACATACACGAAATCCTGCTGCAACTGCATGCTTGTCCATAAGTTTTGATAGTATATTTATTGCTTATGGAAGTTACTATGTTTGGTAATTGATAATAAATTTGACAGTTGTACTTGGAAAGGTCGGAGGTACACTTTTCTGGTAAGGTATTCAATGTCAGTGGTATGAGAGGCAGTTTTTGTGCGAGGAACAAGAGAAGAGTTATACTGTTGTTTATGTTGCTGTTGGTGTGGAGGCAGTTACCTGGTATTGTTGTCAGTGGTCCTGGCAGGAAAATGTATTGTAGTCTATGGTAGATCTACTACTTTTAGATGGTTCTAAAAAGCCATTTACTGTAGTCACTAGTCAGTTCATTTAAGTCGGTGGTACTGGTACTGTTTTGGTTATCAGAATTACTTTTTAAGTATTCAAAAGGGTCCAGTCATTTTTGCCATGGTGCAGTTTCCTGCAGTTCTGGACAAAAAAGCTGTTTGCTGTGGAAGTAATTTAATGATAACTCTGCTCATAATTTCAGGTCCGTCTACAAATAAAATGTATCAAATCTTCAAAGCTTGACAAAAGACAACTGACACTAAAACATGTTCCTTTATATATTTATTTTTTATCAAACATATCACCAATACATAACAAATTCAAAAATATGATAGTGTGCAAAACAAAAATTATCAGTACAGTCTAGACCTAAAAACAGCTTAACAAGAACCATCTATCGAGTAAATTCACATTACATTATTTTCACAAATTTGCACAAGGAAGCTAAGACTAGTGTTTTATTGCATGTAAACACTAGCAACATGATAGTTTCATCCCTTTAGGAATGTAATACTAAAATAGAATTGCATTCACTAACCACTTTGTTGAAAGAATAGATAACAACCTAAGAATGTTTGTACTATATGAACCATATGGGAAATTTAAATTTTCCAAACAAGTTTTATGTCTACTTGTGATTTTGGAAACTGGAGCTCAGTGTAACTGCAATCATATGATAAATTTTATTGAGCAAATAATTCTATTTCTCCAGATTCTTGATATGTAATTACAATTACAAACTTGTTAGGTAAAAAATAAACAAGATTCTCAACACAAAACATTTTATAGTGCAATATCATTCCAAGACCAAGTTGTCAGTAAATCACTTTTGATAAACAGAATTAACAGTATACTGTGGAAGGTATCAATGATTTGACAAATGTTCTTCATATATTGGGTATTTCCACAGTATTTCTTTAAAAAGAATAAATTTAAAAAAAACACATAATAAATATCAACGTAACCAGAGATAATTTTCCACATTAATTACAGATTTCAAACCGGATGAAAACTGGATAAATGTTCACCTGTGTGTAGATAGTAATACTGAACTATTAGAGATATTGTTTAAAAAACATGTCTGATTTGGCAACAACAAACATGTATTGAAAATGTAGTCAGATAAACATTACACCAACAGTAATTTTTAATAATTACAGTTGAGAAATAAAGTAGTTGCGATGAAATGATTACTTGTTTTAAGTAAGTTAATCATAATTTTTCATATTACAATCCAAATATTTTCAAATTTAATCAATACAGGTCTTTTCATGTGAAAAAAAACCCTCTACCATTGGTGGCCATGTTTATAATGAAACGAATTTGGTAGAGATTTACTGGAGGGTCACCCAAAATATTTTCTACAATAAAACAATTTTGAAATACAATCTATATCTGGAACTTCACTTAAACCTTTCCTCCATATATACACATTTTTATGCATGTGCAACCATTGTAGATCCTGATCAGCCAGCACACCTGTGCCATCTGATCAGGATCTGCATTTTATGCTTTTTGGTCAGAAATAACATAATAAATTAAAAAGAGAACAGTGTAGATCCTGATCAGATGGCACAGATGTGTGGATCTTATAGTAACGGGTTAAAATTTAATATAAGCATGGTGATCAGAAAGTTTCATAAAAAGTGTTATACCTAAGTTTTACTTTTTCAATATTTTCAGCTAATTTTCTGGGTATATACTATTAGCCCACATATTATCTAATCTGTATCTTTTGATAATTTAAATTGCAAGAATCAAGCAATCCTAGAATTTTTTTCCACAGAAAGACTTTAACTTAACAGTGGAGAACAAACAGCTCTTCATCTTTCCTGGCAGATTATCACACACAATGAAATTGGATGATTGACACCACAAAAAGTGATGATTTTAAAAATTCTGAAAATACATAGCTTACTCGATTGTATTACACAGCATACTTTATTGTATTACAAAGCTTACTTGATTGCATTACACAGCTAACTTGTTTGTATTACAAAGCTCACTTGATTGCATTACACAGCTCACTGGTTTGTATTACACACAACCCACTTGTTTGTATTACACAGTGTACTTGATTATAATATATATAACACAGCTCACTTGATTGTATTACACAGCTCACTTGATTGTATTCTGGTTATAAATTTCCAAAAATACAGGGTTAGAACTCAAAATCTCGTTAGGACTTAGCCTTATTTGAAGAATTTTCATGATAATAAGGTGTTGCCATTCCACTGAAGATTCACTTAAAAAATGTTCCAAAGCCTCTGCCTGGATTCAACTTTGAACAGATCCATATATATGCTGTAAACAAATTGAAAAAGATAAGCCCTCCAAAGTTGACATTTTCAATCTAGTTGCAGTCATCACAACGGAAGCAGATCGCTGAAGAATATTTCATGCTGTTTGAAAATATGATGACTACACAACATTGCTGACATTATTTTCTCATGACTGTAACTTGGTGAATCTGAAAGAATAAACAAAATAGAAGATAACACAATGTCTAACCTCACATTTTCTTTTTATCTAAGAAACAAATGCAACTTAAATTTCCTCAAACAATATTTCCACATGTGTTAAATAAACATATTTTTGCAGAAAAGTCTACCTTAAAAAAAAACAACAACATAATTTTGTCAAAATGTAATACAGTTACATTACTTTGCAAAGATCAAAGCTGTAGTCATCAATAGGGCAGTCAAACCTATATTACAGGTAATTCACATGTAAATAGATTTAAAATGTTCATATCTTAGTTGTAAGTTTTAACTATCAAGCACATAAGAATAAGTCAAGCTGATTATTTCTACTGAACAAAAACTGTAGTTTGTTGCCTGTTGGCAACACACTGAGCCTACTTACAAATATAAACAAGACTGCACAGGACACTTTGTCTCATAAAGGTTATTATTACTGCCCAATGTAAACAAGATTGCTCAATGAGTATAAAAGTTACAGAACAGACAAGCTTTCAAATGACATATGACCACTAAATGTGACCTTGACCTTTAAGATGGGAAACTAGGGTTTGTATGCGAAATTTGTCTCATTGAGGTTAACATGCATGCCATAAATAAATAAGATTGCTTAATGCATGTTAAAGTAATGGGCAAGCAAGCTTTTACATGACCTTTGACCCATAAATGTGACCTTGACATTGAATAAGGAACCTGGGGTTTGCATGCTACATCCCACCTGATTGACTTATTGCCAAATATTAACAAGATGACTAAATGCTTATAAAAGTTATGAGCCAGACAGGCTTTCGCATGACCTTTGACCCTTAAATATGACCTTGACATAGAAACCTTGCATTTGACATGCTGTCTCAATAACTTATCAAATAAGGTTAACATGCATCCCAAATAAAAAAAGATTTCTCAATGAGTATTAAAGTTATGGACTGGACAATCTTTCAAATGACCATTGACCCCTAAATGTGACCTTAACCTTTGATATGGGAACCTTGGGTTTGCATCGGACAATCCATCTTATTGAGATTAACATGCAAGCCAAATATAAACAAGATTGCTTAATGCATGTTAAGGTTATGGGCCAGACAAGTTTTTACATGACTTGAGACCCCATGACCTTGACCTTTGAGGGGTTTGCACATGACACTCCGGCTCATTAAACTTTAATGCCAAATATATTCAAGATTGCTTAATGTATGTAAAAGTTACGGGCCAAACAAATCAGGACAGATGCACTAATTGACTAAGTCACGTGCACACACCGAACAGCCAATGTGACTTGAAATGCAAAACAGATCTAATCTTTTAAACCACTATCCCCTTAGTATGATGGTGAGCAAGTGAATAGTCTCAAAATGAAATATTCAGATAGAATGATCACAATACCTTCCACACAACCAAGAGGATTATCAACCAGCATTCTTAGTGTTGTGATATCATAACAGCACAGACAGCCATCACTACTCTGAAAATTAAAAACAAATGGCATGTTATATTGTATAGAAGTATTAAGAATTATCTGTATTTTATTTCTTTGTGAACTAGAGGCTGATCTGGGCAAACACTGGTCACCCATGGGATTTAAGCAGTCGGGTTACACATTTTGTAAAAAAAAAAACAACAACAAACAACACATATCTACAAAAGATCAAGAAATTTAAACAACATTAACATTCATGGTATTTTCCAAGTGTTGTTTTTAATTATGAGTTAAGGACTGGATCAAGCATAAGGATGATCGTCTGGTTAAGTGCGCATGTGCTAACTACCGCAAAATGACGAATTGTCGTTAAAATTCAACAGCGGTATTTTCAATTAATTGAGTAGCTATAATTAAGGAAATAACACATATATATCAGTAATGTTCTAAATTTATTGATTTTCACTTTAAATTCTTCCGTGGGTTAAGAAAATATTTTGCGACAGTCATTTTTTTTTCAAAACGCTTTACTTCCGCTCGTCCTTCAACTTAAAATTGAAAGCTAGTTTTTGTCCGTCTGGCTTAGTTAGCCCATTCCATGTCATTGCATTGTCATTTTATGGAAAGTTATACCTTGTAGACAGGTAGAGAACGTGTACCGGGCCAATATTGATTTTCACAGCAAGTGATTTCAATGCTCGCAAAGGTCAACCTGTTTTCAAGGACGATAAAACAATTTTGGAATTACTTGGAAGAACAACCAAATATTTTTTGTCAGACAGGCTGGTTGGTGATGAATTTTATACCGAGCTATGTTGTAAATAATGGACATCGGCTCTGAGTATTTTTTAATTACCACTGGCTTATTACAGCATTGTTATTGACCTACTTATCTTGTAAATAATGGACACACTCACACAGTCATGACAGTGGAGAACTGGTAATGTATTGTTTATCACTTTATAGTTTGTGTTTCAGTGTGAATTGAAAAAAATCGAGGTCTTGAAAATGCAGATCTCCATTCCTTGCTGTTGTCACTCTGCTAACTTACAGGAATTATAGTACACCAACTCTTTTTCAATAAAATTTGCTCGGTAAAGACTGCAATTTTGAATGAAATGTGAAAAATACTGTATGCAAATTTAGTGATAATTGTCATCAATGCAAAGTGTAGTTAAGTTGCAAATCTGCAGGATCATTTTAGTCAATTCAAAGTGTAGTTAAGCTGCAAATCAGTAGTGTCAAATCTTGATTTGTATTTAATTTTTCAACTAAGATATTGAAATAGAGCCTATATCTGTATATGGCAATTGTCATAATTATCAAGCAGCCAAACTAGAGAGTATTGCAGTATGCCAAAGATCTGCAGTTCTATTCCTGGCGGTTTCCTGCTGTGGAGATCCTACCATAAAATCTCAGTCGAGGCCTTTATATTTTCATCCTACTATTTTACTCTTGGTTACCACATTACCCGTTGCCCAACACTGCACTGTAGGTCCAAAAAGTGAAGTGACAGTCACCACAACCCCATACATTCCTTGAAAGTTGCCGCCGAACAAGGATATTCTTTATTATTAATTAATTAGTTATATCATATTTTTCATACTGTTAGATGCCACCTGAGATGCTGTCTTGAGACAGGGATTTTTCAGGGGGTTTTGGGAAAAAGGCCCCTGCTTAAATTGGGAAATTTTTACACAGTATACACTGGTTTTACACAGGTTGCATACATAAATTTAAGGAATGTAAATTTCACAGATCACTGATCAAATGTAAACAATCTAATTTTGTCATTTGAAAAGCCCCTTGATTATATTTATTCTCTTTTTTGTATTTAGTTTATTGGAAAAAAAGATATTTCTGTTGAAATGGGAATTTTTTTCTTAAAACTGGGATTTTTTTTCTTGAAATTGAGAAAAATAATCCTTATTTGGCATTGGGAATGGGTCCATTATCAGCCCCGTGAGACTAGTTGAAAAAGCCTTGTGGGAGTAATAAAAGTGAATATTTATCTGTTGTACTGAAAATCAGTAAAACTTTACTCTATATTTTTAAGCACATATATTAACTGTTAATGAATCTATTCCAAATTGTCAGAAAAACATGTTACACTTCTTCTCTGTGAAATGAAAACAAGGCAGTATTTTTGGTAAAAATCTTTCTTAATATATTATTAAAATTAAGTTTTCCATGCATTTTTGTTTTTTTAAAGAGGCTCTCTGATTTTTCAAATAGAAGTTTAATGCAATCTGTGAATACAGTAATTCCACAAGTTTGCTTAAACAGCATAATACAACACAGACTGACATGTCAGTCTAGTAATTTTACTTTTTCATATACTGAAAATGCAAAAAATTATACAATTAAATTGCATTTCTTGTTAACAAATAAGATTCTGTCTTTTTTATAATGTGATTATTTAACATGTTTTGGTATTTTCACAATATTTTATATTTTGCTATTGGTGAGGAACTAAAGTTTACTTTTAATACTATTGCTTTATCTAAATATACCAGCTATATAGGTATTTATAGTCACAAAAACATCTTAATACTGAATGTAAGCAAGTTTATGTAGTTGCAACTAGTATGACTGGGAGAAGGCAGAGAAGTTTAGTTGAAAAGTAACAGCACTGCATTACTTGCAACTTCAAATGTTTCCAGAATGAATAAACCATAATAGTTACCATATACATGTATCTGAAACATGGGTTCATAACTTTTAATTACAATAAAGTAGTCTTTATCTTAAATAAAAGTATGCTTTCAAAAAAATTTGATTTATCAGTGTTAGATTGTTCAGATGTTTTATTCCTACAACAGTAAGCAAAAGGAAAAAAACTATACAGTCACATTTTATTATGTTACCATTAGTGGGTGGGGTAATGTAACACATGTTTTCTTTCAAATAAGCAAGACTTTAATAAAATTATGGTTGAATCTCTAAAAAAAAGTATTTAACTTAACAGATGTTTTTTTGCATATATTGCTATTACTTACTGAGGGCTGTAGTGATATATTCCAAGAAAGTTTGTTTTTAATAATATGTTTCTTCTTTAACACAGTTTTGAAGCCTGAAGGTGTTGTGAACTTGTGAATGGTGTTATTCAGGGACAACATGTATAACATCATCAACATGTATATCATTATTAATTTCTAATGTCAACTATATGAAAATGTATAAAACTTAAAAAAATCAAAATCACAGAAAACTTTAAAATATCTAATTTGTGTGGAGTGCTGAAGTTTTATTTGGAATTTATCAGCCTCTAGTTTCAACATACTTTTTCATATCAATTTTATAAACAAAATACCTTTGATTAAATACATTATTTTTTGTAATAATCATTTATATAAGCTTGTTTTTCATTTATAGTTATATTTAATACAAAACAGATAATACTAAGAATGCTCCAGATAACAAAATAATTTTATTGTACATTTTAAACTGGTGGGTGGGGTAATTTTATAGGCATTTTCCTCTATTTGTCAAGTACCTGACCTTTTTTTATTTCAAACTATGAATATTCTAATACAGTATTATGCAAACCTTCAGAAATAATGCCTTTGGTGGTGAAAACCACCATTTAGAAGAACAAAACCTTATCAATAGCACAATTTTCTTAAAAAATGATGATTTTGGAAATAACTGTCAATATTTTTCTTAAATGGTCGGTGACCCCATATTTTTTTGGTGTAATTGTGAAGATTGATATATAAACATGACTATCATCAAAGTTTAAAAAAAAGTTAAATTAATCTATGCACTATTTTTACTCCATTTTCATGATATACAAACTTTTGCTTTATAATTAAGTGGGTGGGGTAATTGGTGCTCTGTTTTCCAAGCGAAAGCAAGGAAGTCAAAATGTGTGCTACAGATGTGTTGTTTAATGTGTCTGTAAACCGATTCGGTAAAAACTTGCAACAACTGCTAGCAGAACAGCCTCTGAAAATGATTCATCAAACACCACCCTTTTATTTTTGCGAGTTTGAAACTTTGCAAAATTTCTGAGGGTATGTTGATAAAATCGAACTTTTTGAAAAAAGAAGCACGGTGACCCCTACATTTTTTACTTTATTTTTGCTAGTTAATGAATAGACTAACTCCTGACAAAATATCTAGAAAAGTTAAATTACTTTAGCAAACCAGGCGATCATCCATAAGGTAACAGCTATTGAGATCCAAAGGAATACCCTTCACTGTTCTGTTGAAGACTTGTGTCGCCCTCTGGTGCTATGTCGGAATAAAAATGCAAGTACAAAAAGGGGCATAACTCCATCAAAGAATTTGGCATCATCATGAGCATGTTGTCATAAGCAATATAATTTGAAAGTTTTGAAAGTTTGATGTAAAAATATTAAGAAATGACAAAGTTATAGCCAACGTTAAGTTTTCATGTGAAAATCCAAGTACAAAAAGGGGCATAACTCCATCAAATGTGACCTTGACCTTGAGAATTTAGCATCATCTCGAGCGTGTTGTCATAAGCAATATAATTTGAAAGTTTGATGAAAAAATATTAAGAAATGACAAAATTATAGCCAACGTTAAGTTTTCGTGTAAAAATCCAAGTACAAAAAGGGGCATAACTCCATCAAATGTAACCTTGAGAATTTGGCATCATCTTGAGCGTGTTGTCATAAGCAATATAATTTGAAAGTTTGATAAAGAAATATTAAGAAATGGCAAAGTTATAGCCAACGTTAAGTTTTCATGACGGATGGACGGAAGGGCGACACAATAAAATGAACTTCTTCCAAATACAACCACTAAGTGACCTTTGAACTGTGATCTGCCTTCAAAAATCATTTTTATCTATTAAATCATGAGGCAACTAAGTTATCATTTACCATCAAACTGTTGTATGCTGGAGTGTCAGATGCATACACCAAGCATGTAACATTCCAAGTGTACTGGACAACATCATCTCCAGAGATATGACCAACAGCTTTTATCAGCAATCTGCAAACAATAAAGAATAAAAGAATCATGCCCTCTGCCATTATCATAAAGGTTAAACATTAAAATTTGGCTATTTTCTGCATTTTATGCCCCCACAAAGCGGGAGGCATATAGAGTTGCACTCAGCCATCTGTAGGTCCCCCAAACCTTGTGGCATGAACTCCTTCTAAACTATCAGGCGGATTTCTTTCAAACTTGCACAGATGATCTAGCAGGATGTAGATGATCATTAAGAAAGGATTTTTCCTGCGACCATTTTTACCACAGTGATGGCCCTTTCTTATAACAATTGTTGTTGCAGCAGTGGGGGAATCAGTGTCCGAGGACACATTCTAATTTCTAGTTAATTACAAACTCACCATCTATAGTTCGATGAATTTAATGAAATTTTAGTCATTTTCCTAAGTCTACTAACTTTCGTTACTGGAACGAACAAAACAACAACAAAACTAGATTTCTTATTGGACTTTAACAAAAGCAGCCATTGTGTCAAACACCATTGTGTCAAACTTAAAGCCACAGTTTAAAACTTTAAAGGTGCCTTAAGTTTTAAGAAAATATCTGCACCTGTTGAGTGAAGTCCACATGTAGACACTGACTGATTGTCTAGACATGTCTAAATCAAGTTCTGTTATAAATTCTGGGACTTGACTAATCACTTCAGGGGTTCCACTAGGCACTAGCTGCTGAATTTCAAGGGTCATTTTGACCAGTTTTAGGAGTTATCAGCCTATTACATGTATTAGTCAAAATACTTATAATTTAAGAAAAAATATCCCTTCATCTGAAATCATTGGGCTCAAAATGAGGCTTTTTTGGAAATTTTAAGAGTCCATGGCCAGAATGTTAATATTTTACTTCCCAACTTCTTAATACACATTAATATAAAAAAATCTTACCTTACATGAATTAGCCTGCCAAAAAGAAGACTTTCACCAAGCAGACATCAACAAGGGTATGACCTTACTCTCTATACACCGGCACAATCGCAACAAAACTTCTTCTCAAACCAATGAACCTACATCACTGAAATCTAAGAAATGAAATACATTTTAGTGTTCTGAAAAGTATTCCGTTTTCATGTCTCTCTAATACCTGATCATGGCTTTTAAATTACACTGAAATGGACCACTTGACCATTGACCTGTGGTCTAGGTCCATACACCTTACTTACCTAAATCCAAAAATAATCTTGACAGAAAAGTCTAATCTTTGTATATGGAGTTCAGTCCATTTACCAGTCAATACCAGTCAATACTTGTAGATCATTTTGCATCACTAACAAAATAGAGACCTGGGTATGTTCAAATTTCAAATAAATTGTGTACTGGCATATCCCATTCTAACTATGAAGTGTTTATTGCCACTATTTTTATCATTTACAATAACATAAAAGTTTCCAACACATCAAATGTCTGGTAAAGAGTTAAAGCCCCAGCCCTAAACTTAAGTAAGAATAAACTATTGAAAAATCATATTTGTCCATATAGACTCCAATATATAAACTCTCTAACAGAACACAAAAGATCCGATGGAATTCTTTTTTATAGACAGGATTTTCAATGATAATGTTAAGGTATGACCATCCTAATGAGCACTATTAAGAATCCAACATCTGATTATTTTTTCATCAACTGCTTCATACCACTGACTTGTATGCAAAATTTTAATGATTTTCACCGTGTAGTTTTTGAGATTTTTAGCTTTTTTTATTTAAAAAAGTGAGAAAAAACGTGAAAGTATCCAAATTCTTTAATCGGTGACAAATTTTTTTGTTATTGATAAATTCAACCCTTATTTTTTACAGTTTATCCAAAATATGTTATATTTCACTAAACCAATTTAAGATATAATATATAAATACATAATTTATCTTAAAATGACATTTTTTGACCAAATAAATTTTAAAAATGCATTTTTTATATTTCACGAGACTAAATTAATGAAAATTGTGCAAAATCCTGATTGGTGCAATATACAAAAATTTACCATTTTTTAACTATATACCTTAAACAAAATTTATACAAAATTTCAGAGAAGTTTACCGTCCAGTTTTAGAAATTTTCAAATTGATGACTTGAATAAACACTATTCTGATAGCGAAAACCCCTTTAATCTTGATTATTTTGCTTATTTTAGTTTAAATCATGAGAATTTTATATTAAATGACAGAATTAAAACAGGAAAAAAAAGAAATATGCCAATTATTTAAGCTCTAGGCTTACAAAAAAAATTAGGTTCCAGTGGGATTTGAACCCCGGTCCTCCTGGGTGATAGAAATCTATCCTAACTTACTACTATAGTTACCTCCCTTGGATACTCTTCTTGATATAGGTATTCATTAGGATGGTCATACCTTAAATTATAGTTAACAAACTTTTAAGAAGCTAGATATAATGAAGCTATATTTAGCATCTATTTTTGACGAAGCGACCACTTCATGCGCAATCTCGATTTCTGTGACGTTTGGAAATCCTACTTTCGCTTCTAGTCTTGCGGACCAAATTTATTTTAGTAAATTAAAATTTTATAAGCCCCAAACTAATGCTGCTAATTTCTGCTTATAGTTCCAAATACATGTAATATTTCATACAAGAGCGGGTGAAACTGAAGTAATGCCGCTTTACTTTTGTTGGTGGTTCAACCTCAAGTCAAAGTCAAAATGTTGTGCCAATATTATGTCTACATTTTATTTACCGGTAATGCTTTCCAGTGAATTATAGAATTTTCTCAGTGAAATAAAAGTGGTATTGTTAGTTTCACTGTTTTTAAGCCTTGGTACCCACACGCACATAATATTCCGAATGAGAACGTTTAGAAAACGGGTTCAAATTCAGGTTTATCATATGATGTCATGATGTAACGTCATACACCAACATTTTTGACGCCATTTCATGAAAATCTTCTGTCTAATCACGCAAAGCATAAAATAAACAGAAAATTTGTTTTTACCAGTGAAAGATAGAAATATATTTCACTCGTGAACTCCAGAATTATGCATTATCAATCATGGCTTTGCCACTTGTGAAAATATGAATTCCAGAGCTCACTCGGTGAAATATGTTTCTATCTTGCACTGGTAAAAATGATATACTCTATTTCTTCAACACTGCAGTATTTAATTATTTTTAACACTGCAGTATTTAACCCTTTCCGCCATAGACACACCTTTATGGCATGGGCAAAAAGTGTAGATCCAGATCAGCAGGCACATCCGTGCCATATGATCATAATCTGTACTGTTCGCTTTTTGGTTCGTTAGGTTATTTCTGGCCAAATGGACCAATGCAGATCCTAATAGGATGGCATGGATATGCCGTTTGATCTGGATGTACACTGGTCGCCCATATTTGAAAATGCGTATTTATGGTCGGAGGAAAGGGTTAATTATTGTAAACAGTTTAACCCAATACTATGTAAATACAGGCTTTAACCCTTTCCTCCATAGAATCTTTATTGCATGTGTGAACAGTTTAAATCCAGATCATCAGGCACATCTGTGCCATCTGATCAGAATCTAAACTGTTCACTTTTTGATTTGTTAGGTTATTTCTGAGCAGAATGCGACCAGTGCAGATCCTGGTCAGACACCACAGATGTGCCGGCTGATCTGGACCTACACTGGTTGCACATGCATAAAAATGTGTATATATGGAGGAAAGGGTTAATGTGTGTTATGGGTAGATCTAGATCATGCCATCAGATCTGAATCTGTATATTAGTTGCATCTCGGTAAGAAATAACCTAGTGAATCTAATTTTTAAGCAAACAGTAGATCCTGATCAAATGGCATGGATTTGCAGCTGATCCGGTTCTTTTCTGTTTGTCAGCACATTCAAGGAGTATCCAAGACCATGTAGAAAAGGGTTAAAGCAGCGGGAAATATGTATGAATCTGTAGTAGATTTCTTACCAGAGGTCTCTGTAGCTTGGTAGAGCATTGGCATGGTAAGAAAGAGGTCTGAACACTGAACAAGGCCACGCTTTTCATCCCAAATTGCCACTGGCAACAGGAAATATTACCCCTGGAGCTCTTTTGGTCAAAGCATTGGCTGGAATATTCAAACACAAGTAAATTGGAAATGTTTTGTATAAGTGGGGTGCAATGTTGTATATTTAGCATCATTGGCCTTCGTTTCTCAATTGGTAGAGCATCGGCACTGACAGCCATAGGTTAAAGGTTTGAATCTTGGTCTGGGCTACTCTTTTCAACACAAATCTGCCATTAATCTATCCACCATCTTAATTTGGGATTCAATCCATAGTCTTCTAGCAACTTGCAATTTAAACAAGAAGTATCAAAGTTAGGATCAACTGGGGCTTCATTTATAAATGGGGCGCGTCACGGGAAAAGGTACCTTTGGTGATATATTTTGACATTTTAGTTGTCGCTAAATTTGGAAAGAACTTACATTTATTTCTTATTTTATCATAAGAAAAAGGCGATTTTATTACAAATTTAAACAATATTATGAATTTTTTAACGCTATATCCATAAAAATTATTGTCATATGCAAAACTTAATGACGTCATTTTAAGGATTGACGTCAACTGTCTGAAGGTATCTTTTTCCATGACGCGCCTCAAATTATAAAACAGACCGTGTTTTGCAGGAAAGTGGATTAAGTCTGTGGGCTCATCACTGGATGAGTCACATAACAGACATAGGGGGCCAGGACAGTGTTGGGATGGTGTGGGATGCCATTCTGATACAAAATCCAAGACTGATGTGTGTTTTATTGATGGATTACGGTTCTGTAAGGCTCCTACACCCCCCCCCCCCCCACCCCCAATACCCTAAGGCTCAGGACGACAGGTCAGGAGAGTAAAACGTCCTGCTGACTCATTCAGAGGTTACTTGTTATTTATCACAGAACTGTCCAATATAATTTAAAAAGTGATCGTATTTGTATTTTGTCTTATTTCAATTCATGAACAGATTAAGGCCACCGTCCTAAGCCTTCCGTCGATTAAAAAAAAACTGGAGTGAGAAACGAAATTTTCGAAGACTAGGTCAAACCACGAAATATGCGACAGCATGTTAGTCCCGACTATTTTTGTTAATATCAGTATTGAAGAACTAAATACCTACATTTATCAGTCAATGAAATATCATAAAGATCGTTAATTTTAAGACAATGTTCGCCGGGCAAGCTAATCCTCTATTGAGCAAGGCCGCCATTTTTCATATTTCCGATAATTTCCGTCATCGACCGCCGCGCGCATGCGCTCTTTACATTTCTTGTGCTATTTTTATTTGGGCGACGGTGGACCATCGCTCAAGTGAGTCATAGACTCTTTCTCCGTCGTTATCAGAAAATAAACGACTGTTGTAAACCAAAAAGTAGAGGCCTCTGATTGGCTGCTGGATTACGTCAGGCCTGCTTTCTGTATCTATTTAAAAATTTTCTCTCAAGCTTCTTATCAACTAGGCCTATTGCTCATCACAATAATTCATGATAAAACTTGACATGGATAAAGAGTAAATATGCACCATTTGTGATAAAAAAAAGAAGAGGTACAGAATATACTTTATTAAACCAGCAACTAGAAGGTGTTTACAACAGCACACTAAACGACATGGTATGGCAATCATTGTGCAGCATTTGTGCAACTCGAAGGTTTAAGATATCTTAGTATAGTAAACATTCCAAAAATATGTCTGGCAATAAATTAGTGGCCGACAATGAAGTGGCAACAATTTGCTATCAGCAACCCTGTTGGGATAATCGTAAACATGCATCTTGTAATATGACTCCAAGTTCGTTGTATTCTTAAATCTAACAATAACTCGTTGTTAATCTCTAGCAGGATGTACTTGTAAGCGTGGGGAATATACGGCCTATTTTAAACCTCAAGGAAAGATAACTGAAGCTCGCTGAGGATTCTCTGGCGACTATAATCGCCAGACAAAATTGGTTTACTACTGTCTGCTTGTCTGATGAAATACAGACATGCGCAGTGAAACAGTCAAAATAAGTCATGGCCGAGATTGGCTATAAATCAGTGGTCCGGTTCACGCATCTGTATAGACTGGCTCCCGTCCCTGTGTTCTGCTATATATTCAAATGGCAATTGTGCAATAATATACAATTATTTACTTATTAGCTGGGAAATATGCTGTGATATTGACCTAAACAAGCGTTATTGACCGAGGCGATAGCCGAGGTCAATAACGATTTTTGCGGTCAATATCAACAGCATATTTCCCAGCTAATAAGTAAATTACTGTTTTATTACATGAACTATAAATAGTTATATATATATATATATATATATATATATATATATATATATATATATATAATATATATATATATATATATATATATATATATATATATATAGTTTATTACATGAACTATAAATAATATAAAAGATTGAAACTTTCGGATTCTATTTATAGACAGGTCAATATCAGCGAAAGCGGGTCAATATCTAGATTTATTGACTCGGTTATTTTGGGGGTGTGACAAATCGCGTTGCGTCTATTTATAGTTCATGTAATAATCATTAATACCTACAAGAAACGCAACTTATGGAAAGCCAGAGCTGTCTTATATTGTTGTTTTCGAATGTATTCAACCGCTTTGGTATTATAACAGTTCATTTCTATAATATATAAAACCAAAACATGCATTTATTGAACCAATACTCATTATATTAATCCACGCGTACAATATATTATACGGACTCGTCGATATATGAAACCAATATACCTTTATGTAGATTCAGCCTTGCTATGTTTGTATTGGAAACTGTATTGAATGAAACCAGTATGTTGAAACATGAATTCACATTTTAATATATACAACCAACTGCCTTTGTATAGAACCAACTTGCGCATATATAAATATATTTTTGAATTGTATTTAACGAATGTGTTAATATTTAAAACCGAATTAGACATACATAAATCCAACTGTCCTTATGGGGAACGAGAGTAGCATTATATTATATCATTTTCACGAAATATGAAAGTAAACTGTTCATATATAAAACCGAATAAGAAATATATATGTTCGTTTTGTAATTGTATGAAATAACGTTATGCTTATATTGTTCTGATTTATCAGTGCATGGAACCAACCTTCCTTATATGTAAACAAAGATGCGATGTATCGGTTCATAGTGATATTGTGTTTAACGACTTCATCTCTATATCACACCAAAGTAAACATTTGCGAATCGATCTGTTCTTGTGTGGAACTAGAGTAGCATTGTGTAATATCATTGTCACAATCTATGATAGTTATAATGTATGGTATGAAAACAAACAATCAATGTATGAAATCAGGTGTCCTTAACTGAAACCGATTAAACAATATATAAGATGGCTTTTGGAATATATGATACAACTTCATCAATATATTAAACCAAAATAGCTATGCTATTTAAAACATAACTTTCGATGTGTTCAAGGAACGTGTTTATACACCACACTCACATTTTTTTTCGCTTGATTGTTAGCATTTGACAAGTTCAGGACTGTCTTTTGCGGCGTCTTCTGCATGCCTAGCCGGTGTCGAAGTAAAATACATCTCCCAACGAATAGTCTCGTCAATATAATGACAAGCCGGTTTCATATAACGAAAAACGGTACGACACATTGTCGAAACGGATATATATAAAGAATTATTGTATCCATACATTGATCTTACGTTTAATATAAGAACGTTTTCAGTTAATATAATGTTAAATGAAATAAAAGCAATGCATTTCGGTTAAGTATAATGATAGCTGCTCTTATTGTATATCAAACCGAACATATATATTTCTTATTCGGTTTTATATATGAACAGTTTACTTTCATATATTGTCAAAATGATATCATATAATGCTACACTCGTTACACACAAGGACAGATTGATACATATATGTCTACTTTGGTTTGATCAAAAGATGCAGTCATTAAATACAATGTCAATATGAACTGATATATTGCAACATTGGTTACACATTTGAATGGTTGGTTCAAATAATGATGAATCGAAATAATATAAGTATTACTCGATTTCATACAAGGACGAAGCGAATATATATATTTCTTCTTCGGTTTTATATATGAACAGTTACTTTCATATATCGTGAAAATGATATAATATAATGATACTCTCATTCCACATAAGGACAGTTGGATTTATGTATGTCTAATTCGGTTTTAAATATTAATACATTCGTTAAATACAATTCAAAAATATATTTATATATATGCGCAAGTTGGCAGTATACAAAGGCAGTTGGTTGTATATATTAAAATGTGAATTCATATTTGAACATACTGGTTTCATTCAATACAGTTTCCAATACAAACAAAGCAAGACTGAATCTATATAAAGGTATATTGGTTTCATATATCGACGAGTCCGTATAATATATTGTACGTGTGAATTAATATAATGAGTTTTGGTTCAATAAATACATGTTTTGGTTTTATATATTATAGAAATGAACTGATATAATACCAAAGCGGTTGAATACATTCGAAAACAACAATATAAGACAGCTCTGGCTTTCCATAGCAACTCATGCAGGTACCTTTATGATATGCATTTTTAAATACGTCCCTTATCTCCCAGAACATAGATGGTACAGAAAATGAGATGATATAAACGAAAGAGATGATAATTATTTCAGTGTTGTTGCTTTTATAATAAACCATCTAGCCGGTGCCTATAATAAACCATCTAACCGGTGCCAGGCTAGCATCTGTAGAGCATTTAACACATTTCTGCCATGTTATCTCATGTTTATACTCTCTACAAGTTTTTGCTTTCGGAAAAGGCTAGTCGGTCATTTTTATAACATTAAACTAAAAATACGGCTCTAAAGTTTAAACTTTAGATGATGTTTAAAGCGTTTAAATTTAATTACATGTGTAGTTTTTTCTTTATGTAATTCCTCGTTAGAAGGAGCTATATTCCAAACCTAACCATGTTGCAAACAAATTTATTAATTACTTGGAAGAACCAAAACATTAATAAGTTTGTACACCACTATTTGTGTGTCAAAACGTGCTAGAAAGCTACGATAATCAACTCGTTATTTTTTCAAAAGCTACAGTATAAGACTGTTCAACAATTAAGTTTTGTCACCGGTCAAGGTTGTGGCAGAAAAAGGAGCAGTTGTACAGGGACTCGCTGATGTGTTGAAATTGCTATTTTTATCAAGAACAATTTCGTTACTTGTATATTATGAATGTTTGTTTTTATTTAGAATTTCAGTCGTGTAATATATATCCTCGCTCTCTCGTAACATATTTTTGTTTCTGTTTTTGATGATGTTAAATTCAGTGTATTACAGTGTTTAACATTGTGTCGCCTGCAATTGGTGGTAGACAGGCAGGGATCCGGTATTCCCCAAACTTTCATGTGAAACTTATTATTGCCTATAACTTCGTAAGTACTTGTCCTATTAACTTAATACTTGGAACATGTCATCTTCGCGAACAAAGCCATTTTTGACAACAAGATTGATAACTTATGTCTCAATATTTTTTGAGTTGCCCTTTTCAAATGACTTTTATAAGAATCATAATGAGGCCTATAACTTTGAAGGTACTTGTTCTATTTATTATCTTAATACTTGGAATATATTATCTGAATGTCAAATGTGTCAATGAAAATGACAACAAATTAAACTTTTGTAAGTATTATGACTTTCAAATTACTTTAATACGGAACTTTATGTAGGTTGAACCAAAGTATTTTTTCCATTTTCCATTGATCTCAATGTTAAATTCCCAATATTTAATGTTTATTAAACATGATTCCTATCACCTAAATTCCTAGAAAACCATATATTGGTGTGAAGATCTACATTTCATCTGTTCAAAAACATACAGGAAATGGGTGGTTAACTTACTGATAAGAAAATTACTGAGCAGACCCTATTTTAAACGAGATATCGCAACTACGATGCCACAAGTATACATTCGCTGTTCCGGCACTAGTCCACCGCTATCAAACAAGAAATAAGCATGAACAAACAAGATAAAGGCATGAAATTCCTTTCCTTTAGAAGACTTTCCTGACATGTTATCCATGCAAACAACAGAATTGTTTCTAAGGGTTAAAGGCCCAATAAACTTGTCAAACAGCATATTTTTTATTAACCTTAACATTTTAGATTTCACCTGTATGCATAATAACACAAAAAATAAACCTTACAATAAGAAAAGGGTATTATCTTATCCATTTGCAGCATGTTTTGCGGATCGTTTATCTTGTTTACAAAACAAACAGCGAATCTTTCCGAGCTGATTTTCGGCAACTCTCGGCAGGCGACGGTCGCTAATTATGCAGAAGTGCATAAATTGATGACGTATTCCCCACTAAAAGCCGTTACCGGGATGGGTCATATAACATTTACATCTTTCTTTGTTTACCTTGTGAATGACGTCACCGCGTTCTGCGTTCTTACGGCCCACGTACGGAAAAAAACCGATAACTTTTCGCCGAGTGATTGTAAACATTGGTTAGTAATTTTGTGGGCTACAAAAATACTGTGACGACCGGGTCTCAACGATTGGGGATTGTTTGAGAACATAAATAAAATATTTGGTCATTTATACTTTCTTTTGAAAAGGGTCAACGTGGTTAATTAATTATCAAAATAAAAAAAAACGTTTTGACAAGTTTATTGGGCCTTTTAGAGGCCCTTATATGAAGAAAAAACTCTTCATATAAGGGCCTCGGACTTCATTGTTGTGGTCAGCACAAAGTTCAAGTTAAATAAATTACGTCAAATATCTCTGTCTAGCAGTGAAAATAAGTAACGCCCGTCTAATCATAATGTTATAATAAAAAATGTATAGTGATAAGAGCATCCGAAAAGATGATGATAAATACATATATATGATTTCGGAATGAAAAAAATACTCTCATGGACAGAGATAATCAATAACAATGTCTCAAATATTTCTTATTAAAAAGTGTTTTTTTAATTTGTTTGAAAAAAGCAATATTTAAGTACACTTCAATGTTCCATGTGATCACAAGGTGTATATTGTTCTACATGTACAAACAATCAGGTCCACGTATTTTTTCTGTAGCCTGTACATGTGTACACATACACCTTGTCTGATGGTATGTTTGACGTGTTTCAGAAGTCATTATAGTCAAGGTTTTTAAAGCTTTATGAAATGCCTATGTTGTTTTGTAATTACCGAGCTTCGTATGGTTTTTACCTTCATGCCCAAGGTTATAAAACTGAGAATGGAAACCAGTCTCAAATCTCAAGCATCTGATTGGCTGAAGTGGTGAATCATGAATTTTGAGTTGTTGTTTTTAACACATAAATGCGTACAGATTGTTCTGTAATGGGCTCGAACCACAGGGTTCCAGCCACTTTGCAAGTCGGATATTGTTTTAGCAAGATCGAGGCAGACATTGCCAGCGTAATAGCTTATTTGTTTTAGGTAAAACATTCAAATTTAAATTTTACTGCATACACTATTATACAAGGAACAAGCGTTTATTTAAATATATAAAACAACACAAACGAGCTGCGGTTGGCCTCGAACCACTGTTTCCAGCCACTTTGCAGGTCGGAAATCGACTCCGCCAGGTCGAAGTTGATCCCCAGCGTAATGAGTGATGCTTTAGATAAACAGCTGAAACAAATTTTCGTCGATTTTCTATAGATAGTGGCAGCCACAGAACATTCCGGAAGCTTTAAACTTTTCGAGATAATAAGTAGTCTGCATGTAGTTGTGGACACCTTTTTGTCAGATCAACTTATTGTATTGTCACTTGGTCCCGCAATCAGTAGTTTTCTTCGATATTTGTTATGCATCCCTGGCAGTATAAAGCATGTTACTGAGACCATTTAAGAATTGAAATGTAACTTTTAATGATTTGAAAATTGCTTTCCGGATCAGGAAAGTTATTACATGTAAGCTTGTAATGGAAAAAGCCAAATAGTTGCAAGTTCGGGAAAGTATATGTTCCAAACGTGAAGGTGCTGGAAATGGTTGTTTTGAATATCATTCAACTTTGAGGTTGAATATCTCACAAACGATAATGTTTTAAATATTCGGCCTCAGTAGAATGTTAGATATTTTTTACAACGGATACAAGCAATTAATATGTAGCTCCAATGTATCCTGTGATGCCTGGAGCTCTTACCCGAAGGTATATAAAAAAAAGGTGCGTTTTCTTTACCGAACGGAATTTTTTTCAATCAATATTTAACACGATCCTGTGAATATTCGGAATATTATATTTTCCGAATTTTTTTTTTCATTTTAAAAGCAAAACAGCTTTATTATACATCATTCGAAAGCTTGTAACTTCAACTCTTAATTTGGAAATTTTCATTGTATAACTTTGAAAATTAACAGAAATATTGCCGAAAAACATAGTTAAAAAACATACCATTCCGACCGGAACGAAAATCCTTCCGATAGGAAAACATGTTTTTCCCGTAGGAATTTCACGGTTCCGATCGGAATCAGTCCTGTCGGCAAATTCCGGTAGGAAACATTCCGACAAAACCTTTTCCGATCGGAATTTCTCTATATACTCTAATTCCGATCGGAATCATTCCCAATGGAATGTTGCTTATTTTCCGAATGGACTCATTCCATTCGGAAATTCCACTTATCAATGCAGACTTCTTTCGATCAATCAGTCTTACCTGTCATTCATCATTTTACATTCCTTTTGTTATAATATTCAATAAGGGCCTATGAAATCGGCATCGCACTGTTCAATTTAAAAGTCCAAATTATATGATACTGACAAAAATATAGTAGTAATAATAATAATACTAGTAATAATAATAATAATAATAATAATAATAATAATAATAAGTTTTGTTTTAATAAGTATTAGTTTGACATCTACCGGACCCAGAAATTCCAAGCCAAACGTACAATTTCAAATATCACATATTTTATAAATTTGTCAGACAAAAGTTGCCATTATTATATTACTAACGTGGGCATTTAAATTGATGCTGTGTGTGTCGCTTGATTTCGTGTTAAGATGTAAATAGAATTTTAAAGGATTTTCAAATCTAGCGATTTTTCTTTATTGTTATAACTTTGCTTAACGCATGTAAAACGAAGATATTAATGAAAGTATAAGTTCCAAGTTTTTTCAAAGTTCATTTTGGCGTTCGAGAGTTTCCATCTTTTATTCATCCTAAAACATTCAGCAAATCGAAATCTACTGATTCAGTTAAATGGTACTACGGTCAAATCTGTCTTTAGCAGCCACCCAAGGGGGTGATAATAAGTGGCTGCTAAGACAGGTGGCTGTTAAAGACAGTAAAAAATCAGAACAAAATGTCAGTTAAGGTTCTATTCAAACTGGCTGTTTAAGAAAGGTGGTTGCTATTCGCAGGTGGCTGCTAAGGCAGGTTTCACTGTAGATTTTAGCACTTTATTTACAAATACAAATGGCGCATCATTAAAGGTCACATTTAGAGTGCGCAAAACTACTGCCATATGCTTTCTCAACCGCTCAAAACCATTAATGCGACACGAAGTTTAACTTAACAAGACCGTATTACTTCAATTATAACCAGAATTTGCAGTTGTTGCATGAACATCTATTTTTTGTATCTCTTAAGCGATGTTTGGCACCCACGTTTAGACCACGATCCATCTCTATATAGCAGTTTATACAATGAAAATTAATCTGAGCGGGCGACTCAATTTGGGCAGTCCCTTTGCAGAGTGCGCAAAACTATTGACATGTGCTTTCTCAGCCGTTCAAACCCATTATGCGACACGAAGTTAAACATAAATTGACCGTATTACTACAATTATAACGAGAATTTGCAGTTGTTGCATGAACATTATTTTTAGCTCACCTGTCACGAAGTGACAAGGTGAGCTTTTGTGACCGCCTGATGTCCGTCGTGCGTCGTCAACAATTGCTTCAATCGACTTCTTCTCTGAAACGGTTTGGCCAATTTTGATGAAACTTCACAGGAATAATGCTTAGATGATGCCCTTTCAAAATTGTTCAAAAAATGGAATTCCAAGCAGAACTCTGGTTGCAATGGCAACCTAAAGGAAAAACTTTAAAAATCTTCTTGTTTGAAACCACAAGGCCTAGAGCTTAGATATTTGGCATTTAGCACCCTCTAGTGGAACTCTACAAAGGTTGTTTAAATTATTTCCCTGGGGTCAAAATTGGCCCCGCCCCAGGGGTCACTTCATTTTACATAGACTTATATAGGAAAAACTTTAAAAATCTTCTTGTCTGAAACCACAAGGCCTAGAGCTTAGATATTTGGCATTTAGCATCCTCTAGTAGAACTCTACAAAGGTTGTTCAAATTATTTCCCTGGGGTCAAAATTGGCCCAGCCCCAGGGGTCACTTCATTTTATATAGACTTGTATAGAAAAAACTTTAAAAATCTTCTTGTCTGAAACGACAAGGCCTAGAGCTTAGATATTTGGCATTTAGCATCCTCTATTGGAACTCTACAAAGATTGTCCAAATTATTTTCCTGGGGTCAAAATCGGCCCTGCCCCAGGGGTCACTTCATTTTACATAGACTTGTATAGGAAAAACTTTAAAAATCTTCTTGTTTGAAACCACAAGGCCTAGAGCTTAGATATTTGGCATTTAGCATCCTCTAGTAGAACTCTATAAAGATTATTCAAATTATTTCCCTGGGGTCAAAATTGGCCCCACCCCAGGGGTCACTTCATTTTGCATAGACTTATATAGGAAAAACTTTAAAAATCTTCTTGTCTGAAACCACAAGGCCTAGAGCTTAGATATTAGGCATTTAGCATCCTCTATTGGAACTCTACAAAGATTGTTCAAATTATTTTCCTGGAGTCAAAATTGGCCCTGCCCCAGGGGTAACTTCATTTTACATAGACTTGTATAGGAAAAACTTTAAAAATCTTCTTGTCTGAAACCACAAGCTGAGAGTACTTTTGTACTCAGGTGAGCGATATAGGGCCATCATGGCCCTCTTGTTTGTGTCTCTTAAGCGATGTTTGCCACCCACGTTTAGACCACGATCCATCTCTATATAGCAGTTAATACAATGAAAATAAATCTGAGTGGGCGACTGAAGTTGGGCAGTCCATTGGCAGTGTGCGCAACCTGCTCGCGACCGGATGATACATGGTTTGGGTTTAGATATAGCGGTGTGCGCGTGAAGTTGTTTTCATGCGAATTGAAGTTCACAAACGTATATATCTCACAAAGAGAGAAATTGATTCAGGAAAATAGAATAATAGTTTAATAATTTGTTATGGATCTGTTTTGATTTTGTCTAGGAGTAGTCCTTTACACCAGTTTTGATATTCCTGGCTAGTAAGATCATTACGGGTCAATGGAGACTACCTGTTATGCTTACGGCAACTAATTTGCATTGAAAGTAGTGCTACATGTCTGAATATGCTAGTAGTTAAATCCTTTTAATTGCTTATTTTAACAACATATATTTATAAGATCGAGTTAAGACAGTCCTATAATTGCCTGTTAACATTAACCGTAATTTCGTCAGTTATGTCTGCTATAAAAATTGTGTTCAACCTAAAGTATAAGCATTATTTTCGGGGGCAGAAAATTCCGTGGTTTTCGGTAAAATTACACTTACGTGGATCGACCTGCACACGAAATTTAGAATCCATAGAAATTAAATGAATTCACTGCATTATTAATTAATTGAACTAGTGGCAGTGGTGTACAGTTAAATCATTCTATTTCGCGCGGGTTTAATTTCGCGCTATGGGAAGAGCGCGAAATTCAAACCCTGCGAAATCAAACCATTTAACAGTGTTTCTTTATAGGAAAACGCAGTTGCGCGAATGCATTATCCCGCGAATTTGTTATTTTCGGGGTTTGCGCGGAAATTCGTCCCCGCGAATTATAATGATACTGGAGTAATTTGTTTTGACATTGTAGTACCAGTATCAAAGCTGTAGCTTGAATGATCACTAAAGTGAAAGCTCACATAAAAATCAGACTGAAATTGAGAGCACAAAATAATGTAGACCACCTAATATTTTTTTACCAATTTTTCCCAGTCCTAATTCCAGTCTTAACGGTGTTACGCTGTACATAGTTCTGAGAAATGTTGATTTTCAGATTTTCCAAACTCTCCCCTCATTTTTAAATAAAATAATGCTATCAACACTTTTTATCACTAGTTCCATTGTTTATTAGTAGAAACGTCTTAATTGTAGAAACTGGTCATGGTAGAGTTATGGGACATGTATGTGTTTAAAATAAAATAAATTAAATGATCAATTGATTGCATGTATATACTTATATTATGTGTTTTTCATTGTAAATAACATATGAGAAAAGTAAACTACTTCTAACTTCATTATTTATAGCTATTTCGAGTGAATTTTTAATTGGTTCAATTTCCTTTTTGATAGTAAGGATTGTAGCGATTTTCTCTCGCTTTATGTAATACGGTGGCACCGTTTTACATTACAAATTTTTACACATAGGCCTAAAATGTAAAAGAAAAATTATAAAAAATTTCTTTGTGATAACGTTTCCTTAAAGTATCCAATGTTGTTTGAAATAAAAATTCGCTGCCTTTTTTTCTGAGGTTGCTTATCTTAATGTGATTTAGACTTATTTTCTGTGTATTATAGTTGGATTAAATCTTTATAATACTTATAATAATACAATTCAACGCTTATATCTGACAAAACAAACAGATCCCATTCATTTGAATAAAAGCGAGTGAAGAAATAAAACCTCAGGGTGCAGTTGTGCTGCTTATATAAAATAAACTTATAACATTCATTAAAAAAGACATTGAGGTGTACATATCAAATGCATATATTTGAATTAATTCTTCCAGAAGTAACATAATTTTGGGAAATACCGAAGAAAATAATTCTATATCGGCCATGGATTGATATTACCATATTTCTCATTTTCGCTCAGTATACGCCTTTCCAATAATTCGACGAATTTATTTGGTTACCGCCCCTGTCCAGTCACATGACTGCTCTACGGGCAAAATGATTGCTCGCTGTAATAACGTAATAGGGAATATGTACCTACAACTTTTTTTCGGCGTAGCTGTCTAAGCTCACTGTTGACCTAATTTATTAACCAATGAAGTGTTGTATATAATACTGGTATTATATTATTATGCAGCGGAAAAATTAAATAAACTATTTCGATTGGTAGCTATTTCCACCAGAGAGGCATCTAGCAGGGTGAAGAGGTATCTATTGGGATTTTTAAACATT
Source organism: Corbicula japonica (assembly GCA_038501625.1). Classification (NCBI taxonomy): domain Eukaryota; kingdom Metazoa; phylum Mollusca; class Bivalvia; order Venerida; family Cyrenidae; genus Corbicula; species Corbicula japonica. The sequence continues at coordinate 4,270,895 of JAZAYU010000016.1, forward strand.
TAGTTTACACTGTTTGAAACGATTATTGCTGTGACGTTTAGATCTTTGCTATATTCTTGTGTTGAAAAAGATGTTGAAATGAGGCACACAACAGAACTCCGCATTGGCTAGGATTAGTTGTCAACAACAATACAGTCACTTTTATTTCAACCTATACAAAATCAAAGTGAAAGCAGGGTCTGTGTAATCAATTAAATAGACCCTGGTGAAAGTTAGTGGAAATGGCTTAAAATGATAGTGTCTCTAGCTGGGAGCGAACCCGCACCGTCACGGTGACAGCGCCTAGCCATGCAATTCCTGCGACGTAACCAACTGAGCTAACCGGGACAACGCCAAAAAACGTTGATCGGATAGCCCTGATATACGTAACAATCACTGCATGACATCGGTAACGGGTTAATTTACTGATAACAGTACTGACTAAATGTACGGGGAGACTTTTTAAGGCCGCCACACTGCACAAATAGCGCTACTGTGAATTTCAAATGATAGTGTCTCTAGCTGGGAGCGAACCCGCACCGTCACGGCGACAGCGCCTAGCCATGCAATTCCTGCGACGTAACCAACTGAGCTAACGTTAAAGAAAACGATGTTACACTTTCACTATAAAGCTTAAAATTTAAGTAATAAAATCTGCGAGCTTGGATTATTGTAATATTTGTGAGATTTTAGTTAATGGAAATTTATCCCAGCTCTTTCAGTAATTAAAATGTTTACCCGTCTCTTAAATCGGGCACCTGTTTATAATATGCTACGCGATATACATAAACAATGAGTTCGCTATTTAAGTCTTGAAGTCACCCCAAAATTCTATTCTTACAATTGATATATCATCTGATAGACTGATACATTATGTTTTAAGAATAAACAAGGCCTTTTACAATACGTTTCTTATATAAAACTCATTCTTTATCGCGACTGAGGATTTTACCATGTGCTTACGTGTCTTAAATCTGGCAACTACGTGTAATATGATACGCGAAAAAACTTGGAGCCGCTATTGCACTCGAGTCAGACCTAAGAACATGTTAGCGTAACGATTTTCAGTAGATGATTTTTATCAGATTGCAATTAATTAAAGCATACAGCTTTCACAGAGTAGAAAGTTGATGTATATTCTAGAACTGTTTCATGTTCCAAGGAATTTCTCTTCAAGTGTTGATGAAAACACTTATTAGTCATTATTATTGTTTATTGCTCACAATAAGTCGTAAGATCTTTACTGAATTTCTTTATTATCTTGATAATTAATACATCCTCTACTAACTTGTTTTTTATGTTTAGGGTATTAATAAAGCAAATACCTTTAAAATCCGTATTTCATAATTATTAGATTCACATTTATAAACAGAATTAAAATCTATTTATCTGTTCCTTAATTTGTGTGGGATGTAATTTTTCTTTCAAATCTAAATAATTTTAATAAAAAGTCATTGTGAAAGATTCACAATAAAATTATTTAATTTACACGTAAATCAAGATGAAGTGAAAATACCAGCTACAAACTGCATCGTTTCATATACAATCTACGCCGTTTATCTTTTTTAAAGATGTTTCTTGTTTATCATAAAATTCTTTTTTGAAAAATATATCTTCTCTTTGAATTCGTAATAAAACATCAGCGTCATGATATTTTTGAAAATAATTTATAAAACAATCAAGTTTCTTTGACTAAAAGTGTCAAGTCATTATTCCTCGCGTTAAACTCTAAACGACTTGAACTAACAGCCAGTCGCAGTGTTCTCTCAACGGCTTAATTGAGTCTCGTTTCCGGATTAGCGTGTCTAATCAACTACTGACATCATGTTATGATTATGTCGGCGGCGATTGATTTTGAGGGCGGCATGCCATAAACATGTCAAATTGTCTCGCACACGGGGTCATCTGTCAGTTACTTAAAGGGGCAGATATCATTGACCAATAGAGATCGTGTAATTACTACTTTCAAGGTATATACACCTCCCAATTCTTAAGTATTTCGGAGTCCTTTAACTACTGGATGTGCCAGCAAATGTATTTGATTTAGCACTTATATGGATTCTTAATAAACAGTACGACACGTTATAGAAACAAAAGCCATCAATAAGAAACAAATCTTGTCGAAACATTTTATATATGTTTAATTAAGTGTTTGGGCTTTTATGCCAAAATTACAAACTGTAAAACCTAAGAAATCTAAATTGGATATGCAACCATATTGTTATATAAATATTCCCATCTTTTTGGAAGCCAGCATCTAAATCCTTGTATTTTATTTATTTTATTCTACGAATGATACTTTTACAACAAACAATCAGATTACCGATCCTGTTTTATTTTAAGACAGAATTAATCATATTTGGTTGTGAAGTATACGTAACATTTTAAAAATTCAAATTATTTATTCGTTGACCATAAACGCCATAAATTTTTAGGACAATTCTATTGTTCAAATATGTAAGTATCAACAAATTTAGATTGTATTTTTTTTGTCTACAGATCATGTAACCAGATGTTGACATATCACGATTTCAGGATAATAGCGCATTACCAGTCTTCGCAATTTGCAACATTCACACAAGTAAAATACATTTTCAGCAGAAAAGATATTAAGAAGAAATTGTTGTACAGAATCGGTAAAATTAATGCTTATGTTTGTCCAAAAGGTTTCATACTGCCTACTATCAACAAGAATGGTACATGTTCTTAAATCATTAAAAATCTAAATATCTAACAAATAGTAAACATAAAAAAGTCTGGCTAGAATAACAGACCAGCAACTTATTTTTTCACCGCCGTTGACGAACGGAGACCTGCAATATGTGCTTAAGCCATTAGGCTAATTACTTGTAAATAGTCCAGCGGATGTTCCTACTCGGGCTAGTCAGACAATGGCTGACACTAAATAGTTCCAATTTTTTGGCCTTTTGGGGGGCTTTAAATGGCTAGTATGGCCTGAAAGGAACATGTTAAGTAAATGAGATGCTTTTATTGACACACTGATAGCAAATTTATGTTTGGAAATGCAGTATATGAAAAAAAGGCCCTGGTTTTAGGACGGCATATGTAAAACAGTTTTGAAGTTCACACAGAAGTGAAAAAAACAGACCACCGGTTTCAAGGTGTCAAATCTCTGTTAGTTGATTCATGACCCTACTTTTCTTGCTGGAAATGGACAGTAGAAACAATTAGCTTTAAAAGCATGTAAGTTAGCCCTTATTGAAATGGTACCAGCTATGATTGCCAGCCTTTTCAAACATGTCATGTTTACTATAGTTTATATTGGGAAGTCCATTTACAGGTCTTACACCTATAAGAAGTACAAGTGAAGGGCAGCATTTGAATATTTATATTGTCTGCAATGTTATTTTCCACAAAAATTGTGTGCTGACCAATTTTAAGCAAAATTGAAAGTCAAAAAACAGTATAACTGTGTTACAGGAGGCAAACTTAGGTTTTAATTAGGTATGGGGTCATTTTTAACGATTTTTGCCTTAAAAATGCCACAGTTGATACCCTGTGTGGCCCATTTTGCATGTGTCAGCTCAAAAAGTGAGTTGCTATTGTTAGTTGAGATGTTTTACTATTATTCATAACCATGTTTTTGCGTTAAAAAGTGAATGGTATAATCAAGATTGTGAGACTGCAAGGCGGGATGTAAAACATGCTAATAAATTGTACAAAAAAATGTAGATCTGATCAAAATATGGAGCACTTGATTACTAAAAGACGTCTTTTTCGTATAGCTAAGCGTCGTGCACGTACAAAACTTAATTTACTTAAGAAACAAAAGATGCATACTCTAGCAAAAGAAAACCCTCAGAAATTTTGGAACAAATTAAGAAATTAAGAGAAAAGAAAAATAAAAACGAAATATCAGTTGAGGAATTTTATGAACATTTTAAACAATTATATTCAAGTGATGAAATTTTTGAAAATGACTTTGTTGAACAACATTTAAATAGCAATAATTTAACAAATATTAACATAGATGAACTTGATTGTGATTTTACATGTGATGAAGTCATGAAGGCTATTTCTTCATTAAAACGAGGCAAAAGCCCCGGTTTCGATCAACTTATTCCTGAATTATTTATAGAAACTAAAGCTATTTTAGCTCCAGTACTATGCAAACTATTTAATCACATATTTAATGAATGTGCATATCCAGATTCATGGTGCAAAGGTATTATTGTACCGGTGCCTAAGAAGGGTAATCTTAATGATGTTAATAATTATAGGGGAATTACTCTCATTTTTTCTAAAATAGTCTCTGTCTTGTTAGACACACGTTTACGTAAATGGGCAGATAATAATGACAAACTTAATACATTTCAATACGGTTTTAGAAAAGATAAAAGTACTATAGATTGTATATTTGTTTTATGTTCTATAATAGATAAAGTAATTAAGTGTGAAAAGAGAAAGGTCTATGCATCTTTTATAGATTTTCAAAAGTGCTTTGATATGCTGTACAGAAATGGGATATGGTTTAAGCTTATTGAATCTGGTGTTTCTTCAAAAATAGTACGCATGTTGCAAAGTATGTATAGTTGTGTAAAGTCCTGTGTGAAAGCAAATGGTTCACTTTCGGAATGTTTTGATAGCTATATGGGTGTTAAACAGGGCGAGCCATTTTCTCCCTTATTATTTATATTTTTTGTGAATGATATGCATGAAAATATTAAAAATGTAAATAATGATGTCTTTACCTTGAACGAATTACAGATCTATTTATTGTTGTTTGATGATGACACAGTGTTATTTTCCTATACAAAAGAAGGCCTACAATTATTACTTAACCAACTTCATGATTATTGTATGAAATGGGGTATTACAGTAAATATAGAGAAGACAGTTGTGATGGTATTCAAGGCAGGTAATAGACATGAAAACATCCAAATATATTATAACAGTTCATTACTGAAAAACGTTCAAACATTTACTTATCTTGGTGTAACATTGTCTTCGAATGGTAATTTTTATCAAGCTCAGAAAGCACTGTCTAACCAAGCCTTAAAAGCATTGTTTCTCTGAATTCTTTATTTGATAATGTTTCCCTTGATGTAACAGAAAAGTTGAAATTATTTGATTGTATGATTTTACCTATTTTGTCATATGGATCTGAGATATGGGGTTTCCATAAAGCACCCGATATAGAGAAAATACATTTAAAATTTTTAAAACAGGTTCTAGGCGTTCGCCAGCAGACACCAAGCCCTGCTGTCTTTGGTGAATTTGGTAGATTTCCTTTGTTAATTATTCGTAAAGTCAGGATCATTAAATACTGGCATAAAATTCTAACATCTCCTAACTCATTATTATATCGAATAATGTTTTTATCAGATGCAAATGGCAATCTTGTAAATAGTTGGTCGAAAAACGTTAAAACATTATTGTCAGATTTAGGTTTTTCGTATTTATGGAACAATTTAAATATTGACAACGTACAATTAAAAATTATTATTCAAAGAATATATGACCAGTACTTGCAACAATGGTGTTGTGAACTAAATACATTTTCAAAACTAGAAAGCTATAATATTTTTAAAAGTGAATATGTCCAAGAAAAATATCTAAGTAATATTAACAATGTCAGTCACCGCAAAGCTTTGTCTAGATTTAGATGTTCAGCCCACAAACTAGCAATCGAAGAGGAGGGGAGGTTTAGAAATATTGAAAGAAATCAACGTATCTGTAGTTAATGCAATATGCATCAAATAGAATCAGAGTATCATTTCTTGCTAGTATGTCCGTTCTATAGTGATTTACGTAAACAGTTGCTTCCAAAATATTACTGCGTATGGCCAAATATTAACAAATTCAAATCTATTATGAAAACAACACAAAAGAGTAAAATTGTTAAACTAGCAAAATTTGTCTATTTAGCCATGGAAAAAAAGAAGCGAAGTGAACTAATTTTATAACAAATTCAATCTAAAATGTATTTCTTTTTTCGGTTACTTTTGTTAAGATTATAAACCTTACACACTCTACAAAGTTACTAATTGCACTCATAACATGTAATCATGCTTTTCTGTTGTAATATATGTTTTATTTATATATTGTCTTGTAAAACATCCGCCAATATTGTAACTTGGCGATGAACATGTATATGTTTTTGCCAATAGATATTTTGACTTTGACTTGACTTGAAATAAATAACTAATAAATTATGTAAACAATATTTGTATCAGATATTTACGTACAAGGTTTTCATTTGCTAAGTAAATGTGGTTCAATATAAAACTTTATTTCTAAAATGCATTTAGGTGATCTTTAATAAAAACATGGTATTCCTTTGCTCGTATTTTTAATTTATTTGTTTCTTAATATGCGGTCATGGTTTAACATACGTATGTTTGTAAAATCAGAATTTATCTGCCTCGGGCAATATAACCATGACAACTTTAAGGGATATCTACATCTTAATGGTAAAGAAAATGTCAACTGCTTACAAAGCATTAAAGATTATCAGTTATTAAACTAAGTATCAAACTTATATTGACAATATACTTTAAAAATATGAAACAAAGCGAATATTTAAAGTTAAGTACATGTACTTTGACAAAACAACAGAAAATCGTCATTTTGTGTTAGCTACCATTTTTCAGCAGGGTAGCATACCATTCCAATCCGCTAAAGTTAAGCTCCCGCTTTAAAAAAAAGTTTTATAGCATAATTATAACAGATAATCATCATTTTTGTTAGCTACCGTTTTCAGCACGGTAGAAAATTATCAATTCTGCCTTGAAACGTATTACATTTCACATCTCAAATTTAATGATCGGAGTCAAGCCGAATTGAGAATATCTCATTAATGACACGTGTCAATAACTCCATTTCTCCCATAGCTGTTTAAACTCGATCACTGTGCTTCTGTAATTTTCTTTTTGTTTTCTATCTATTTCTTTATGACTATTTGTAATATTCCCCATATCTGCACTGTCTGAAATTATTTATTCCGACTATTATAACGTTTTGAAATGTAAATTATTATGTTTAATCTGTTAATGTTAGATAACGACAATATGTAACAAGAATTTTATTGATCTTAACGCGTGAATAAAGACATGATGAACATGGAAATTTTATAAAAATCAAACAATACTTGCACAATCACAGTTCAATGAAAATATAAAAGAAATATACTTGCGTATTATTATTTTGACCGATATCCTTGTTGTTGTGTTATAATTGTTACTGTTCTTAGCGCACCATAAATTTCAAATAATTCTTTATTTCATGGGACACGGCTGTTATCAATTAGCAAACAGTGCACATCCAGACCAGGCGGCACATCCGTGTCGTCTGATCAGGATCTTCACCGTTTGCTTTACAATACATTAGGTTATTTCTGACCGAGAAGTGAACAAAATAGACCCTGTTCAAGTGACACATATAAGATTAAATACCATTTTTTCAATGTCAATGATGGCAACGCATGAAGAAAATCATCTCAAAGACTTATGACACTTTTTATTCAACGAATGGTAATAAGAAATTATTGCGTTTTCGAAATAAAAGACTTTTAGAAATCCGACTTGAACATACCTAAGCTTAATAGTATTTTTAACTTTATTCCACGAAACAGGCTCTTGTCATTTCACAAAACTCGCGGCGTGTGTAATAAATCGAGTAGATTTGAAACTATCAATAAAATTATCGGTTTCACTTCTTGTGGTGTTTTCGGTTTTAAAAATACTAATACTTACTTTCGAACATATCAAGTGATTAGATCGGCGCCTCCAGAAGTGTATTAGTTAACTAGTGAATGGATGACAGAGCGACTTTCAGATTCCAAAACTGACCATCGTCCCTAATGTATAGCACCGTGGTCGCCTCTTGAAAAAGGAACGCCTCTTATGTAGACATCAACCAATAGAAAATAAGTAACACGGTGACGCGATAACGTGATTCGTGGGGCGGAGGTGTAATAATTGATGTTTCGTTCATCATTTTAATATCCGCATAAATTGATTTGCGATAAGAATCTAAAGTCAAAATAACTAAATTTGGTGATTTAATTATTCTATTAGTTTGAATTAACTCCGCCTTTGGCGCACTAGCTAGGTTAAAATTGAATTTACTTTACCACCATAATGCCGTTGTTTATAATTTTGTTTGGAAAATTCCTGTTTAGAGGGAGATGGGAATTAACAAAGTAGTTAGCTATTTTTCTACATCTACATATTTTTGGACTTGTAACAACATCAAAAACTTTCTAAATATTGAAAATTAAATTTTATATATGTTCACTCATCATAATTATAAGCGGGATTTAAAACTCATAAGGTAATAAAGTGTACAAGTAAATATATTGTGTTTAATGCTTGATACTGTTTCAAACACATCGTCATCATTGATTTTAGTAACGAAACTTCAAATGGTAGGAATGTGGAAATTTGGAATTTAGTTAGTCAATGATTAATGCGTCTCATGATTTCGTTTTAGCAGTTTATGTTGACAATACGTATTGAGATGATAACTTATAATTAGATATCTTTGAACATTTTTGTTAATTGGAATACAGGGTAAATTTTGATTGAATGAATTATTAATTTGTCTAATAAATGTCAAATGTCGTCTAATTGTTTCTTTGCAAGTTTAATTTTTTTTGTTTCTTAAGTAAACGAAAGTTCGTTTCTACAAGATAAATTAATGGTTTTCAACTGCCTGCTTTTCAGATGCACATTCACATTTTTTTCGGGTCTAATAAAATAAGTCAAAACTCTGCTTTAATCGAGAATGCATGTATGAGAGACATCGGGATACTTTCGGAATCGCTGGGTCGAACAGTTCTTAACTATAACACTAACGACATGTAAAACCCCCTCCCTTTCCTGCTGGATTCCACCCCTGATGAAGTATTGTATATAAAAAAGAAACAAATCACTCTATTCCGAAAAGAACGCGTACACTTCTTTGTTTCTTCATTAACTGCTATTTTAATGAATACATTTTAGCACCGATAATACCTGAAGAATATTCGCGTGCACTTCTTTGTTTCTTTTTTCATTAACTGCTATTTTAATGAATACATTTTAGCACCGATAACACCTAAAGAATATTCGCGTGTTTTATTTGTACGGCGATTATCACAAAAAGATCCTTATATACACCGCAAAATGTTAATTTTTAATTTTATTTTTTAAATGTATTCTGCCCACTAAATAAATAAATTATGAATGAAAATTTTAATCTTTCGATTATTTACCGTGTGACACTAGTATATCAAACGGGTTACAAAGTTAAAAGTGTACTCTATTCCAAAAGGAAGTGCGCGCTTTCTTTTCGGTGATTTTCTTAATGAATACTGTTGCAAACACATAATCAAGGGATGGTGTTTTTTTTTTTAAGCAAAGAAACTTTAAGTGCGCGCTTTCTTTTCGGTGATTTTTCATTTACCGATTTTCTTAAAGAATACTTTTAAGCACCGATTACACCTTAAGAATATTCAGGTGTTTTATTTGTTCGGAGATTATCAATATAATAATAATATCCTTATATACTCCGCAAAATGTTATGGTTGTACAAAATGACACTATCTTACTTGACTATTTAAACTTTAAATATGGCTTCCAATGTTAAATCGGCGTCCGCCGGCATACACCGTAGCCATATCGTGACCCCACCGTTAGTTAACATGCTTCTACCCTGACAAACCGTAGATCGACCGGCACGAATCGGGCTACGTCGGCTGTCCTCCGTAACAAACCGTTTAGTAACCGTATCTCCACCTTGGACACAGCACATGCCTGTTTACTATGGTTGCACCCGGTGGTCTTACGGTGGCGAGGATTATGCCGGATGAGCTACGGCGATGTCCCGGATCTCCCCGGAATAAGCCGGCATTGGTTCCGCTCACGGTGAGTCTCGATTGTATCAAATTTTAAAGACCAACGGGGCTACTCCCCGGTGATCGCCGATTCAACACGGTTTATCCCGATTTAATGCGGTTCTTCCCGGCGTCGCTACGGTTGAGAACCATGCTTAACGCATGAATCTAGAAAACTAATTGTGACGTAATGGACGTCATGACATTACACAACGACGACGTTACGTGAGACCCTGTGTCTATTCTGCATAGCAACATAATACAAAACGCACAACAAACAATCGAGAGTATATTTAACTGGTTCAGAACACAGGTGTTCGGCATGTTGGACCCAGTCAAACCCCCTTTCCCTCACACTACTACCCTCCCTTGAAGAAAAAAAGGCTCTACAGAAAAAAATTTTTTGCTTGATATATATATTTTAACAAGGTAGATATCTTCACTGTTGAAAAATGCATATCTATCTGCTTTGAGCCCTGTAACTCTTTGAAATACTGCTCAGTTGTCACAAACTATGGCTCATATTTCGTGGGATAGATGAATTAGCATATACAATCACAGAAATCATTTACTTTCCGTGGAATTCGGTAGCAAACACATCGCTAACTCGAGAAATGCTTTGGTCGGCTCTCGTCTGACCGATACGTAAAGGCCAAATTTACATCAGTAAAACCTTATATCGGCATGGCTTTAAGTACGAACTATGCATTTTTTCGAAGAAATACAATGTATAAGTTCACTCACCAGACCGCAATACCGTTGTTTTTGCGTGAACTTTGCAGGATTGCAATAAATTTACCATCGTATTTTGGTTGAACTAAAATTCAGCCACATCATCTAGACGCTTGAAAAGGTGAAGGTGGCGGAGGTGTGTCTCATTCGGTTAACGGGAAGAGACGGAAAGTCAAGGACGTTCTGCAAGCGCTTACAATGACAAAGATCAATGAACACTACAAGATATAATTCCTGAAATAACGGCTGCGGTGCTTACAGGAAGCGAAAATCCATCATTCAACTTAAAGTAAGTGAACTTATACATTGTATTTCTTCGAAAAAATGCATAGTTCGTACTTAAAGCCATGCCGATATATGGTTTTACTTATGTAAATTTGGCCTTTACGTATCGGTCAGACGAGAGCCGACCAAAGCATTTCTCGAGTTAGCGATGTGTTTGCTACCGAATTCCACGGAAAGTAAATTATTTCTGTGATTGTATGTGCTAATTCATCTATCCCACGAAATATGAGCCATAGTTTGTGACAATTGAGCAGTATTTCAAAGAGTTACAGGGCTCAAAGCAGATAGATATGCGTTTTTCAACAGTGAAGATATCTACCTTGTTAAAAAATATATATCAAGCAAAATTTTTTTTCTGTAGAGCCTTTTTTTCTTCAAGGGAGGGTAGTAGTGTGAGGGAAAGGGGGTTTGACTGGGTCCAACATGCCGAACACCTGTGGTTCAGAAAGCAGTAGATAGTGATAGAAACGAAAATACATAGTTTACTAAACAAGGAGAAAGAAGACAAGATCGTTATGGAAACAGAGAATATCAAGAATTGGGATAGGACTGGATGTGTACCGTTGGTGGACATAGTAGAGATGGCAAATAAAGACATTGTCGAAGAAGCGAAGAAAGGCGATGTTTACGAAGACGTCCAAAACACTGACCAGGAAGATAAGAGACATTACTTTATAGATGTGTTTGATTTCCACTGACTTTTTTTCGTTGAAATTTAAAAAAAATTAGAAGATTGTACTTTTAGAGGCAAGGGAAATCGATTTGTACATAGACACTTAATACACAGATCTTCAAGAGGAGCGAATTGTTTTATAAATGTGTTTGAGATTTTCATATTTTTAATTCTGTGTAATTTCCTTTTAATCTTAATCAAAGATTATTAATATTAAAAACAAGAAAACAGATGTGTACATGTTTTTCTTGCATCATCTTACTAAACCTGGATATTTTATGTTGGGAAGGCTGTAATGGTCAGCTGTATAATCTAGAATTGAGCAGTGTGATATTGCTTTAAAATGACTAAGTGTGTAAGGGTGAACGAGATGTTTGATATGTTTTTGAGACGTTGGGGGTGAACCGTGAAAACGTGTTTTCGGACGAATGGAACAAACATAACAAAAAGACGTATCTATATGCTGCCCGGATATGTTTGTGTAAAAGACTATATTTAATTTTAGTAAAAACAAGACTTGAAAAATACTCAGAAATTTAACATGCACACCTTTTTCTCCTTTTTAATATACAGATTTAATAACAAATTTATTTCAGTAAGAAAAGCGAAGAAAAAAATTAAACTCGTCTGATTGAACTAAAAATTGTTTTGATCAAATTCAGCAAGTAATAGAACACGTATATGTAAAGATTTTTCGTAGAGCGTCCAGCTAATTAAAGTGACTATTTCAATTATACGATTTAGTTCTTATTAAGTGAAAACTAAGAAACTCGATGAAAAGAACCGCGGTTCTTAATTATGAAAGAAACGGAGTTTCTTTATTGTTAAGACTTCAATGAAAACACTAAGCGCTGTTCTGTTTCTTGCGTATAATTTGAAATATTCCAGTATGATTTGTTTAATATAAGTTTTCGGAAATGTATATATTTGTCATTAAATAGAATTCTAAATATAATTTTATTGGTTCATGAGAGATTTTTTTTAAATATTTGGCTTTATTAAACACACCAATATATGTGACAGGTCTACAATACCCAATATCTTCACCCATGAAAAAAAAACAACATGAAAACATATGCTATTAATTCTAATGGCGGCATTTATTTAACATATGAATGAATAAAGATATGGTATATATTCGATTCTGTCAAAAAGGCACGTCGCTGCACCGTGGGGAATGTTCCCACGATGCAGAAGTATTACCTATATTATTCTTCTTCGTTTTTACATTTCCTTCGTCAAAGATACCCAGACAAACAAATGACTTTACGAGTCGTTTATCTTTATTTGTTCTCCGGGAAAATATTGTAACGGCCATACCATCTTCATTACTCTTTGGGACCTATACGAAATATTCGGATACGTCTATCCGAATTACCCGACCAATTCGGATACTCGTTTTCTACATTAAACTGTCAGTTTATTAGGATTTGCCTCGATAGACATTTAGTTCAACCTATTCCACGTTTGTTTGCACCATTATTCCACGAGATAATCATATTTTGTTCATTTAAATCACTATTGAATTTGCCAAATATCAGACCGGAAACATGCCTGCAAAATACAAGATTTTAGCGTAGCCCGGTACATGCCGTACCGCTTTGGCAGACACTGTGCGCGAGACGTCCGGCTTAAGGCAATGACGTCACTAGTCTTTGGCAATCGCCTTGCGCGTGATGTCCGGCTTTGGCAATGACGTCATTTAGCCATTGCCTAAGCGCGGGGTATATAAAATCGGCGAAATTTTGCCAGGTCGTCACTTTCTGGCTATACTGCAAGCCATTCACTTCAAAATAGCATAAGCCATTTCTTGGCATTTTAATAATTATAAGCCATTCTCTGGCTGAATTTCCTCCCATCGTATAATGTTGGCACTCTTGCCTGAATCAAGAAAGGTATAGTGTCTCAAATTTTGATTATTAAAACCTACAACTGTTGTTAAATGATATGACAGTTTGGCAGTTTGGCCCAAGTATACCCTTGTTCTTATAAGTCATTTCTTGGCTAAAAGCCCCAGTATCCTTTGATAATTATTATTTGTTAATACAAATAATTGAATTCCCCACAACACCATCAATTTACCTTAATTTGGAATAATACCATTTTATTTCACAATAAATCAGTAACAATATAAAATATTGTTTCAAGTTCCAATACTTATCCAGTGTTTCATCAATTACATCTTGGTTCCAGTTTAAATTTCAATTTCATTACCGATTGCCATTACAGTGTTTATGCCATATTTCGGTACCAGTATAAATTCCATTACCAATATGAGTAACCAGTATTTCCAGTACCAATAATTAATTATCAGTACCAGATACCAGTAATTACATTACCAGTAACACAAGTTCCTGTTGCCATACCAGTAATTCCAGTACCAGATGCCATACCAGTTTTCCATCACCAGTACCTACTTCTATATATATTTGTACCACAGAGGAATCGGTGATCAATTATCAGAGTAAATCACCGCATTAAACGTCTCAATTCACTTATCTTTGGAGTGACTTTAACAAAGACGAGGTTCAATCAAAGACGAGGTTCAATCGCAGACGAGGTTCTAAGATGAGGCACAGACGAGGTTCAATCTCTGACGAGGCTTACCAGAAGAACTACTAACTTGAATTTTGTTGTATATATTTTAATTGAATAAATTATTGTTGTATTTTATTTCAGCATTTGTCGAGTATCTTCCATATATTAAACTATTTTGTGTCTACGTTTGTTCGAACAGAACCCACGTTAAAATATTGAGGCGTGTACGGGATTGCTGACCCCGCCAGCGTTTCAATATATTGTAAGGTGCAAGTACATGTGTCCGAAGTGGTACAGTATCCGACTACTACTCTACTTATGATGTCAACAAATCTTTTTAACCCGAAAGACTGCATCTACAATACCCTACAGCTTAAATACAGGATGGGTCGAGTATTATCTTACCCGTCTAGAGCTTAGAATTATCGCCAGGTGTCTCTTTCAAACTTAAATTTCCAGCAATGTTGATTTTGTCGAAAATGTTGGAGACGTCTGTGGCTGTTCCGTATATGCTCCCACGGTATATCAGCATGTGATTCAGTTTTGTCCGAAAAAGATGAATTGCATTTCTTCAAAAGAGTATTTTTGATACAAAGTTATAATTTTGAGTAATTTTATGGCTTACAGGAACCCTGGGTGCAAGTTTCTTTGAGTTTTAGGGTATTTAGCGTATATAACCGTTTGTAAATTGTAACAGCTGTGCTCGCTGATTCCTGCAATTCCATACAAAATCCCGCAGATCCAGATTTTCGGCGGTATATAAACCGCTGCGCGGGCAAAATCTGCCTCTTGCACGCTGGTCTTCGACTTAGTAACAGAGTTCATTACGCTTTGTGATCTTGGGAGTAGAAGCTACACAGCTACAGTACCCTTCATTGACAAACTGAAAGTAAGGGGGATGGCGTCGGATGTTTGGAAAAATTCCTCGTTGAAATTTGAAGAGTTCAGCTAAGTTCTGTTATTTAATTTGTTTTGTTGAAGTTTATTTTTAGGTCAAGCCAGAAGATGTCTGCCGTTTACGCGAAGATGTTTTAACTTCGCACTATTTTTTTTTTCGACAACATGGCGGTGATGCGGTTGCGGGGGCGTGTTTGTTTACATTTTCCACGTGTTCTACTTTCGTATTGATGAGCTGCAGTCTCGATGAAGAGGGCTGGACCCAAGATCTAATTAGCGAGAGGGTGACCTGCACGAACTACCAAGATGTTGACAAGTTACAGTTACCGTTCTTGTTCTCCTAGAGTTTCATCTCAAACTGTTATTATTTATAGCATCAAGAAATGTTTTCTTAATTGCACATTGAATTAATATTATCCTGTCAAAGTATAGGATGTAATTTAGAGCTTTATTGGGTGATATGTGAGTGTTTGCTCGCATCCTTCCCTTACAGCTCTTTAGGTTTTTTTGTTGTTTTTTTTAAATAAATTGGGCAGTGACATATGGGCATCTTTGATCCCATCTACTCCCTTGGTTTTATGCATTTAATAGTAAACAAGTATTTTATTTGGCACCAATAGGGAAGTATTGCTTCTCTTTAGTTGTGCATAATTTTGTCACTCCAAATGTTGCTTAAATATGTTATGTTTGCACCTATAGGGGAGTATTGCTTCCCTCCAGTTGTGCATAATTTTGCCTGAGACCTGACTTTTGACCTGTGGTAAGAAGACCTGGCAGAAACAGTCAAGCAAGAAACAGATATTGCATGATGATATTTAATGTATCATTTTTTTTTTGAATATTTTTCAATTATAATTATCAAAACAGCTCACATCTGGCTTTTACCTCACCCTCCTTAGTCTCTCATTGGTATTTCATTGATAGGGTAATTAATGGTACACGGCTTGATTTTCATTGGTGCTAATGGTGCTGGTGTAAATTAAGCTGGGTTATGCTAAATCAATTCTTAGTTGCCGCATGAACCTGGGTTCGAACCACCCGATGGCCTGGCTGGGTCGCGACAAATTTTTGGTATCAGAAGTGGGATCTGCTAAAAAGTTGTAGGTTTACTGGTGAAGAAGATGGTCTACAGCTCCAGCAGATCCAGCGATGAGGACCCTCAAGTTCTGGGAAGATAACTCTTGGTGATGTCATGGGGTCCTGAAGATCATGGGAGGTACCTGTGCGATCAGCGACAGCCAGACCACTTCAAAGAAATCCAACAAAGGTATTTTCCAGCATATCCAGCGAACCCAGCCTATCTTATGCACCTATTTTTTTTTATACATAAGTTTAACTTCATGTAGGTTTATGAAGTTAGAATATTTTTTTTTTAAATAATGAATTATTGTTTCAGTATAATGGGTAAAAGAGTAAACCCTAAAAAGAGAGACAATGAGGGTGAAGGTTATGATGTGGGTGATGTAGCTAGTAATGCAGACACCGACTTTGATACTGTTGCATGTGAAGGTGGTGACCCCGGGGTGTTACTTCATAAGGCTGCCTTACCTGTAAGTGGCGCAGAATGCGACCGTCTAGATTTTTCTCATTCAGATGAAGACACACGTGGTTCCTTTATAAGTAAGGCATGTGATAGGGGTATGGGCACTGATATTGATAGGGGTTTAGGCCAAGCTGAAATGGGAACAGCTTTCAAGGACATGACTAAGGCTATAGTTGACAGCATACGCGAATCAAACAGGGCTATGACACAGGGGCTTGGTGAACTTATGACGGAGGTGAGAAATATGGTTCCAACTATGGAAGCGCAAGTGAACCAGGGTGAGTCCAGACATTTCAGACTTGCAGGGGGTAGACCAGATCCTGTGCGGAGCCGTCGGAGCACCAGGTTTGTTGCCTCGGACTCAGACTCATCTAGTGATGATGTGACCTCCTCAGGAAGACACAGGGGTATGTACCGTAAAAATGTTAAGCTACCACCTTTTACTGGTAAGGAATCCTGGGTAGTTTGGTTTAACCGGTTTTCAGAGGTTGCTGACCGAATGAACTGGACTGATGAGGTAAGATTAGATGAGCTTTTACCTAGATTACAAGGTGATGCTGGAGATTTTGTGTATGGTCAACTTCGTCCACAAGTTAGGCGCAGCTACAGTAGACTTATTGAAGAGCTTAATAGTAGGTTTAGGGTAATACTTACAGCCAAAACATTTGGGGCACAGTTTAGCCGGCGATGCCAAAAACAGAATGAGACGGTTGAACAGTTTGCACTTGATCTAAAGAGGCTATACGATAGTGCCAACCGAGACCCTGTGACAAGGCGTGAGGACTTGTTGAGAAGATTTCTTGATGGACTGTACGACGACAAGGCAAGGTTCCAGGTTGAGTTTGTCAAAGAACCTAAAGACATTGATGAGGCTGTTAGCCAGGTAGTTTCATTTCAAGAGACCAAGGATAGGGCATTTGTTATTCTACCTAACAATGATAGAGGGGTTAAGCGACCAGCTCGACAGGTGCGCCACGACAGCAGTTGTGTCAGTGATGAAGAGAACTGCCCTGTTGATGAAGAGGTTGCATTTCACAAGATCCAGGCTGTGAGCAATAATGGAACTAAGATACCAGCCAAGGTCAATAACAGGGGACATAACTCACCCAAGCAGAATATGGTGAATCAGACTGGTGAAACTATTGAAAGAACCTTGTTAGAGCTTGTCAAGAAATTGGATCAAATTAGTGAGAAGCTGTCCGGCAGTAAAAAGAAGGACTATGTGTGTTATGGATGTGGGGGTACTGGTCATTTTAAAAGAGACTGTCCATCTTCAGCCGTCAATAATAAAACCAAGCATGAAAACAAGAAACAGAAGAAAACTGAAGATGTATCCGGCATTCAGGACTCTTTGAAAAGCAAAGTGCAATCGTTAAACTGTTAGGGGTCGATTCTGTTGGCCGGGATAAGACCCCTTATGACAATAAAAATGGCCATTATAGAAGTGAAAATAAATATGATAATCAAAGAAAGGGGACACTTCCTCACAGTGTGGGTGCTTACATAGATGCCCAGACACATGGAGTTCACATGTACTTTACTATAGATACAGGTGCATCAAAGACAGTGCTTAGTAAGAGAATTTATGACAAAATATCACCTGCTTTGAGACCACCACTGAAGAAAACAGCCACTCTGTCAGGTGCTGGTGGTGACATCTTGAAGGAATATGGAAAGGCCAAGTTTGAAGTTACTCTGGGACCCTTGAAATTAGAGAAAGACCTTGTTGTTGCGGATATTGCTGATGATGGTCTTCTTGGTGCTGACATACTCCAGGAAGAGGAATTCGGGCCAGGGGATCTCATGCTTAGTACTGGGTTACTGCACCTTAGAGGGGTTGGTATTCCAATTGTGCGAGTTGGGAAAAACAACAACAGGGTGCGCAAGGTTACAACCGCTGACAATTATGTTATACCTGCATGCTGTGAAGAAGTGATAGATGTGTATGTAGAAAGGTTATTTGAAGACGATTACACACGTTCCAGGGATGTTTTAATTGAGCCAGTTGCTAATTTCTCTGAGAAGTTCCCTCTGCTGATGTCAAATACTGTGGTTGATATTAACAGTAGTCCTACCCAAAAGGTTAGGGTGATGAACCCTTTTGATTATCCAGTTTCAATTTATCAAGATAGTGTGGTGGGTCAGGCTGAAGAATATGACGATCTACAGGTGATTGCTTCTCAAGAAAACTGTGAGGAAAGTGAGAATTGTAATGCCATCAGGAGAATTCAATTTGACACTTCAAGAAGAAATCCCAATATTAAGACTGAGCCATTAAATCACTGGGTTCCAGAACATTTGACTGGGCTTTATGAACAAGCCTCAAAAGACAGGGACATCTATGAAAAAGAGAAGATAGCAGATCTATTGATAAAGCATGAAAAGGTATTTTCAAAAGATGAATTTGATCTTGGAAAGACCAGTGTGGCGTATCATGAAATAGACACAGGGGATGCAAGACCCATTCGGGTACCACCTCGTAGAGTCCCTATCGCATTTGCAGATGAAGAACGAAAGGTATTACAGAAAATGGAAGATCAAGGTATTATAAGGAAATCAAAGAGTCCCTGGGCAAGTCCATTGTGTTTGGTGTTCAAAAAGGATGGAAAAGTGAGACCCTGCATAGACTATAGAGCTTTGAACAAAGTGACCAAAATGGACAGTTATCCCATTCCTAGGACTAGAAACTGTCTGGATGCAGTGGCAGGGGCAACTTTATTTTCAACGTTTGATGTAACAAGCTCGTACCATCAGATACCTGTAAAAGAGGCTGATATCCCAAAGACAGCATTTGTGACTAAGTATGGATTGTTTGAGCATTTGACTATGCCTATGGGCATGAAAAACAGCAGCGCCACCTTTCAAAGATGTATCGAGATGGTTCTACAAGGTTTACAGTGGACGACATGTCTTATTTACTTGGACGACATAGTTGTATTTGCACGCAATTTTGAAGAGCACGTGCATAGAGTGAGCACAGTACTGGAGAGAATAGAACAATCTGGATTGAAGCTGAAACCTGATAAATGTCAACTGTTTCAAACCTCAGTGGAGTTCCTTGGTCATACCATATCAGCTGAAGGTGTTCTTCCTTCCAAGAATAATGTAAACAAAATCCTGAATTTTGCAACCCCAGAGAATGTAACTCAGGTTAGGGCTGTTTTGGGCATGGCGTCATACTTTCGTCGTCATATTAAAGATTATTCAGGGATGATGAAGCCGCTGATAGACCTTACTAAGAAAAATAGAAAGTTTCTTTGGACTTCAGAATGTGAGAATAGTTTTCAAATGTTGAAGCAAGCTTTAACAAGTCCACAGATCATGGCTTATCCAACTGATGATGGAGAGTACATACTCGACTGTGATGCAAGTGACTTCTGTATTGGAGCAGTCCTAAGTCAGAAACAAAATGGCCTAGAAAAAGTTATCAGTTATGGTAGCAAGATGTTGACAAAAGCAGAAAGAAACTACTGTGTGACAAATAAAGAATTGCTTGCATTGAGATTCTTTGTGGAATATTACAGACAGTACCTACTTGGTAGAAAATTTGTAGTTAGGACAGACCATCAGGCGCTTGTCTATCTCTTCTCATTTAAAGAGCCAAAAGGAAGACTAGCTAGATACCTTGAAATTCTCTCAGCTTATGACTTTGTGGTTGAGTATCGAGTAGGCCGTAGTCATGGTAACGCCGATGCAATGTCAAGATGTGTACAACCCTGGGCTTGTCAATGTAACAACTTTGATGACATGGAACCGCTCAGATGTGGACCCTGCAAGAAATGCATGGGTGGGGAAAAGCAGGTACGTAAAGATAGACCTCGTGAGTGGAGAGTTTCAAGTCAAGTAGATATTATCAGATCTGATTCTTCGAGTGTTCAAGAATATCTGGGTGAAACTCGGGTGTTGGGGTCGGTTGACCCTGTCAATGGTGAAGTATCCAATGCGGGCCCTACTAATTGCAGTGGATGTGAGGGACCAGTTGGGCAACCCGACCATGGAAGTACCGAACTTACTGAGTTGGTGACTGATAACAAGGTAAGCAACTCTGTAGAAAGGGGAAGTAACTCACTGGTGAACGTTCAACAAATCCTGGGAAAAGAGGAAATACAATTAGGGGAAAGAGATCCAGTCAAAGTTAATGTTACACCGCATCCAATCAGAGCAACTAAAAATGAGGATTTGTGCGAAAAGGAATCATTTTTGAACTCTAACAAGGGTGACTCAGATGTTAACGGGGGTCAGCACTCTTCAACACATGGTGTTTTACAGAAAGTTATTCTAACCAGATGGACTGAGAAACAAATTGCAGACTTGCAAGCAGATGACCCAGACATAAAGCCCATATATGATGCAGTACTTCAAGGACCTACGAAAAGGCCTAGCCTTGGGGATATGGTTAGCAAGGGACCAGCAACCCGACACTACTGGCTGCTGTGGGACCTTCTTGTTATAGAAAATGGTGTCCTTTATAAAAAATCTAGTTCAAATTGGGCAGAGTTACCTGTTTTGCAAATGATTGTTCCTAGATCCTTAAAAGGTGAGGTTTTAAAAGAGAATCATAGCATGCTATTGGGTGGCCATTTTGGTAAAAAGAAGACCTACCAGAAAGTAAAAACAAGGTATTATTGGTATGAAATGAGAAATGATGTGGACAACTGGGTAGTAAGATGTGATGTGTGTGCCATGGATAAAAGACCAGCCAAAAGACCTAGAGCATCGCTAGGTTCAATTACTGTAGGTGCAGTCATGTCACGTATTGCGACCGATGTATTGGGTCCATTTCCAGTGACTCCAAGGGGTAACAGGTATATCTTAGTAGTAACAGACCATTTTACAAAGTGGGTGGAAGTGTTTCCAATGCCAGATTAGACAGCAGCAACAACTGCTGGGATACTTCTTAACGAGGTAATAGGTAGATTTGGGGCACCGATATCAATTCACAGCGACCTTGGAAGTAACTTCGAAAGTACAGTCTTAGCAGAGATGTGTCAGTTGCTGGACATTCGTAAGACAAGGACTTCAATTCGCAACCCTAAAGGTAATGGTCAGGTGGAGAGGTTCAACGGAGTCTTGGTACGTATGATTAAAGCTTATCTTAAGGGTGAGCAGACAGATTGGGATTTAAACCTAGGTTGTCTTGTTGCTGCATATAGAGCTACACCTCATAGTTCTACTGGACTAACACCTAATATGCTTATGCTTGGTCGCGAGGTAAGAATGCCTGCTGAGCTTTCCTTGAAGAGTCAACCTTTGGCGTCTGTAAAGATTCATTCCTATGGTGAGTACGTTGAGCAACTTCGTGATAGGATTTACAAGGCTCATAGGTTGGCACGTGAGAATTTGGGAAAAGCTATACTACGGCATAAGTATAGTTACGACCTGAAACTTCAGGAGCATCAGTATAAACCAGGTGATTGTGCGTGGTATCTTCATGAGAATAGAAAACCGGGGGTGAGTCCAAAACTGCAGCATCTGTACAAATTGTGTGTTATCAAGCGGTCGCTGAGCCCAATAAACTATGTGATCTGTACTGAAGACTCTGAAAATGAACGTGTTGTGCACCATGATAAGTTGAAGCCTTATGTTGGTACAGATATGCCTTTATGGGTTATAAGAATAAAACGGTCTTTATAAGGTTCTACCCAGGTCAAGGTCAAGGTCAACTGGGAATTTAGGATTTTGGTATATGCATGCTGAATTGTTATTTCAGATGGCATCTGCTATGATAAAATGCATCGCAAAGAGGGGACGCGCCTACGAGTGTGTTGTCTGCCACAAGAGGGATGAGAAGGCACGCATAGAACTACACTTTTACAAGGCACATGTGTCTGATGTAGACGTCCCTTTTAGGTGTATCCTGTGTGAGTTTCGTTGTGGAGACGTTGGTAAGCGAGATAAGCATCTGGCAAGCTTTGGCCATTTAGAGAAGGTAGGAAATAATATGATCAGCAGCGAGATGAGCCTTATCATATCAAGTACCCCCAGGGTGCTCGACTGGGAGAGAGACGTTGTAAAGCTGTCCAGGTCAGACTCGGCTGAGCATTGGTTGTCTATTGGGATCGCCGCCTCCTCACCTAGGGACAAGCCAGATGGCGTCGTTCCTAGTGAGGAGGAGGAGTCCCAATATTTTGGAGCCTTGAATGCTGATATCATGGTGAGTAAGACCGAGAGTGGGGTTCAGGTGGAAGTACCCTGCAACTGTAGAGAGCAGGAGGCAGCAGAGGTGGCGGCACTGAAAGCTGAGGTGGCTTCCTTAAAGACACTTGTGGTAACACAGGGACAGATCCTAGAAAAGATACTGGAGAAGTCAACCAAGGCTTATGAACTTGTGGGTAGTGTCAGGAGAGAGCAAGACCGGACTAGAAGAGAGCGTCAGCCGGCTGCAGATGGGGATAGACGCCACCGCTCACGTTCTCGTCATTGATGTTATTCAGATAAATAAAGCTGTCACATGACTTAATTTATTATCTATTTCAGATGTTGGTTATACTAACAAACATCTTAGCAGGGGGTGGTTGTAAGGTGCAAGTACATGTGTCCGAAGTGGTACAGTATCCGACTACTACTCTACTTATGATGTCAACAAATCTTTTTAACCCGAAAGACTGCATCTACAATACCCTACAGCTTAAATACAGGATGGGTCGAGTATTATCTTACCCGTCTAGAGCTTAGAATTATCGCCAGGTGTCTCTTTCAAACTTAAATTTCCAGCAATGTTGATTTTGTCGAAAATGTTGGAGACGTCTGTGGCTGTTCCGTATATGCTCCCACGGTATATCAGCATGTGATTCAGTTTTGTCCGAAAAAGATGAATTGCATTTCTTCAAAAGAGTATTTTTGATACAAAGTTATAATTTTGAGTAATTTTATGGCTTACAGGAACCCTGGGTGCAAGTTTCTTTGAGTTTTAGGGTATTTAGCGTATATAACCGTTTGTAAATTGTAACAGCTGTGCTCGCTGATTCCTGCAATTCCATACAAAATCCCGCAGATCCAGATTTTCGGCGGTATATAAACCGCTGCGCGGGCAAAATCTGCCTCTTGCACGCTGGTCTTCGACTTAGTAACAGAGTTCATTACGCTTTGTGATCTTGGGAGTAGAAGCTACACAGCTACAGTACCCTTCATTGACAAACTGAAAGTAAGGGGGATGGCGTCGGATGTTTGGAAAAATTCCTCGTTGAAATTTGAAGAGTTCAGCTAAGTTCTGTTATTTAATTTGTTTTGTTGAAGTTTATTTTTAGGTCAAGCCAGAAGATGTCTGCCGTTTACGCGAAGATGTTTTAACTTCGCACTATTTTTTTTTTCGACAACATGGCGGTGATGCGGTTGCGGGGGCGTGTTTGTTTACATTTTCCACGTGTTCTACTTTCGTATTGATGAGCTGCAGTCTCGATGAAGAGGGCTGGACCCAAGATCTAATTAGCGAGAGGGTGACCTGCACGAACTACCAAGATGTTGACAAGTTACAGTTACCGTTCTTGTTCTCCTAGAGTTTCATCTCAAACTGTTATTATTTATAGCATCAAGAAATGTTTTCTTAATTGCACATTGAATTAATATTATCCTGTCAAAGTATAGGATGTAATTTAGAGCTTTATTGGGTGATATGTGAGTGTTTGCTCGCATCCTTCCCTTACAGCTCTTTAGGTTTTTTTGTTGTTTTTTTTTAAATAAATAAATAAATTGGGCAGTGACATATGGGCATCTTTGATCCCATCTACTCCCTTGGTTTTATGCATTTAATAGTAAACAAGTATTTTATTTGGCACCAATAGGGAAGTATTGCTTCTCTTTAGTTGTGCATAATTTTGTCACTCCAAATGTTGCTTAAATATGTTATGTTTGCACCTATAGGGGAGTATTGCTTCCCTCCAGTTGTGCATAATTTTGCCTGAGACCTGACTTTTGACCTGTGGTAAGAAGACCTGGCAGAAACAGTCAAGCAAGAAACAGATATTGCATGATGATATTTAATGTATCAAATTTTTTTTGAATATTTTTCAATTATAATTATCAAAACAGCTCACATCTGGCTTTTACCTCACCCTCCTGAGTCTCTCATTGGTATTTCATTGATAGGGTAATTAATGGTACACGGCTTGATTTTCATTGGTGCTAATGGTGCTGGTGTAAATTAAGCTGGGTTATGCTAAATCAATTCTTGGTTGCCGCATGAACCTGGGTTCGAACCACCCTTTGGCCTGGCTGGGTCGCGACAATATTGACAGACGCTGTTGGTCTGTCTGATGCTGTTAAGGATTTCTATCAAGTTAATGATTTTGTTAAGTTAAGATTAATGCCCTCTCTAAGAAAACGTGCTTTTGCATGCCTTCTTTAAAACTTACTGAAATCGTGTAGACTTCCATTATAACTTTCATTGATTTCTTTATTTACCCACGTCCGCAGGACAATGACCCAAACTTAATATTTTCGACGATTAAGAAAACATGACCCCTGGTTTATATTTTCAGTGATTCAGGACATTGAGCTTGTTAAATATTTTATGTATTTCGAGATTCAGGTTAATAAAAGATTGGTGTAGATTTCAGTGATTCATGAAAACTATTCCGATTGGTTTATATTTTTGGTGATTCAGGAAAATGACCCTGAGATTGGTTTACATTTCAATGTTTCAGGAAAATGACCCAAAGATTGGTTGATATTTGAAGTAATTCAACAAATTACCGCTTCATGTATTCAATATAGAAAAAGAAAGCATTTTCCAAAAACACGTTTTTAAGTAAATTCTAAACCGTCAACAGTTTAACTTAATTTCATCAAAAAAGTTGTTAATTTAATCAAAATTTATTTTTATACGATAAACTCCTAATTTTATTTTAAATGTGTTGTGTCCACTAAGTAAATAAATTATGACATTTTTAATTATTACCGTGCGACACTAGTATATCAGACTGGTTACCAAACCAGGATATGTGTTGATGCTTCTGGGGACAATCGTTGTTTCGCCCTGCCGATCTATGGGTTTTCATCATCATGAACAAACTTCGTCATCAAACTTCGTCATCACATGTTATTTTTCTTTTTTAATGTTTTGACTTAAAGATATGAACTATAATGAATAAGCGACCAAAGGCACTTGATAATTTAAATAAATTTTAATGCAGGTTGTGCAGTTGGTGCTATTGCAGACTATAATGATGATGATGATGATGATGATGATGATGATGATGATGATGGTGGTGGTGGTGGCTGTTTTGGTTATTATGATTCTGGCATTTAATAGGTTAATTGTTTTTTATTACGTCTTTTAAATTAAAAAAATGTGACATATGCGACATATATGTTGCTATTTTCTTTTCTATGTGCATTTTATGGTAAGTTACCAATATGTTTTAGTGGCCTTATAAAAGTTAAATCCAACCGTATATGGCACATTTAACGTCCATAATTCGGCTGAAGAGTGTGCCGTATTGAACTATTCGGACTGAATATTTCACACGTGCGAGATATACGTTCCGTGACATATGTTCTGTGACATATACGTACCTGACTATAAACTTGACAAAATATGATCCCTGGCTATAATCATGATTCTTGACAAAATATTATCCCAGAACAAGTATTTAATTAGATTTAAATACCTGTAGGCAAAATCCGCATTAGCCGAAATGGCCTAGACCGTTCCACAACATTATATCGTCGACTCCGATTCTGCCGGTCGTTGGTTCGAATCCCGATGACGCCATGATTTTTCTTTTGATCTCAAACGTGTTGTAATTTTCTTCTTTTTTAATCGAAATAAGTTAACAAGAGAGGATTTAATTCTTTAACAACCAATATTAGAATTTAACTATAACCATTGAAATAATAATGAGTAACAAAACACATCGTCTTTGCACAGCCAGTAATGGACAGAGCGAGAGAAGATTTGGATTACTAGAAAAATCAACCCAAGAAGCTACTGCTTCGAAAATGATTTTCAACTATTAGTTTTTTAAAGGTGGTTAATCATTTTTCTTCGTTATCACATATACTACAAAGATTTATCATTAACTTTGATTTACAGAACTTAGAGATTCATTAATCAAAATATAATTCTCTTTATTAAATAACTATACGTTATTAGCCCTATAAAAAAGCATCTGCCACGTTCAATAACACGACGGCCTGCTTTATAACAGGGCCATTATCATTAACACTTTCACTTTCTCGGCCCCGGGCCGAAAAGTGTTATAGATATAAAGCCCGCATCTGAAGCAATTTGATTGGCTAATAAGACAGGGTGTAAAAGGGATAAAGATTTTAGCAAGAAACTCTTTGAAATGGCAGCCATTTTGTTTTAACTCGATAATAATTCTGGAGGTGCTTTTAACATTAAGATTTTCGGGTAAGAGAAAGTTTTCTGATATTGAGAGCTCACAGGAATCACAGTAGACAGTCTGACATTTTGTTGTACAAAAATAATGACCAATACTAGTTACAAAATGTAGCATTTCCAAACAAACTGATAAAATGTAATGTTATTTTTATAGTTGTTATCCATGGTTTCCTCGTATTTCTTGATTAAATAAGATTAAATTGTACATTATACCCGTGAAATATACCGATTAAAAATCACTTTTACACTTTTATTTTCCATTCATTTTCCCCATAATTCGCATCAAGCTTGATGTTTTACGAAGCTTCCAGCAGAGGTATAAGAATGAAACACTCTCAAATCATAGCATTTACAGACTCTTACCATGAGAATCACTTCTAGCATTCAATGTTCAGCAAATACCCATCCTTTCCATTGAATTAAAACTTAAAACAAAATAAAAAAATGGTACTGTTCTAAAGTTTAAAAATAGTAAACATTCGTCAAATTACGTCACATATGACAACACATCGTTGAAGAGTGTATACATCGTTAAATGTGTAAAAAATAAACTGATTGAACAATACAAATATAAATGGGCATGTACCTTAGATAAATGTGCTGTAGATAGATCAGGAAAATTGAGAACATATGCTTTATTTAAAAAACGAATGTGTAGAGAAGCTTACTTGTCTGTTGTCAAAGACTTTAAAATCAGGAGATGTGTTACTAGTCTTAGAATAAGTTCCCATAAGTTAGAAATAGAGGCTGGGCGATATAAGAAAGTAGAGTCAAATGTGCGATTTTGTAAGCTTTGTGTTAATAGTAACTTAGTTGAAGATGAAGTTCATTTTATGATAGATTGTGATGCATACAGAAATGAACGTACTCAGCTATATGAATCATTGTCAGCTGTGTATGAACTTTAATAATTTGAATTCAGAACAGAAGTTTGTTTGGATGTTCAGTAATGAAGATAGCATTGTCATCAACGAAGTATCAAAATATATTTACACATGTTACGATAAGAGATTTGATATCCTGAAAAACACTACATAAATATTTTTGAATTGAAACAGTATAATCATGAATACAGTTATGGATGTGATGTTTATTTTTTTTTATCCATTAGTAGTCCAAGATCAGTGATTGTCCACAGATGAACCATTTGTTAACAAGAAATGTGAACTATGTTAGGTTGTTAATTGTTTTAAAATCCTATGTTAATGTGTTACTTGTTTAAGAATATCTTCCACATGATTTATAAGAATACTTGTTACCCTCCATATGTAAGGTAGCCTCAGTAATTTTTATAATAATGAATAGACTGTATACGATTATGATAACTACAATATTTCCCAATTACAGGTTATTTTCGTATTTTATTGGTATACTTTTCATCATACAGTCTTAACTACAATATTACTCAGCTATAGGTTATCTTCATATTTTATTTTATTGGTATACTTTTCATCATACAGTCTCCTTAGTATTGCCCTCTATCTGTACCCTACTTAGTAAAATTAAATTAAATTCAAAAAAGGTAGTGTTGGAAGATATGACTTGAAAAGTAGCCATACACATCTTTTGTTAATTGTTTTAACAAATCAGAATTAAGCCTTGTTTTCTTTATGCATGTAAGTGCATTCCTATGTTGTTGTTACTTTTACTTTTATTTGCTGCATTATGTATACATTGATTGCAATGTCATGTAACATGACCCATGATTGGAAAATAAATTTATTCTATTCATATCTCTCAAATGACGTATGAATTGGCATCGTGACGTAGTAATTAAATTTATGAAAGTGCTCAATTAATTACAAAGTGAAGCGAGAGTAATGTTATAACTTGTAAGTACTTGTGGTTATTTAATAAAATTGTCAATAAATAAGTGATTTGATATTGGCCCTGTTATTTGTCCTCGGGTCAGTCGTTTTAGCCCTTGGCCTTCGGCCTCGGGCCAATACGACTGTCCTCGGACAAATAACAGGGCCAATATCAAATCATTTATTTATTAACATATATTACCGACGGCCACATTTCTGTGTTGCAGGTATTTCTTTAACACGAATCGCGCGTTCCATCACGCGGGTATCATGTCATATTAAAACACGTGCATTTGTCTAACTACTCGGACTCTCGTGAATATGCAACTTAAAACTTAAAATGACTTAATAATCTGTATCTTTACTTAATGTCGTTTGCAATACCTGTTTAATAAGTTCCTCAAGTTCCGGTCTAATAACCGTTTAATATATGTTTTTTTTTTCTTTCGTAATGTTAATACTTTTTTCTAAACAAGGGCAAAACATAAATAAAAAATGATAGTGCCTCTAGCTGGGAGCGAACCCGCAAGAAGATACCAATGAAACTGAAACTTATGTCGGACATTTCGTCATAACTTATCATTTGATTTGTAGATTACTTGTAGATATGAATTTGCTTGCATAGTGCAGATTGTGAAAGAATTATTTTAGTCTAATTGTTTAATAATTGTAATAGAAAAATATTTTACTTATCGATTTTAAGAAAATAGGGTATCATACCTGTTTTTGTGTCGCCCTTCCGAAGAAACGGTGATACAAAGGTCCGTCGGTCTGTCCGTCCGTCACGAAAACAAACAACGTTGGCTATAACTTTGCCATTTCTTAATATTTCTTTATGAAACTTTCAAATTATATTGCCTATGACAACATGCTCATGGTGGTGCCAAATTCTTTAGATTAAGGTCACATTTTATGGAGTTATGCCCCTTTTTTGACATGAAAACTTATCGTTGACTATATCTTTGCCGTTTCTCATTATTTCTTCATGAAACTTTCAAATTATATTGGTTATGACACACGCTGAAGATTATGCTGGATTCTTCAGGATCACATTTGATGGAGTTATGCGCCTTTTTGTACTTGGATTTTGACATGAAAACTTAACGTTGGCTATAACTTTGCCATTTCTCAATACTTCTTTATGAAACTTTCAAATTATATAGCTTATGACAACATGCTCATAATGATGCCAAATTCTTTAGGTCAAGGTCACATTTGTTGGAGTTATACCCCTTTTTGTACTTGGATTTTTAAATGAAAACTTAATGTTCAAGCTATAACTTGGCCATTTCTC
The DNA here is from genome assembly GCA_038501625.1 of Corbicula japonica. NCBI lineage: Eukaryota > Metazoa > Mollusca > Bivalvia > Venerida > Cyrenidae > Corbicula > Corbicula japonica. Next base: position 4,300,827 of record JAZAYU010000016.1, read on the forward strand.
AATATTTCTTCATGAAACTTTCAAATTATATTGCTAAAGACAACACACTTGTGTTTATGACAACTTGTTTGTGTAAAGATGGACTTTTGCACCTTTTTGAAATTGCATTTTTTCCGACATTATACCAGAGGGCGACACAAGTGTTCAACTGAACACCCATTTATTGCCATATGTTTAAACTCTATAACAATTGTAATAGATCGTTTGTATTACTAAGGCCAAGTTAATAACATGCGTCGAAGGCAAGACAAGTAACTAAAGTTTTTCAATCTGTATGCGTCTATTAAAAATATGCCAGGTCTACGTTCTACAAATTATGAGCGTGAAATACTCGTACAGTGAGTTTCTCGCATTGTTCAATCCTTTATGTTTGCATAAATAAATTGAATTTCTAGCCTTGGAGAAACGAAGGGCAATTCAGAAAGGACCACCATCGCAGAGAAAAAGAACAACTGATGAAGTAAAAACAATCGATTTGATACATTCTCGAGCTAAAATCAATAGCGCACAGAGCACTTATAGAGTGAAATCCCGCTATCAAGACCATCATTGGGACTGGGAAAAAGTGGTCTTTATAGTGAGGTGGACTTTATATAGGGGTTGGAAATTGTGCAAAACTGTAAAACGGGACGTCTTAATAGTGGCCTTACTAGCGAGGTAGTCTTAATTTCGATGTGGTTTTAATGAGGGGTTTTACAGTAAATGTATCAAAAACATTCACAATTATTGTTCGTTTCTGGCAGCATAGCATCGTATAAGTTTGAGCATGTTGAAAGTGGAATCAAAATTTTCCTAAATGGGAATCCTCGGAGCTGGAGATCCCTATTTAAAGAAATATCTTATTCCACTTTCAAGCCTATACGTAACACATTATAAATGCGGTACTAGTAGCTTTGTGGGTGCTTTTTTGTGCTAACTAAAACACTCGTATGCACAACTGAATTAGGAAATGCCGCAGTTAAAGAACTTATTATAATTACATTTTGTAATATGTAACGGTTCATGAAAACTTGGTTCCGATCAATATCATTCCTATTGGAATTTCATTAAAAAAATATTCCAGTCGGATTCATTCCTATCGGAAATACTCAATTATGTCGGAATTTATAATACTAGTAGATTAGTTCAGAAAATATAGCGATTATCCTAGTAAGACGACAATTAAACAAATCGTCTTTTTCGTTTTGATATAATAATAACCATGTATTATGACGATAAAGGTATATTTTTTCTCCAAAGTGTTATTTTCTCAACCAATTTATCGTCATTCGATTGTACTATTATATTAATATATCAGATATATTGTATCAGTAATCATTAAAATTGGAATCATGCTTTTTTATATAAATAATGATATTGAAAATCACTCCATTTATGTTACTTGAACTAGCAAACTACTGTGAGTACTTTAAACGTTTAATATCATTTTACAACATTCTAAATAGTAAGGTATCTTGCCCCAGTTAAAACCTTTTTTTAATCATTTTTGAGCATAAACATGTGCGGCTTTCTTTTGCTTTCTTTTCTGAAATATTCATTTTAAATTGAAAATGACACAGTTGATCCTAAAACATATCAGAAGCGTATTTCTTATTCATAAATGCCGTAAATGTTCAAGACATTTTACATTTGAAAACAGAATTGAGAAAACAACATGAAACAGCTGTATGATTGCTGTGCCGGGTTGAGAAATTTCGATTTTGTTTTAACATTTAAATACATCATTCAATATTGTAGGTTTATTTTTGTGATTTAACTGTCTCGCCTCCTAAAGGTCGCGAAGTTAGATGCCCAAAACTTATGTTCAGTTGTTTGGGTATACTCAATTCACCTTTTTGATTTCGAATCACTTTTGATTGAGTAGACTTAAGTAAAGAAGCCTTAATAACGGATGTTACATCATTGTTAATGCAAAAGTGAAGGAAATCATTCCTAAACATTATAATATGTAACATCGCATAACGCCCCCATTTCTCAGAATAATAAATTTATAATATGTACTATTTTATTGCTCTCCGAACACAAACCTTATTGAAATGTTTACTTTTTACGAAGAAACGCATAAACTTACTTAACTGATTGGAAAATATTTATACTGCAGAGATTTCTATCAGAAATAATTTTCGATTTTTTTTCCGACAGGAACTTTGCCGATCGGAAACTTCATTGCAACATAAATTCCGATCGGAACCAAATTTCAGCAGTATTAATTCCTATCGGAATCACCTCTTCCGATCGGAATTTTAACGACGGGAAAAAATTCCGACGGGAAAAGTTCCGAAAATTCGGAAGATTTTCCTATCGGAAAATGCAGGATTCCGATCGGAAATTCTCAATTCCGATCGGAATTAGAATATGATATCGAATTTCTTTTCAAATTTTCTCAGAAACTAAACAAAAGAGAGCATTGAAACCTTCCAGTTTTTCTATTTAATACATGTCCATTCACTTAAGAAAAAAAACTGCAAGGTCAAGTTCGAAACTGGGTCATGTGACCTTGAAATCTAGGTCACTAGGTCAAATTATATATAAATCTTGTCTGCACTCTAGAGGTCTTAATTTTGGTGGGATCTTCTTCAAACTTGATCAGAATGTTTATCTCAATAATATCTAGGTCAAGTTTGAAACTGGGTCATGTGACCTTGAAATCTAGGTCACTAGGTCAAATGATAGAAAAGGCTTGTCAGCACTCTAGGGGGTCTTCATTTTGGTGTGATCTTCTTTAAAATTGGTCAGAATGTTTATCTTTATGATATCTTGATCAAGTTCGTAACTGGGTCATGTGACCCTTTAAACTAGGTCACTAGGTCAAATTAAAGAAAAAAACTTGTCTGCACTCTAGCGGTCTAAATTTTGGTCAGATCTTCTTCAAACTTAGTCAGAATGTTTATCTCAATGATATCTTGATCAAGCTCGAAACTGGATCATGTGACCTTGAAATGTAGGTCACTTGGTCGAATAATATAAAAATCTAATCTACACTCGAGAGGTCTTAATTTTGGTGGGAGCTTCTTCAAACTTGGTCAGAATGTTTATCTCAATAATATCTAGGTCAAGTTCGAAACTGGGTCATGAGCCCCTTAAAACTAGGTCACTAGGTCAAATTATAGAAAAAGCTTGTTCACACTCTAGCAGTCTTCATTTTGGTACGATCTTCTTTAAACTTGGTCAGAATGTTTATCTCTATGATATCTTGATCAAGTTCGTGATTGGGTCATGTGCCCCTTAAAACTAGGTCAATATGTCTAATTAAAGAAAACATCTTGTCTGCACTCTAGCGGTCTTAATTTTGGTCAGATCTTCTTAAAACTTGGTCAGAATGTTTATCTCAATGATATCTTGATCAAGTTTGAAACTGGTTATGTGACCTTGAAATCTAGGTCACTAGGTCGAAGTATAGAAAAAGCTTGTCCGCACTAATGCAGTTTTAATTTTTGCCCGATCTTCTTCAAACTTGGTCAGAGTGGAATGTTTATCTTAATGACATCTGTTCGGGTAGCTGATATTAAGATGCAGCTTGGGATTGCTAACCAAATGTCTGTGATGAAAGTCAAGGTCACAGTTGCTATAAATAGAAATTCAGTTTCCACTTAATAACTTGAGTTTGCTTTGTCCTATTGACTCTTAATTTGATGTATTGCTAGCTAATATTAAGAGGCAGCTTGGGGTTGCTATCCAGGTATCTGAGATGAATGTCAAAGTCACTGTTGCTAAAAATAGAAATTCAGTTTCTGCAAAATAACTTGAGTTTGCTTTGGCTTATTGACTCCAAACTTGAAATATGGGTAACTTATATCAAGATACAGCTTGGGTTTGATACCACGATGTCTCTGATCAAGGTCAAGGTTACTGTTGCTAAAAATAGAAACTCCGTTTCCAGTTAATAACTTTAGTATAGTACAGTATGTTATGGTACGGTACAGTATTGTACTGGGCCGTACCATACCATACTTTAATATACTGTACAGTATTTCAATGTGTTTTGTTTTACCTTTCATTTCATGTATCTAAGAATCAGGTGAGCGATTTAGGGCAAATTGGCCCTCTTGTTTAATTTTTTATTCTAATAAAGCAAAATAGTAACAAACTATACAACAATTCTAGGTTGTTCAAAAATGTTCAGCAATAATCAGTATTTATACATGTATAATTTGCTATAATTTTGCAATTCTTGTTTCAATTAAAGTTCAAAACAATATTCAATTATATACCCACAATATTCATACATGTATAATTTGCTTTTCTTTTGCATAAGAGTGTTTTTTTTGTTTTTCAATTATAGTCTAAAACAATATTCGATTAGACACCCACAATATTCATACATGTATAATTTGCTTTACTTTTGCATACGAGTGTTTTCTTGTTTTTCAATTATAGTCCAAAACAGTATTCAATTATACACCCACAATATTCATACATGTATAATTTGCTTTACTTTTGCATAAGAGAGTTTTGTTGTTTTTCAATTATAGTCCAAAATATATTCAATTATACACCCACAATATTCAATTATGTAAAATTTGCTTTACTTTTGCATAAGAGTGTTTTATTGTTTTTCAATTATAGTCCAAAACAGTATTCAAGTATGCACCCATACATTATATGACTGGTTAACAGAAAATAAATAGACAATATGACTGATTAAAGATAAATAGACAGTCATGTGATACAGTGTTTATCTGTTTTAATCTTAATACTTACTTATATAAATCGGAGAGCCATATATTTGTCAAATGAGTAACTCTCACAGTTTTTATTTTTTAAAAGGTATTAACTGAAAGATGAATTTTTTTAACTGTCTGTCGTGTGACTGCCTAGTTCTCTTTAACCTTTTATATCTTTTTAAATGTATAATAATATACATGTTATAAGTACAAAAGTCAAATGCAAACTATACAACAATTCTTAGTTGTTAAAACAAGTTCAACAATAATATTCATACAAATTGCTTTATTTTTTTCCATAAAGAAGTAATAACAGAGTAAGAGGGAAGAGAGAAAAACAGAGAAGAGAAATAGAAAAGAGAGAGAGAGAAAAAAGAACAAAAATCTGATGTACAAAGTCATTAGGTGGGTGGTTTAGTACCTAACAAAAATAATAACCTGAGAGGAAAGACTGGCCACCATGTCGAGCAGTTTATTATACATACTAACTTACGAAGTATTGGTTGTCTGTGAAGAGCGCAACAAATGGGCCCCATATTTTCCTAAAAGTTTCAATTTTTAAAGATATTGTAGCTTTGTATTTTTCTGTTTTAATTAACAATGATAACTGGTATTTAAAAGTTAACACATTTGGAAAAGATTGGTTCATTTTGTTCTGGTAAATATGATATTTTGCTGCTAAACTTATTGTGTTCAAGGCAATATTGAGATCTCTTCCGCCAAGTATAATATCAATTTTTGACCAGTCTATATGTATATTTGGACATTTATTTGAAAGCAGTGACTTTAAATTAACCCAAAAACTGTTTGATATTTGACAATCCCAAAATAAATGACATAGTGTTTCCGGTTCTATGCCGCAAAAAGAGCAAAGATTATCGTCTCTTATACCCATTTTAGTTAATAAATAATTTGTGCCTAATATTCGATGGTTTATTCTAAATTGGATCCACTGAAGCTAAGTGTCCTTTGTACAACGAAAAGGGAGACTACATAAGTTTTCCAATCCAAGTTAATGGTAGGGAAATCAGTGTGCCATGTTTGCTTGGCAATTGAAACAGTATCATTTTTATTAAGAGAGTCATAAATAAGCCCACAGCCTTTTTCGCATGAATTTATAAGTTTTACTGATAGTGGTTGAATGGGGTTATTACTATTTATGGCTTTATGATAGTTAAAGTGTCTTAGTACCTCCTAAGTGCAAAGATGATATTGTTATATTGTAAGAAGTTTGTTATATCACCATATATATCCTTAAATTCCTGAAATGAGAGAAACCGACCATTTACATTCATAAGGTCATTAATGAGAAGGATTCCTCTTTTTGCCAGTCTATTATCATAAAATGGTTTTCCTCCCATTTTGATTTGGAAATTATACCAAACTGGAACTTGTAGAAATTCTGACCAGTTTTTGGGGTTTTATTTTAGTAAATAGTGAGGAATAAGCTTGGAACACTTGACTCCAAAATACATTTTTAACTAATTTGACTTGTTGAAGAATGTATGTACTACCAAAATTTGTATAATTTGCCACCAGTGGACATATGTCTTAAACAAGTTTGAAATATTTTGAATTATTTTTATTAAGTCTTCTTAACCAAGTTATTTTAAAAGCATTCATAAAATTTTCTAAATTTATGAATCTTAAACCTCCATTTTCATAGTTTTGTGTAATAATATTTCTTTTAATTTTATCTGGTCCAGAATTCCAAAGATATTTATAGAACAGGTCTTGAATAGTTTTTATGATTTTTGTACTTGGATTTGGAAGACTTATAAAAAGGTGATAAAGTTTTGCTAAAGCAAGTGTTTTAACTACTACATTTCTTCCGATTGGCGTTATTATACATTTAGACCAAGTAACTAACAGTCTTTTTATCTTCTCAATTTTTGAAGCATAGTTAATTTCTACTACTTTGTCCAAATTTGTACTGAATGTTATACCTAGTAGCTTAACATTTTCTCTTTCCCAATGTATACCCCAATCCGGACATAAAGTTCTTTCCGAGCCTTTAAAAGACCCTATCCAAATTGCCTTTGTTTTATCTACATTTACCTTAAGGCCTGAAATACTATCATAGAATTTTAAAACTTTTAAAGCGTTCAAAAGTGATTTTTCAGAACCGTCTAAGAGTAAGGAAGTGTCATCTGCATACTGCGATATACGAAACTCTTGATTGTTAATTTTAATACCAGTTATATTGTTATCTTTTTTAATAAGCAATCATAAAATCTCAGCACACAGAATGAAAAGGTAAATTCTGTTCAGGGCTTTGATAGTCAGTGCGTATGTGTGATGTAGATGTTGTATGTCTTTCATCTGTAAGAATCTCTTCTTCATTTGGCGCAACGTCTTTGTTTGTTGTTGTAAATTCAGAACAAGGCTTATCCTTATTTAACTGAGCTTTGACTCGTTGTGTTGCATCATAATGCTCATCTTTTCTCATTTCTGTTTCACTCATCATGCTTCTGTATAATTCATCATCTGACCATTCTTTTTCATCTGCAAGCTCCTGCAGATAACACAATTATAACAGAAAATGTAAATTTTGTAACTGATATATTGCTTACATGTATTTTCAATTCATATATATTAAGTGTTGTACAAAATCACAGGACAATTATCATTGTATTTTACTTAAATTGATGTTGCTTTATTATGTTGTTTTTTTAACTAAATAATTTTCTATGTACAAATTAAGAGTAAAGATTTAATAGAATATATGCATCATAGCTTATTTATTTCAGACATAGTTCATTCTTCTCAACATTCCTTGGAAAAATGATACCGATGTAAATATTCCAGCTAAAATGTCTTGTTAGCAAAACAATATCCATGAAATGCTAAACTTCACACTCAAACATCAATAATTGATAAAGATAACAAGGGCGTATGTTTCTCATCTGATGAATTTGTTTAGAGAGAAAATTCTATCAGTCTAATAGAACCTTTTACTTCAAGATTTAGTTAATACTTCATTATATTGTTTACAATGTAAAGGACCTATTTGCCAGATATGCCCTTTTACCACAACCTTTAAATCAGATGGAACCTTTAACCACTAACAGATTTTAGAAAATGCAGATACAACCTTTGATTTCTTATCAGTACATCAGTAATAATCAATAATACAGCTTAGATATTTTTACAGGATCTGCATATGAATAAATTAGTCATCTATTTCAATATCACAGTAGCGTTGTTTGTGCCGTGTGGCGGCTGTAAAAAGTCTCCCCGTACATTCAAAAAGGGCTGTTATCAGTTACGTCTTTTGAAGGTCGTTGAGCACGATACTTATGTACTATGTTTATAGTACCTCTAAAATTACTTTTGTTTCAATAATTCGGCGAGTTTATAGATAGGTGGTTTCAATATCCCAGCAAATATTGATTTGGATATTGTCCAATCACCCCCAATGATATACTTCCTGCTTTTTATATTTTGCCTTTGGCGTCGTCTGTGATACATGTATGCAGGATTTATATTCTATGATCCCCTGTCAAAATTCTATTTTGTTTAGTTTCGCCCATTGTTTTCTCGTTTAGGGCAAACCCATTCTTTTATCTGGGGACCATACGCCGCTGAACATGGAATAGTATTAATCTGAAAATACCTCATTGAAGGTTCCATGTTCAATGCCATATGCATACCATTGTTTGGGATGGATCGAAATTGTACTATTTATTGGTGTAATTACTGAGTTGCGCTCAAGCCGGGGCTAGGCGGCGTGGGCAGTTATATACATTCCCATTACTGCCCATGAACAGGCTCAATCAAACCGAGCCTGCAGTATTTTCATATTTGTCGAGTTCGGTGGCTTTCAAAGTTCCCTTTTCATCTATTTTAGAAGTGTGAAAATCTCAATTTTTACCAAAATGTCAGATAGAACCTTTTCATTCTTAGGTGACGTATTGATTTTAAAACACATCTACTTTGCCAATTAATTTAACTTTTACACCCATTAAAAATATTCAAAAAAAATAAAGTGTTGCGTTTTCATTGGCACTCAGTATATTTGTTCTTCAATATGTAAATGTATTCTAAATCTGAAATTTTCAATACAATGAAAATATTTGATTTTGGGTCAAATCTATCGTTATAAATAATTATGACTGTAAATTCCTTGATAAAGAAAGCAGATCTTGCTTTTACAGAAAAACAATTTTTAAGACGAAGTAAATTATGTAGTATGTAGGCAGTACCAGTTTATCACTACTTCTCAAAATGATTGTAGGATTTTTCCATTTTAATCACGTGGGTAACCAGCGTAGATCCTGATCAGCTTTCACATTCATTCAGTCTGGATTGACACTGTTTACTTATTGGTCAGACATAACTTTAGGCTATAGAATCTTGCAATAGCAGTATAGATCCTGATCAGAATGCGAGATTATGCAATATGATATTGATCAACACTGGTTGCGAGTGGAGTAGAAGCCATTTGTCATGGTGTGTTTTGAAAGCAGAATGGAGTCGCTGAAGTCAGCTAACACTAAGAAAACAGGGACAGAGAACACAGGGAATATGTCGTGAAACGAACTATGAACATTTTAAAATGTTTTCAATACACTTTTCTAAATTAAAAGCATAAACTTTTGAAAACCCTAGAATGTTTTTAATGTATTATGCTAAATGTGTAATTTAAATAACATTAAGGATGATCGCCTGGTTTGCTAAAGTAATTTAACTTTTCTAGATATTTTGTCAGGAGTTAGTCTATTCATTAACTAGAAAAAATCAAGTAAAAAATGTAGGGGTCACCGTGCTTCTTTTTTCAAAAAGTTCGATTTTATCAACATACCTCAGAAATTTTGCAAAGTTTTAAACTCGCAAAAATAAAAGGGTGGTGTTTGATGAATCATTTTCAGAGGCTGTTCTGCTAGCAGTTGTTGCAAGTTTTTACCGAATCGGTTTACAGACACATTAAACAACACATCTGTAGCACACATTTTGACTTCCTTGCTTTCGCTTGGAAAACAGAGCACCAATTACCCCACCCACTTAATTATAAAGCAAAAGTTTGTATATCATGAAAATGGAGTAAAAATAGTGCATAGATTAATTTAACTTTTTTTTAACCTTGATGATAGCCATGTTTATGTATCAATCTTCACAATTACACCAAAAAAATATGGGGTCACCGACCATTTAAGAAAAATATTGACAGTTATTTCCAAAATCATCATTTTTTAAGAAAAATGTGCTATTGATGAGGTTTTGTTCTTCTAAATGGTGGTTTTCACCACCAATGGCATTATTTCTGAAGGTTTGCATAATACTATATTAGAATATTCATAGTTTGAAATAAAAAAAGGTCAGGTACTTGACAAATAGAGGAAAATGCCTATAAAATTTCCCCACCCACCAGTTTAAAATGTACAATAAAATTATTTTGTTATCTGGAGCATTCTTAGTATTATCTGTTTTGTATTAAATATAACTATAAATGAAAAAGAAGCTTATATAAATGATTATTACAAAAAATAATGTATTTAATCAAAGGTATTTTGTTTATAAAATTGATATGAAAAAGTATGTTGAAACTAGAGGCTGATAAATTCCAAATAAAACTTCAGCACTCCACACAAATTAGATATTTTAAAGTTTTCTGTGATTTTGATTTTTTAAGTTTTATACATTTTCATATAGTTGACATTAGAAATTAATAATGATATACATGTTAATGATGTTATACATGTTGTCCCTGAATAACACCATTCACAAGTTCACAACACCTTCAGGCTTCAAAACTGTGTTAAAGAAGAAACATATTATTAATAACAAATTTTCTTGGAATATATCACTTTAGCCCTCAGTAAGTAATAGCAATATATGCAAAAAAACATCTGTTAAGTTTAATACTTTTTTAGAGATTCAACCATAATTTTATTAAAGTCTTGCTTATTTGAAAGAAAACATGTGTTATATTATCCCACCCACTAATGCACAGGAAACAATAAAATGTGACTTTGTATAGTTTTTTTCCTTTTGCTCACTGTTGTAGGAATAAAACATCTGAACAATCTAACACTGATAAATCAAACTTTTTGAAAGCATACTTTTATTTAAGATAAAGACTACTTTATTGTAATTAAAAGTTATGAACCCATGTTTCAGATACATGAATATGGTTCATTCATTCTGGAAACATTTGAAGTTGCAAGTAATGCAGTGCTGTTACTTTTCAACTAAACTTCTCTGCCTTCTCCCAGTCATACTAGTTGGAACTACATAAACTTGCTTACATTCTGTATTATGATGTTTTTGTGACTATAAATACCTATATAGCTGGTATATTTAGATTAAGCAATACTATTAAAAGTAAACTTTTAAGTTCCTCACCAATAGCAATATATAAAATATTGTGAAAATACCAAAACATGTGAAATAATCACATTATAAAAAAGACAAAATCTTATTTGTAAACAAGAAATGCAATTTAATTGCATAATTTTTTGCATTTTCAGTATATGAAAAAGTAATATTACTAGACTGACATGTCAGTCTGTGTTGTATTATGTTGTTTAAGCAAACTTGTGGAATTACTGTATTCACAGATTGCATTAAACTTCTATTTGAAAAATCAGTGGGCGTATTCGACTGGGGTTTTTTGTTGACAATTTTTTTTTTGTTGCTTACAATTTTTCATTCGACTGGTTTCATGATAAGATCATGACGTCACAAAATTAAGTAACTTGTCAACGCAGAAAATTCTGCGTTGCATTCATCACGTGACCAAAGAAACATGGCGTCGTACTGTCCAAGCATGGATGAAGATGCTCAAGAGCGTCAAAATAAAGGGTAAAATCACATTTGCGATATTTTTTTGCCATTCCGAAACGTGCCACTTATCGTATTTATCTGCATCTTCGTTTTTGTAGACGATATTTGTAAACAGGTTGGGACAGAGATAGATAATTTGGACGTCACCTTGTAAAATTAGTGGGTGGGGAAAGTGATCATACTTTTGATAGCTTTATTGCATTTAAAGTGTTTGTTTGTGTTTCAAATAAGTTAAAAGGAGTAAATCAAGGGCTTGCTACTGTACAGCAGTATTTTGAGAGAAAAAGCTTTGTAATTAAAGTCGACAGTGGGTCTACTTTTTCTGACAGAATTTTTGCTAGCCCGTTCACCTATCGGCTGACATGCAAATTAATGTGTCGGGTCTGTTTTTACCCGTTTTTCACCATGGCGAGTCGGCAGGCACTTGTTTGTAACCGGGTATCATGGGTATGCAATCGAAAGATGTCGTACTTGGAATCTTCATTTATGGTACAGTGTTGTACACATAGGGACCTGGTTTAAGCAAAATAATCTCTAGATCTTGATGTTGAAAATTTTGATCTATTACTGTATTACAGAAATGGTGCGTAGTAGCCATTAATCCAACGGATATCTGGTAAGGTGACTGGTTTTTAGGGGCACCACATACTGTACCTCGCCATGCCGAACCTACGAAAGCAAAGCCAGACAAGCTTGACTTCTGTTGTAGTCCTATAAATAGCATCTGCAATAGATGGTCAGGTCCAGAAATGCTCTCCCTATGTTCTGAGCGGTATGGTTCCAGTACGCGGGCCCCTAAAACCAGTCAACTTACCGGATATCCATTGGATTAATGGCTGCTGCTCACCCTTTATGTATTATAGTACTAAGTCAAAATTTCAAACAACGAGTATTGAAGTCCATTTTGTCCTAAAACCAGGTCCCTATAGTTGTACGGTCAGAGATATGGCCCGTTTGAACCAGGTGGTTCATTTGGACCATGATAAAAATATCAAAAAGTACTAAAGCTACATTCACTCACAAGGCTTAAACCAGTAGGGGAGTATTGTATTGCTAGCAATTCTCAGTGACTTGTTTTATTTAGCCTTAGCTAGATTTGCAAAGGTTATCATCTAGACTAAACAACTACTTTCAGGCATTGGGACACCATACAACTACAATATGCAGATGGGCTGGTTTTACAAGTGACTTTAGACAGGGCAACCATCACAAGGCTCGAGGCTGGGGGTCAGTCATGAAATTTTGCAATAAGTTTTATTTTGAGTCGGCAAGACAATTACAATGAAACAACGTAAGCTCTCAAAAGCTTTTTAACCGACTATATTTTTAACTAAAGTTGTACATCCCAACTCTGACTTGCACCTCCGGCGACAAAAACAAGAGCTGTCAGAGGAGACAGCATGCTCGACTATTCGAATCATTTGAAACAAATGCAATTTGAAGATTAAAACAATAACAACTATGGCCATACATTCATGTGCAATCAGGAAAAATATTTACAAGTGAATGGTACGGGAGAAATTCTTTTCAAATAACAGAAATAATTCCTAAATGTACCATAAATATTAAACTGAATAGGGGAATAACTATGAAATATTTCTGAATTTGTTAGAAAACTTGTTAGTAATTTTTTATTAGAGACATTTACTTTTAGTCAAATATCAATCACTTCAGTAATGTTACAGAAAAAGAACTGAAATGAAAATATAATGGTAGTTTGAAGTTGATACCTTAAGTATTTGCAAAGTTATCGATGAAGTGCACTTAAGTGAAAATATAAGTGAAACTAGAAATGTGTCCATAGGACACGGATGCCCCGCTATGCATCATTTTCAGACACTCAAGTGCAATGATGGGAATAATACGCGATACACTGCCCTTTCATGGTGAACATTTGTGTCAAGTTTTTTTGAAATCCCTCCATTTATAATGAAGTTACAGCCTGGACAAGAAAATTCTAGTTTTGGTAACAGTGACCTTGACCTTGGACCTTCAGGCTTGGGTATTGTGCGGACACACTGCCTTTTCATGAACATTTGTGCAAAGTTATTTTAAAATCCCTCCATTTATAACAAAGTAACAGCCAGGACAAGATAATTCTATTTTTAGTAACAGTGACCTTGACCTTTGACCTACAGGCATGGGCATGGTACGTGACACACCGCCCTGTCATGGTGAACATTTGTGTCAAATTATTTTGAAATCCTTCCATTCATAACAAAGTTACAGCCTGGACAAGAAAATTCTATTTTTAGTAACAGTGACCTTGACCTTGGATCTACAGGCATGGGTATTGTGCGGACACACCGCCTTGTCATGGTGAACATTTGTGCCAAGATATTTTGAAATCCCTCCATTCATAACAAAGTAACAGCCTAGACAAGAAAATTCTATTTTTAGCAACAGTGACCTTGACCATTGACATACAGGCTTGGGCATGTACGTGACACACCGTCTTGATATGGTGAACAATTATACCAAGTTATTTAAAAACCCAATAAGAAATAACAAAGTTACAGAGCGGACACGATTTTGCAAGAAAATTCTATTTTTAGTAACAGTGACCTTGACTTTGGACCTACAGGCATGGGTATTGTACGCGACACACCGCCTTGTCATGGTGAACATTTGTGCCAAGTTATTTTGAAATCCCTCCATTCATAACGAAGTTAAGGGCCGACTGTATATTTTGCTTAACACAAAATGTAAGCGAAAAAGGGGCATAATTTGAAAAATATTGGAAGAAGGGTTATGGGTCTTGTTGGTTATGATGTAGATTTTGATGGTGAAAATATATTTCAAGTTTCAAGGCAATATCTCAATTAGTTTTAAAGTTAGAGGCAAAATGCATATTTTGCTTGACACAAAATATAAGAAAAAAGGGGCATAACTTGAAATATATTGACAGCAGAGTTATGGGTCTTCTTGGTAATGATGTAGAATTTGATGGTGAATATATATTCCAAGTTTCAAGTTGATATCTCAAGTAGTTTATAAGTTATGGACCAAAGTGCATATTTTCCTTAACGCAAAATTTAAGTGAAAAAGGGGCATAACTTGAAAAATATTGGAAGCAGAGTTATGGGTCTTGTTGGTAATGATGTAGAATTTGATGGTGAATATATATTCCAAGTTTCGAGTTGATATCATAAGTAGTTTTCAAGTAATGGACCAAAGTGCATTTTTTGTTTAATGGACGCCGACGCCGACACCGGGGCGAGTAGGATAGCTCCCCTATTCTTCGAATAGTCGAGCTAAAAAAGAGTTGATAATCATGATCAATGATGATGTTGATGAAATTATGTGATGGTGATGATCCGTGTTCACGGAAATGATAATGATGATTAATGAGGATGATCGATTATCGATGATTATCAATGATTAATGAAAATCAGAGATAATAATAATGATAATGATCAGCAATGGTGATGATTTTCAATTATTGCTGATGATTAATGATGATGATCGATGATGATGATCGATGATGATGAATTTACTGTTTTTCCGGTTTCAGACCGAGAACTAATGGAAGAAATAAGAAGGAATGTAACCAAGTTATCATCTACAAGTAGTAGGATATTAAATCCATCACCTACAATGAACCTAACCCAGTCACTCCAGTCGACTACAAGTACATCAAGTCCATCACCTTCAGGTACATGTTCAAATTTACACACAAGATATGTTATCAGAAAAATGTCTTAAAAAGGATTATGTATAATTATATGTAACACACAAGTAAATTTCAGTAAGTTAAGTACACTGTAAACATCTAAAAGGTTCAACTTAAAACCACTCTTTGCAAGCCTGCATGCAACAGATATTGAACACACTTGTTTTGTGTTAAAAAAACTCGCTGTTGTTCATAATTGAACAGTCATGTGTTCGAAATGTGAACACAAGTGTTGAAAATGAATGGAAATGTTAAATTGAGCACATTTTAAACACTGAGATTGCTGTAAATTTTAACCCAAAATGCATTGCGCACATATCATTTGCATAGTTCTTTTTAATTGAATTTACCATGGCCATTTAACCACTATTTATAACATTTGTAATATTTACCTAGCATATTTATATTGTAAAATACAGGCCGGCCACACAAGTTTGTAATAGAAAAAATAACATACATTATTGATAATGATTGAAATGAAAAGGTACCCTGTAGTTATGTCATTTATCAGTTTTAAGTATTTCCTGGAAACTTAATTTATTCTTATTTTTAAAGATGTATCCACATACATTTCTTAGGTCTGAACTGTTTATTTTGCTCACAGTTCACATCACAAAGGCTATTTATAAATGTTTTAGGCAATAAACACCAACTTTACGGGGTCATTACTCAAAATGATGTCATCACCCAGAAGGTATCTTTTCATTTCAGACGTCATGTGTATGTATCCCATTCTCATTTATTGCAGTTGACAAGGATCTCGCTGCTGCAAGTGAAGCTTCTCCCTCTTGGTCAAGGGAAGCTATACTGTATATGATTACATTATACAATGAACATGAGGAGCAGTTGGAAGACCCCTTGAGAAAGAAGAAAGATGTTTGGCTTGAAATAACAATGAAAATGCATAAGAAGGGGTACCTTTTCAAACAGAGCATCATCGAAAGTAAGTGGAGAAATCTCATCCAATCTCACAAAGATGTCTGTGCACACAATCAGAAGACAGGTGGGAAACGGAAAACATTCCAATACTTTGAAGAGATGGAAAACATCTTGAAAAAACGTCACGATATATACCCAAAGAGTCTAGATGGGAACAATTTTTCACAGGAGAAGAAAACAGCTTATGGCGTTCGTAAAGATAATGTTCCCCTGAAGGACACTTTGTCTGATAAACAGTCACAGGACACAAATAGCAGTAAAACAGTGAAAGATAAATACAAAAAGCGTGGTCCTGTTCAGTCCGACACAGACAAGGAACTTTTAAGATACCTTAGAGAGAAAGAGGAAAGGCGCAAACAAGAACGAGAAGAAAGAGACAAAAGGACAGAAAGTAAGGAACAACAAAGAAATGACTTACTAAGGGAACTCATCTCTGTATTGAAAGAATGACTGATGTTAAAAGAGGTGTATTTTGCAAGCTGTCTGCTGACGCTTGAGAGATTTAGTATATTTGAATAAGATAACTTTGTCGACTTTCCATCAGTAGTTTTGTCTGCAACAATTCAGTTTGCAGAATGATTGCAATTGTCATAAAAACTTTTCGAATTTCTAAATTAGATCAATTTCTAACAATCAATATGTCAAAATCCTATTAAAACGAAACACTTTTTAGGTATATGATTGAGGCATGTTGTGAAAAATAATCTTTTGGCAGGCCGATCAGGTTCAACACTGGTCGCAATGGCCAGTAGGTCAGTATTTGAGTGACAAGCCTCAATTATGTAAAATACCCTGTGAAAGACCAATATTTTTGGTATAAAGTCATACATCTTTTACCGATTTCAAATGTGTATTTGAGAGTATATTGCTTTTTAATAAGAGTTAAAGCAATTCATGTGTATACTTATTTCAGACTGCAACCTTCTAGACCTTCCATCTGAAGTTTTGTCTGTAATAATACAGTTCGTAGAAGCTGATGACAGTAGGTGTATGTTGCAAGCCGTCTGCAAACGCTTGAGAGATTTAGTATATATGAATAAGATGGTGTGCATTTTGAACATAAATGTACTGTCTGATGGATTTCATCCATTATGTAGTATGCCAAACGTGCAAAAACTTGAAATTCATTCAGGTGTTGCAGGTCTTGGAAGCCGCGGACCAGTTACCAGATGTCTCAAAGCTGTGGTTTTAAAGCATTTACAAAAATTAACTCTGAGGCGTTTTCAGTTGAAAGGAGACATAATTGACTTAGTTGATGCATTAAGTAATGACAAGTTGTCGGCATTAAATTGTTTGAATTGTGAAAGCATCACATTGCAGGAGTTACTTTATGTTTTAGACCATGTGCCTATGATACAATATTGCAATGTTAATACTTCACTGTCTTCATATGAAGAGGTGTTTAGGTTCGCAAAATTAGCCAACCGTCTTGCGGGGAAAGTGAATCTTTGCTTGGATTCTCTTGAATTAGTTCCATCTGACCTCCTCCAGTATCCAAGGAGCATGTATCGTGTTGCTTTTCCTTCAGGTCAAATGCAATAGATGTTGGTTGAAAAGTGAACTTTTGAAAATTCCACCCTCCAACATTCACCCCTGACTCATATTTTTGCTGTGTGCTTAATCTCTCAGAATTTTACATATTTTTGTACTTTTATTGTAACAAGTGCTATAAATAAAGCACTCGTTAAAATATCCTTAACATGTTATAGCAAATAGTTATCTTGTGCACGAATACTTTAATGGACATGAAATTCATAGTGTGTTAGTTATTTTCTGTAAAATCCCCCCCCCCCTCCAAAAAAATAAGACATAAAAACATCAACCGACTGGCCCATCCAAAAAATCTTGGGCAGGGTTGCCGCAAACATTCATTTTTTAAGGTTGGCCACAAATGGCAAGGCTTAATTCTTAGATTTTTTTCACAATCACGCGCCTGTGGTCCAATACCATTAACTCAGTAGAAAAATTCAGGGCCCTAATTACCCTTTGTAATAAGCCTAAAGGGTCATTTTATTGTGCTGAAGACAATTCATGTATTATTTTTAAGTGATCATATCATGTTTCTGATTTTAGTTTTTTGCAGTTCCTGTCATCATGGTCCTAGTCAAATAGACTGTAATATTTATGTTCATTTGTTATTAAGCATTTAAATAATTGCAATAACACGACTGCGCCCCTATGCCATTAACTTAGGACACTCATTGCCCCTTTGTTATGAGCCTGAAGGGTTGTATTATTGTGCTGAAGACAATATTCATGTATTATTTTGAAGTGTCTTATCATGTTTTTAATGTTAGTTTTTTTGCAGTTCATGCTATCATGGCCTCTGGGTCCTAGTCAAATGGACTGTTAATGGTTATGTTCATTTGTTATTAAGCATTTTAATAATTGCATTAAACATGCCTGCGGCCATATGCCATTAACTCGAGACACTCAGGGCCCCTTTGTTATGAGCCTGAATGGTTGTATTATTGTGCTGAAGACAATATTCATGTTTTATTTTGAAGTGTCTTGTCATGTTTCTGATGTTAGTTGTTTTATTTGGCAGTTCAGGCTATCATGGCCTCCAGTCCCTAGTCAAGTTGACTGTGTTGTTCATTTGTTATCAGTTTTGTTTGTTATTAAGCATTTAAATAAATGCAATAAACTTGTTTTAAACTATACACGTTTTATATTATATTACCCCATTTTTGGTTATTTTGCTTTCGGCAAAAACACAATATTGGTCTAGTTAACTTCCAACAAACCCATCTGAATGACATTCTGTTTATTAACTAAATGCGTTAACAGGTATACACACTTACGAAGAGTATCATTCTGTGATAAATATAGTTGAACATAAAATCACATGGTTACGGACACTACAGATTTTTCACTTTTACCTTCTCGTCAAAAAACTGTCCCACAAGCCAAAGAGTTATGCTAACATAAAAAGCGAATGTTATTTCTGTCAATGGTAATTATGTCTCCACTTCGACTGAAAAATTTTGTCCGCAGCAAATCTCGAAAACTACTTCATGGAATAGATTGAAACTTGGAACATAGTTACATGGCAATTTGAAGTTGTGCACCTTGCAATAATTATTACTCTGGACCATTTTGTTGCAAAGTTATCTCACCTTGTTCATTCTTTATAATGCACACATTGTCCAGGGCATTACTCAAACACTATTCAACTGAATTGCTTGAAGCTTTCACAGATGACACTGCACACAATTTATAACATTTTGCTACATTGTTTTATCCCCTTGTACTTTGGTTTCTAGTTAATACAAAGCATAACTTGGAAACTACTGATTGGAATTAAATGCAACTTCACACATTGATTGAAAGATGGTAGAGAGCAGTTCCATTTAGAGCAGGAGGTTCTACACTTGGGTCACATTGTTACATAGTTATCTCCCCTTGTACTCTGATTTTTTTTATAAAATAGTTTATACAAAACTTAACTTAGAAACTACTATTTGCAATTAAATGAAACTGATGGTAATCGGCTGTTGTAGACAGCGCAGTAATTTTAACTCTTGATCACTTTTATGCAAAGTTATCTCCCCTTATACTTTGATTTTCTTTATATAAAAATGATTTTCTTTACATAAAGTTAGACTTCCAATTTTTGTACTTTTTGTCAATAATTTATTCCTCATTTTAACACTTCACCACAAGTTCTTCTAACTTTTGATAGCGGTCATTTTCTTTTCCCTCTTAAATATTTCAAATTTAAGGCAATTTCTTTCATGTTAACCCATGTTCACTATAATTCAATATTTTTTTTAATAAACACTACTTTCCTCACACATTATGACTTTGTCAACGTTATCAAAGTCTTAAAGACTGACCGACATGTGCAAACAACATACTCCCCCTTTTTGAATGGGGGAGCATAATAAGTAGTGATGTTCAGTAAATACTTTCAAAATACATTTATTATGGTATTGTACAGGTTGTTAAAAGCTGAAAAAGATATAGTTGGACAACTTGTGTTTCAAGCTTAGTACTCTATCAATATAAGTGTCATGGAGCTCGATATAATGTATTACAAACACTATCTATTTAAATGTCATAGAGCTCTGTATAATCTGGGTAATACAAAAAGACGGGTCCAGAAACCGACAAATATGCTGTCTCGACTGGTCACTTAAATTTTGCTGTAAATACTAAAAGTTTCATAACCGCTGAAAACCAGTATTTATCTCCTGTTGTCTTCTGTTTTTTTATTTCTTTAATAATTTCGTTGTAAAATGCAAAATTAAAATTTAATTACTCTAGGGTAAAAGCCAATATAGCAAGACAAGATAAAATTGAAATAAGCGACTCCAGACCCTTCTTTTTGTATGGCCCAGTTATAATGTATAACAATGATCTAATTTCTAGCAATCAATCTTCTAGAAATGCCTAGTCTTTTCAGTGCACCAAGTTCTACATCATTGCCATTGAAGTCTCGGATGTCCACAAAATCTTGTGCAGGTTGTTGCACTTGTTCGTCCAACAATACTTCATCCAATTCATCATCGTTCATGATACAAATATTGTGAAGAACACAAGCTGTCAGAATGGTTGTAGTAATAGACCTAATATTTCCCTGTTTGATATTTTGTAGTCGTACAAACCTCTGCTTTAATAATCCAAAAGCACGCTCCACCGTACTTCGTATGCCGGAGTGGACTTTGTTGTAATTTGTCTGTGCATTTGTAAGGTGACCATTATCTCTAAATGGCGTAAGTATCCAGGGTAGATTTGGGTATGCCGAATCCCCCAGAATATGCCGATTTTGTTGACTCAGGTTTTGCCCCTTTTGGAACAATGGAGATGCTCGAAAAACTCTTGCATCATGCACTTTGCCTGGAAAGCCTGTGAACACGTCAATAAAACGCAAATCCTCCCTAACAACGCCTTGTAACACAACCGAATAATATCTATCCCGATTATAGTAATCAAAACCCCTTTCATGCGGTTTCTGTATTTGGATGTGAGTCCCATCCACCATCCCAACTACACCAGGGAATCCTTTTAGAGTCTCGTACAAGTCTGCAATTTCAGCTAACTCATCTTCTGAATGCCAAACTATGATCTTCTGTAGCAAATTTTCTTTGATAAATTGCAACAGATTCCTTACCGCACAGCATGCAGTACTCTCACTTACATCAAACCTATCTGCTATCGATGAGTATTTGTCCAAACTAGCCATATACCACAACATCATAAGTAGCCTTTCCTCCAATGGTTTTTGGACAGAACCACCAGTTGATTGTCGAGAGAGTATGCCTTGTATGTTTTCTGCTGTACATACATCCACAATGTAATCTTTCAGAGACTGAACACTTATCCTGCTCACTCGGAAGAATGTCTTGAATTCATCCAATCGAAACGATGAAGCTACATGTTCCACATATCCTCTCTGACGGTGGCGTGCAGAACGTTTATTTTTCCTGTGAATAAAAATAACACTTCTTTAAATTCAGACAAATTCAGAATAACACTCTACTAGTGTCAGACCCACAATTCGGGCAGAGCGAAATTCGGGCAGCTTGAATTAAAACCTCAATCATCAGGTATTATTTTTCTAATTCACCTATCCTAATCATTGAGGCACTTCATTTTGTATCAATAAAAACCGTGGAATCGAATAAATTAACCTATAACCCGTAATAAAGCACCAACAAAAACTTCAGTATGCTAAATTATTTAACCATCCTATTGTAGAATTTCCCAAAATATATCGTTTGAAAATTGCAATGTCAACACAAAAATTAGCAGCAAAATGCTAAAGCCAATTCAGATGGTGCTCATTTACCAGATAATTTATTTTATTTTTACGAAGGACTATGCCATCATTTTCAGAAACATACAAACTAAAAGTGCTTTTCTATTGTTCTAGTTGTTAAATACCCAGATCGGGAGATATGCCCAGCCTGGTTGAACAACCCTTGGATGACCACAATAAGGAAGCTCTTCCGCAGAAGAGGTCCTATTTTTGGGGATGAATACAGATTCAAAGTTGAATGAAGAAGACTGATTAAATGGCATTTTTGTACAGAGTAGGTCTGAAGCAGTAAGTAAATGTCCATTTTGATGGAAGTTTAATAATAGATTGTTGCAAATCAGCCATTGAACATCAATGATTTTTGCCTGTTTACTGCTGAGTTTGTACACCTGTCAAATCACAAATGATACTTTGGAAATTATTGCGCAAAGAAGCCTGTCAAGGTACCATTTCTTGTGGCTAGAATATGTCGCATTGGATACTATTACAAAGTTCAGGTATGATTTCTTTATTCGGGACGTACACAAAAATGTTCGGCTAACAGATGCTTATATGAAACATATAGGGAAAAAACTGTTCTTAGCCTAATAATTGTTGGCCTAAGACTTAGGCAAACAACTTCCTTTGTAAATAAACATCAAGGCTTTTCATCCTTATATAACAGAGGCCTATAAAAGGCCTCTTCCCAATTCCAAAAAAAAAAATATTTTTCCCAACTGTGGCAGAAACTTTTCCAAAAATGGTAGGTAAGATGTCTAAAAACGGTTAAAACCCCTCCGAGAGGTTTTGAAAATTGAAGTCGGAAAGTTAGTGCTTAATAAAAATTAGATTAAAGTTAAAACACGGCTTTTTTTCCTTTTTTAGTTGGGGCCGTTTATGGACGCCTTCCCCTCAAAAAATTTCTTTAAAATCATGCAGTTTTCCCCAAAAAGTAACTTTACATCATGTTTTTTCATTCCCCTTCAAAGAAAAAAGCACGCTTTTTCCCCCAGCATTATACCCCACAGGGCTTTTCATCCTTATATAACAGAGGCCTATAAAAGGCCTCTTCTCAATCCAAAAATATAGTATTTTTTCCCAATTGTGGCAGAAACTCTTCCCAAAATGCTAGGTAAGATGTCCAAAAATGGTTAAAACTCCTGGGGGGAGTGTTTGAAAATTGAAGTCTGGAAAATAAAGTGCATAATAACTTAGATTTAAGTTAAAAATACCTATATCTATTCAATTTCATAAAGTAGAAAACATCTTTCAATTAATTTTGTTTTCCCAAAATAAACAAATATTGCACATAAATTTCACAAGTGGAAAGGCCAGGGCCTCTTCCCAATTTTCTGATGAAAAGCCCTGCCCCAGAAGTATAGGGCATGGGCCCCTTCCCCAGGCAGTAAAAAAAGCCCTGGTTAAAAATACCTATAACTATTCAATTTTATGAACTAGAACCATTCTTTCAATAAATTTTATTTTCCCAAAATAAACAAGTATCGCGCATTAATTTCCCAACTGGAAAGGCCAGGGCCTCTTCCCAATTTACTTATGAAAAGCCCTGAGGCTGAACGTTAGCAGCGAAAACTACTGTAGTCACTAACCGGAATAAAATAAAATTTCATACTTTCTTTGAGACAGAAGTATGGCAATAGCTTCATTATCGTCGTCAGAATCGCTGTCACTATTATCAGATGCTGATAAACATCCCAAAGCGTCCAAGTGCGACAGAATTGCCACAACTTTTCTTTTTCTTGTTGACATATTAGATACCGGAAGTTACAAACGGTGTGCGGGTGAAAATTATTTGCGTTGAGATCAAATCCTGTTCGACTCGGCATAAAGCGTTGAGCATTTAGTACTTAGTGCGCAAGGTGGGAGGAGCTTATTTTTGCTCAACAAAAATTCCCAGTCGAATACGCCTAGTGAGTCTCTTTAAAAAAACAAAAATGCATGTAAAACTTAATTTTAATGATATATTAAGAAAGATTTTTACCAAAAATACTGCCTTGTTTTCATTTCACAGACAAGAAGTGTAACATGTTTTGCTGAAAATTTGGAATAGATTCATTAACAGTATATATTTGCTTAAAAATATAAATAGAGTAAATTTTTACCCATTTTCAGTACAACAGATAAATATTCACTTTTATTACTCCCACAAGGCTTTTTCAACTAGTCTCACGGGGCCGATAATGGGACCCATTCCCAATGCCAAATAAAGACTATTTTTCCCAATTTCAAGAAAAAAAATCCCAGTTTTAAGAAAAAAATTCCCATTTCAACAGAAATAACTTTTTTTCCAATAAACTAAATACAAAAAAGAGAATAAATATAATCAAGGGGCTTTTCAAATGACAAAATTAGATTGTTTACATTTGATCAGTGATCTGTGAAATTTACATTCCTTAAATTTATGTATGCAACCTGTGTAAAACCAGTGTATACTGTGTAAACATTTCCCAATTTGAGCAGGGGCCTTTTTCCCAAAACCCCCTGAAAAATCCCTGTCTCAAGACAGCTTCTCAGGTGGCATCTAACAGTATGAAAAATATGATATAACTAATAATAAAGAATATCCTTGTTCGGCGGCAACTTTCAAGGAATGTATGGGGTTGTGGTGACTGTCACTTCACTTTTTGGACCTACAGTGCAGTGTTTGGCAACGGGTTATGTGGTAACCAAAAGTAATATAGTAGGATGAAAATATAAAGGCCTCGACCGAGATTTTACTGTAGGATCTCCACAGCAGGAAACCGCCAGGAATAGAACTTCAGATCTTTGGCATACTGCAATACTCTCACAATAGGTCTAGTTTGGCTGCCTGATAATTATGCCAATTGCCATATAGGCTCTATTTCAATATCTTAGTTGAAAAATTAAATACAAATCAAGATTTGACACTACAGATTTGCAGCTTAACTACACTTTGAATTGACAAAAATGATCCTGCAGATTTGCAGCTTAACTACACTTTGCATTGATGACAATGATCACTAAATTTGCCTTTATTTCACATTTCATTCAAAATTGCAGTCTTTACCGAGCAAATTTTATTGAAAAAGAGTTGGTGTACTATAATTCTTGTAAGTTAGCAGAGTGACAACAACAAGGAATGGAGATCCGCATTTTCAAGACCTCAATTTTTTTCAACTCACACTGAAACATAAACTATAAAGTGATAAACAATACATTACCAGTTCTCCACTGTCATGACTGTGTCCATTATTTACAAGATAAGTAGGTCAATAACAATGCTGTAATAAGCCAGTGGTAATTAAAAAAAACTCAGAGCTAATGTCCATTATTTACAACATAGCTCGGTATAAAATTCATCACCAACCAGCCAGTCTGACAAAAAATATTTGGTTGTTCTTCCAAGTCATTCCAAAATTGTTTTATCGTCCTTGAAAACAGGTTGACCTTTGCGAGCATTGAAATCACTTGCTGTGAAAATCAATATTGGCCCGGTACACGTTCTCTACCTGTCTACAAGGTATAGCTTTCCATAAAATGACAATGCAATGATATGGAATGGGCTAACTAAGCCAGACGGACAAAAACTAGCTTTCAATTTCGCGTTGGAGGACGAGCGGAAGTAAAGCGTTTTGAAAAAAAATGACTGTCGCAAAATATTTTCTTAACCCACGGACGAATTTAAAGTGAAAATCAATAAATTTAGAACATTACTGATAAATATGTGTTATTTCCTTAATTATAGCTACTCAATAACTTTAAAATACCGCTGTTGAATTTTAACGACAATTCGTCCTTTTGCGGTAGTTAGCACATGCGCACTTAACCAGGCGATCATCCTTAAATTAATAATGTTTATAAAAATCGGCAGATATTATCGTGTGAGAAAATTAACTAGGTGAAAAGTCATGTAACAGTCGTGAAACACGTTTCAATTTGATCTCGCCCGAGCGGCCTCTTATAAAAACTGAATATATTAGTATAAATTGGTGCCATTAATATGATACAATTAATACCAGTGTTCTACTATTCTTTAATAGATTCGTAAAAAAATAGTCCTTGCTATTTTATGTTGGTCGTTCAATCTGGCAAACCACACGTGTTTCTGACAATGTATAAATGGTCCGGATCACACTTGACTAGAGCCCATTTGTGTAATTTTAGATTTTATCTATTGTGTATTATTTAGTGTGGGTTTTATATTTTCATATGAGACTAATACAGTTGCGTGAAATCATGCCAGCGAAAAATGTCAATAGAACAGCATTTCTTTCAGGCGGCATCGGTGGCTAAATTTGTCGAGCTTCGTACATTGTAAGCCGCTGGTCTTAGGTTCGAGTCTCTGTCAAGAAATATTTCTTATCTTCCACAATGTGTTCAAAATTTTCTCGACACTGTTATCTCCTCCTCACTAATTGGTCGTATTTGTCAGTCTGATATAAGCTCTCAAATCTCAAGCAGCTTATTGGCTGAAATTTCAAGCATCTGGTTGGCTGAAATGGCGACTGGTCGACTGGTGCCTGTACAATCTACTTTGCACCTTTCCAAGAATGAATGTAAAGACTGATATACAGTACTTGCCTCCTCAAGAGAGCAATCTGTAATTTCCATAGCGCACCATTATGGAGCTTTAATAAGTTTTGAGCAAATTATGAGTGATATAACTATTGTCATGCGATTTTTTTCTTTAATATCAAAGTAAACTGCTTTTTGTAATCTGTTAGAGGGTTTGTGTATTTTTTTTTCAAAAAAAGAACTGGCATGCAATGTATGTATTTCTCAAGATACAGTACAATATCTTCATTGTAGAACTTTAGAATTCTTTCGGAAATGTTATAATTTCACATAACTTAAACCTTTTCTACGAAATAGATAGAGGTAGTGAAGTACTTTTCTCTTTCTTTGTTCTTCATCTTTCTGATCCGAAGTTTATAAAACTGGAGAAAGATCTTCTTTATTTTTGAAGCCCCATTAAAATCAATATTGTTTTTGAAAATATATAATACGTGGTGGATACGGAAGATGATCTCATTTCAACTGTTCCAAATAAGACCAAGCGTGATGAAGTAATCACCCTGTCAACCTGGATAACCTGGTACGCTTCGCGAACGGCACTTCGCCGCGATCACGGCATGTGGTCGCTTTAACGTTGTCAATGCAGAAGGGTTTGTAGGGAAAGGTAAGAAATCGGAGAGTTTTAGCTAGATTTCTAAATAATACTCAAACCAGTACAACCTAAAACTACTGTCACACTAGGACGGCGTTCCCGCGGCGTTCTCAAAATATTCCGAAACGCCGTAAAACGCTGTGGGAACGCCGTAGGAACGCCGTAGCATCGCCATTAAACGTTGTGCAATCGCCTAGAACGTCGAGTGACGGCGTTTGTGTTTTGTTGCAAATTACAAACGCCGTGAGATCGCCATTCTTGTGAAAACGCTGTAGGAACGCCGTGCAATCGCCGTAGGAACGCCGTACGATCGTCCAGAGCGCCGCGAGAACGCCGTGAGTATGCCGTGAGGTCGCCACGGTTGTTGACGGAGATTGCATGGCTTTCATATGGCGATTGCACGGCTTATATCCAGTGATCAGGGGGTCTGAGGCATGACGTTGACTCTTCAGAGATCTGTTCAAGAATGATATATTTTGAGCCTAGACAAGCTGTGAACGCGCCGGGAGATCGTTGTACCAACGCCTTGTGCGCAGTAGGAACGCCGTGAAGACGTAGTGCATCGCCTACAACGTAGTAGGAACGCCGTGGGATCGCCGTCTAATCGTGACCAAACGCTGTGATGTCGCCACAAGCTCGCCGTGCAAGCGCCGCGGCATCGCCATGAACGCCGTGAAAACGTCGTGAAAACGCCAACAGGTGGCGTTTTCATAAAAAATGTAATATCGACGGCGATCTGATGGCGTTTTGAGAAAAAGTCAGAACGCCACAGAAACGCCGTAGAAACGCCATAAGTGTGACACTAGCTTTACGGCCGTCCAGTTATCAGACTGCATGATTTTAGTCTTCTCTTTTACATTTCAGGGATGATTTATTAAAATATCAACAAGACTAGCTTTGATTTTTTTTAAGTTTTCGAAGCCTGGCGGCCTGGCGGCCTAGCGGCCTAAACATAATATTTATTCATAATTTATGTTTATCTTTATGTTAACTTAAACATGGACACGATTGTCTATCATTTAATATTGTGATACTAATGTGATATTTCGTCTTTCAGCAAGCAATCTGTGATAAAAGATAACATTGTGTTTGTCAAATTATGTTCTGTACTGTGATATTTTTTGGTATAGGTTACTTAAATTTGACATAAACTGTAATTGCCTCTCTAGGTCATGCCACCCACAACAAGGACCGCATTGGAAACAAGGGCTTGCTCTTTATTGCGTTATCCTTGGTGTTAGGAAGCATGTCATGGTTCTCTATTTATTTTTAAAATTTAAGTAATCTATAATATCTTAACTCTTTGAAATTTATCAGTTCATCTGTGTATATGTCTTTTATCTCATGAACCATTATATGTTATCTATGCCGAAATAAATTATTATTATTATTATTATTATCTTTAAAACGGCTTGAAATCGATTTTTACAGCATGCAATGTACATTTCAGGGATAATTAAGTAAAATATCAACAAAAACTAGCTTTGATTTTTTTTAAGTTTTCGAAGCCTGGCGGCCTAGCGGCCTAAACTTAATATTTATCATAATTTATGTTTATCTTAAAAACGACTTGAAATCGATTTTTACAGCATGCCATTCATATTTCAGGGATGATTTAGTAAAATATCAACAAAAACTAGCTTTGATTTTTTTTAAGTTTTCGAAGCCTGGCGGCCTAGCGGCCTAAACATAATATTTATCATAATTTATATTTATATTCATATTTAAGGGATGATTAAGTAAAATATCAACAAGACTAGCTTTGATTTTTTTAAGTTTTCGAAGCCTTGCTTATTATGATAAATATTAAGTTTAGGCCGCTATGCCGCCGGGCTTCGAAAACTTTAAAAAAAATCAAAGCTAGTTTTTGTTGATATTTTACTAAATCATCCCTGAAATATGAATGGCATGCTAAAAAAATCGATTTCAAGTCGTTTTTAAGATAAACATAAATTATGATAAAGTTTAGCCCGCTAGGCCGCCAGGCTTCGAAAACTTAAAAAAAATCAAAACTAGTTTTTGTTGATATTTTACTAAATCATCCCTGAAATATGAATGGCATGTTGTTTTAAAATCGATTTCAAGTCGTTTTTAATATAAACATAAATTATGATAAATATTAAGTTTAGCCCGCTAGGCCGCCAGGCCGCTAAGCCGCTAGGACGCCAGGCCGCTAGGCCGCCAGGCTTCGAAAACTTAAAAAAATCAAAGCTAGTTTTAGTTGATATTTTACTAAATCATCCCTGAAATATGAATGGCATTTAAAAAATAAAAGCTAAATCATGTCGATAACTTTCTTATACACCCCTGCAATTTACATTATATCTGTAAAAATAGATTTCAAGCAGTTTTTAAGATCAATGTTAATTGCGATAAATTTAGCCATCTTCACGCCGCTAGGCCGCCAGGCCGCTAACTTCACGCCGCCAGGCCGCTAACTTCACGCCGCCAGGCCGCTAACTTCACGCCGCCAGGCCGCTTGGCCGCCAGGCCGCTAACTTCACACATCTTAAGAAATTGTGTAAGTGATGATAAGAAACACAATCATATTTGAAGTTTGAAGAAAATCCCGCAAGAAATATAGATTAAGCACAACGAAATGACTAAGGGCCAATAACTCGGCTAAAAGTAAGGCAAGCTGAAACTAATGAAGATATGCTAGCTAGACAATGTGACAAACGTTACTGAGAAATTTCAATGAAATTCTCAAAAAGGTTTTGGAGAAGGAATGTGGACAAGTTATTAGTATAGAAGTTACTATGCTTTGTTTGGTGACAATCCTGTAAAGTTTCAATGAAATTCCCCAAGTGGATTTGGAAATGAAGCATAAAGCATGGGACATGATTTTATTAAAGAATTTTAGATAGTAAATAAAGATTGGTTTATGTAATGCAACTATTCAGTAAAATGCCAAATGGCCCATAACTCGGCGAAAAAAAGCCGAGCGGAATCTCCTGACGATATGCAGAACTAGGCTTGCTGACAAACACTCTATTAAAGTTTCAATGAAATCCCTAAAATGGTTTTGGAGAGGAAGCGAGGACAATATTTTACCAAACTGACATTTCGGACGGACGGACGGACGAATGGACGGACAGTGCCATTACTATCCCTCCGTCCGGAGGCATAAAAGAATAGTGGCATATTTAATACGAGTTTCCATGTTTACAACTGCAATACGAGTTTCCATATTTACAACTGCAATACGAGTTTCCATATTTACAATTGCAATACGAGTTTCCATATTTACAACTGCAATACGAGTTTCCTTATTTACAACTGCAATACGAGTTTCCATATTTACAACTGCAATACGAGTTTCCATATTTACAACTGCAATACGAGTTTCCATATTTACAACTGCAATACGAGTTTCCATATTTACAACTGCAATACGAGTTTCCATATTTACAACTGCAATGAAACGTTGAGACAAACGAGCATTTTACTTTATTTATGTATACACGTTTCTTACAGTCACTAAACAAGCCATTACTTGCAAAAGCGATTCATGATTATCTTTTACGATTTTCATTAGCTTTAACAAAAACTCCCTTTGCTTAACTTGTTATATTATATCGAAGAGCACCTTTGAACCCATATAAAATACTGCATCGTCAAATTCCGTTCAAAACACGTTAGTAAACACGTGAACGTCTTCATGTGGATTTTCTTTGAGAAACACTGTACGTTAAATTAAATCGTGGTAAAGCAATCTATATATACGTTTCCTAAAAACGCAGTGTCATTTTGAGACGATGATTCATCTTGTGTTCGGGTAGCAACTCTCTCTCCAGCGAGGTGTTTCGTCTCCGTTGGCGACACACCTGTGTCGTTGAGATCACTTGACACGTCTGTTAAATGCCTTGGAAATATTCCGTCCATATACGGACTGTCTAAATTCTGTAGCGTTTGTGACACATCGGCATTGCAAGTGTTGACATCTGAGCTACTGTCCAGTGTTTTCAGGTGAGTAAGGCTTGAACTCAGATTAGTTAAACTGGTTACATTTGATGCGTGTTCACTGAGGGTGTGTGCACAAACGGACCTATTTCTGTTATATAAAGGATTGTGAAATTCAATATCTGGCACGGGTCTGTGATCTCTGCAAATGGAAGAGGAACGTTAATGCATAAACTGGCTGTCAATTTTTGTTCAAGCCATGTCTTACCAATTTATAGATACTCTAAAAATAAAAAAGTCGAACTTGAAAGTGATTGGCTTATGTGGAGAGTTTGACTCAATGAATTATTTCCGATAAACTTTATTTTAAAAATTATAATTGGCAAAGGTAATGAAAATGCAGCTGAACTTACAATGGTCATTTGGGCTTATAACATATATTTCCTGCGTGTTGCGATTCCTGATATGGCTTATCCACTTAATACCAGCTTGCCTTAACATTCATAGTTGAAATAAGGCCATTATTTGATCAAAGACAGCTCTTTGCAAACCCATCTTCCTTTTTATTGTGAAATAAGACATGTACATGTAAAGAGGTTGCCCGCAAACAGTTTCTTTAATTAAAGCGGGACAGCGACGCCGACGAAAAAGTGAGTTTAATAGCTCGATCTTTTCTGCCTAGAAAGTTACCAAGATATCAGTGATGTTTGAGACCCTTGAAATTAAAATTATGCATTGTCGAATAACTGTGTAAGAAAAGATCGCATTACAATAAAATTTCATCAATTACACACAAAAAAATTATTTCTTATGTGTATACGATCATCATATAACAATGGTAATCGCATGAAAGTTCAGCTGTGGAATTATTTATATCCCGAGATAAGCTGGTATGTAAATCTATATTTTCAGAACACAATTACAGGCCAAAAATTTAAGACATTGTAGTATATTTAATGATACCTTATTCCATGTATACATGTACATGTAATGTTGGAAATATCATAAGTTCATATGATTATGGAAATTTACTATGGCAAAGAGAGGCTGTAGCCCGTTAGCCTAAAATCCTAATTGGTGTCCCTATCTCCAGTCTTAGTTTCACAACATTTCCGTACATGAACTTGTTTTAAGAAACCGTCCTACTTGCAAAACGTATATTATCAGCATCGCCATGCTCCATGTACTCGCTCGGCTATGTTTACTGTTTTATGCATCTTTAGAACCATGTTCGCCGTTTTAAAACATCCGCCAAAACTTTAACTTTAACTTGGCGACGTACATGAATATAGTTTGCTAATAAATATTTTGACTTGACTTGGTAACTGTCATGATTTAAAGAAATGTTACTTTGACTGCCGAAGTATTACAACGTTTCATAATGTTGTGTAAATACCCTGGCAGTGGCAGTCTTGCAGCATCGTCAATATCATCCTCGTCCTTAAATTCTTCTTGTTCATGCAAACCTCTGTATAGAAATTATTTAAAATTTTATTTAAATCACAGTTATTATGAAGTAGAATGGAAAAGAAGCGCTTAAAGTCACTGAACAAAATTAATGCAAATTTAATAATACAGGCTTAATTTGATTGAGTGTATTCATTGTGTGCAGCAGGGAATAATGGATAGTCAAATTTCTGCCTGACCTAATATTTAAACAAATGAACAGAACATATATCTATTAGAATTTATAGTTCAGACCCAAGCAACTCACGACTAAAATATGTTTTGTTCAGTGACTCTAAAGTGTTTGATCTTTATGAAAGCGCTACATTTGTCATACCGGAGACTCGTGACTCGTGCAACGGAATCTTGATGGTACTGATAGCATATTTTATATACCAACTAAAAATGGGATATAACGAGATCATTTAGCTGAGGTTATTTCTGAATTAATAAGTCTTAATTATTTAATGACACTGATCTATTTCTATAACACAGAAAATATTTTGATGACATTTACCTATTACTGTGATACAGACAAAATATTTTGATCTCATTGACCTATCACTTTGACACAGACTTCATATTCCGATGACACCGTCATTTTACTGTGGCAGAGACTTAATATTTTGATGACACTGACCTATTACTGCGACATAGACTAAATATTTCGATGAGACTGACCTATTACTGTGACAAAAACATTTCGATGAGACTGACCTATTACTGTGACACAGTGACATGTTTTCCTCGGGATGGTGAATGTTACTGCCCGGTCTTAATTTTGGAATGCGTCTCCTGAGAAAAGACGTCATGGAAACAATAAAAATGGAAACAGTTGGGTTGTTTAAAGTGTGTGAAGCCGGAAGGGCTTCTCGCATCCTTTATATTGCATCGTTCGTACCAAATAAAAAATATCTTGAATAAGCATCGCTTGTCTAAAGTTTCGTTATACTCACTATATAATAAAAACATAAAACCTATGAATAAGCATATAGTCAGGCGCTTGCATGTTGATTTGGAGAAGTTGTTCTATGACCTGTTCAGAATGCAATAAAATACAAATTTCTTCTTCAAAGTTAACTAACAAAATAAAATGCATGTTATAAAATTGTATATACATACTCAATATTTATCCCACACATGCAAAGATTTTTCTCTTTCATTAACAGATAAACAACATCGCAGACATCACCAGTAAAACACAAACTTTACCCCCATCTAGCAAATTGTAAGAATAATTAACGAATAATTATTGAAATTATTACAATTATTAGAATAAGTATAAGAATTATACCTGTAGTATCGACAAATCAACAAAAATGTCGCCGTTAAAACCAGTAACAGCAGAATGAAAGCCGCAAAAATTCCCAACACTATGGAATTTAGGTTTTTCTCTGGATGCAAGATGTCGTAATCCGGAACTTCATCCCGGCCAATGTCGTCACCTTCAAAACAAGCAAAAACAATTTATTATTAATTACGATCATTGAACTATCAACGTTTTATTTTCGCATTGAATTTCAGCATTAATACTTTTTTAGCTAATGTATTAAGTTGTTTGAAAGATCAAATTGGTTCTTATAGCGAGTTTTGTGAAATGGTTACTCACAGTAAACGTTCAAAGACGTTAACGTTAAGGGCTTACCACACTCCCTCCAATCAAGTTAATCGATAAAAAGAAAGTTATCAAATTCTCAATAACGGAAAATGCCGTTTAAAATAGATTAAATTAAAATAGATGAAAAGAGAACTTTGAAAGCCACCGAACACGACAAATATGAAAATATTGCAGGCTCGGTTTGTTTAAGCCTGTTAATGGACTGTAATGGAAATTTGCATATAACTGCCCACGCCACCTAGCCCTTGGTTGAGTGCAACTCAATATTTACACCAATAAACGGTACAATTTGGATCCAGCGCAAACGATGGTGTGCATACGGCGGTGAACATGGAACCTTCAATGCGCTATTTTCAGATTAATGTCATTCCATGTTCAGCGGCGTATGGTCCCCAGATAAGATGATGGGGCATAAGGTTTTTCGAAAACGTAAAATCATTGTAAAGCTTAAACAAATCTCAATGCATACTCACTTGTTTTTCCTGTGTTTATAAAAGTAGCATTTGAATCAGCTCTTGGTTCATGAAAATCCTCTGGTCCAGGTTCAACAAATATGGCCGACAATTCATCGGTCTCTTTATCTTCGCGGTTCTCGCTTATCATCGCCATTTGAACTGACACTGATGAGTTACTTGTTACATTCGTTTTTATTTCGTCGTTTGCATAACTTGGCACGGTTTGTTCTGACACCAGGTCTTTGTTTGAGGAAGACGCATTTGATTTTATTAAAGAAGGCGTTTTCGTTGTTAATGCCGATAATAATGGTGTTGTTGTTTTTATTGTTGTAGTAGTTGGATGAATGAACGTATATGAAGCATGGAAGCCATTTGCTTGCACGCGACTGTCTGATGTGAACACAATGTACAAAGAATTAAATCCGGAAGTAACTGAAATTGGAGGTCTATTGCCACAAAGTGTCATTAAAAGTGTTGATGTCGAAAAATTGCCGTCGTAAATATCAATTTTGTCGTAAGCTGTTCTGCAGTTGGATATCAAATGATCTTCAAGCTCTATTGAGCTAAATCTTAAGAAAATTCTCGAGTGGTTCGGAGCTAGTATATGCCAATTACAGTTTGACAACGCTGGGTAGGAGCTCGGCCACCGAGGAGACGAAATTTCTCCGTTGTCCTTGGTCAGTGTTGCCTCGCAAGGCCAGTCTGGAAAAATTTACAGTTCATTTTTAATTATCTGACATTATCTTAAAATTTATAGTTGAAAATTCAGTATTGAAAATTAGCCAACACCGCCCAGCCCCAGCTTGAGCACAGCTCGGTTTTTACACGCGAAAATAGTAAACGTTTGAAACCAAACAATGTTATGCCTACATGTATTACGGTGAGCATGGGCTTCAATATAGTATTTTCAGTTTAATGAATAAAAATTATATGCTGAAATTTGAAAGTTCTTATATAAATCTTCCTTGCTGTAATTTCTTGGTGAGTAATGCTCGACGAAAGGGCACTTGTCATCATATGACACATTCAGAAAATAAAGTAAAATTAAAAAAAAAATAATAAGAAAGTGCTTTCAAGAGAACAGTGTAAACAAAAAATTGCAATATGTACCTGCATTCGATTAAAAATTTATTTCCTTAACATATAATTAAGAATGGTTTAGAGAAGCCATACACAAATACATACCTCTTCTCTTAGACCAGTAGCGGGGATAATAATAATTATAGTAATAATGATAATAATAAAATATAAGGTCGAAAACTTAATATTCAAACACATGTACTGAACGACTTTTAGATGTGAATTTGGCTTACCATTGTAGTCGTACATTTATGACGTCACCTGTAGCAATTAACCAAATATAGTAGTTTTAATACGCTTGATACCGAAGTCACACTGTTTTTTTTTTCTTGTAATACCTGTATAGTAAAACATCCTAAATCCCTGAGCATCATTTTCTGCATTCGTTGTAAAGGTCACTTCAGCTTTATTACTCGAGGTAGTGAACTGTGTCTGATAATTTTCCATGCATGTCCTCGATTGTCTCCCTTCTTCACTGTACTCGGTGAAAGCCAAGATGTCATTTTCAATACTGCATGGTTCGTGAGTTTGATAGCCAATGTCTAAGTGGTATATTTCAAACCGTATTATCTGCAATATCCAAACGTGTTTTTTGACACTGTCCAAGGTTATAAAACTAAATATGGAAACCAGTCTCAAATCTCAAGCATCTGATTGGCTGAAATGGCGACTGGTTGCTTTATTTCTTGTATATTATAGCCGAAATTACAATATATATCCTGCAAAAGATCCATTGTAATTAGATGAAAAAAAAACTTTAAGTCCACGACAGACATGACAATATTGAAAGGTTCGGTGTGATTGAGCCTGTGTATAGACAGTAATGGACCTGTACATGTATGAATATTATTATAGTTTACAAACTTAATGTATGATGACGACCCAAACAAATATACCCTGAATTCCAGCACTTCAACCGACCAGGTGCAATTCAAGTGATGAATGTACGGACGCGGCCAGTTCGGCGACGAGATACATCCACGATCTTCTTTCAGTATACCACCACAATCTGTAAAACAAGAAGTTTCTGTCTGCGGATTTCGCAAAAATGCGCTCGAAGACTTAAGTCAGTTTGTTGACAATAGGGAGTATCTGTGTCATAAAATTCAAATTTCCGTACGTATGTATAATTGGAATACGTGTAACGTATGACATTTTGTAATTAGGTGCGCTTATAGGCTTATTAAAAATAACCAAAGAAAGAACGATGTAATCTGATTTTCCGGTCTGAACCCAATTACTTATCCAATTCATACTTGACCATTTATGTTTCGTAATTTTGTTGTCGGTATGCGTTTTCTTTCAAAAGGATATACCTTGTCATTCAAGTTGAAAAAATATATAGTACATTTAAAACGCGAACCGTGGATTGTTTCTGTTTTTAAAAGTATAAAATATACGTAAACAAATTATGCAGTTTATATACATTTGTATTTCACATCCCCCAGTCGCAAGAAACCGGCCTCACAATTTGGATATAAAAATGTACGTCGTATTATTTGATTAACAAGAGCCAGTCGGAAACGACAGCACGCTCGACTATTCGAAGTCAGACATATTTAAGCACATTTAAGACTGGGCTTCATTTAAACTGGGGAGTGATTCA
The DNA here is from genome assembly GCA_038501625.1 of Corbicula japonica. Taxonomy (NCBI): domain Eukaryota; kingdom Metazoa; phylum Mollusca; class Bivalvia; order Venerida; family Cyrenidae; genus Corbicula; species Corbicula japonica. The sequence goes on from JAZAYU010000016.1 coordinate 4,337,886, forward strand.
GGAGTTTATGACACCCAACACACACACATGAACAAAAGTTTCTTAATCCAAGTTAGGAAATCAATAAATTACACTTAATTTATTATTGTAGTTTTTTTAGAGGGTTTACACAACCCAGTCCATACACCCCTGCCCACCTATAGTGTGGTGTAGTATAGTAAGTATGGTATTGTTGTTGGTGGTGTTGTTGACGGTGTTGTTGGTGGTGTTGTTGTTGTTATTAGGGTTTTTGTTGGTTGTGTTGTTGGTGTTGTTGTTGTTGGTGGTGGTGGTGTTGTTGTCAGTGTTGTTGCTGTTGGTGGTGGTTGTTGATGCTATTGTTGGTGTTGATGTTGTTGTTGGTGGTGTTGTTGATGGTGTTGTTGGTGGTGTAGTTGTTGTTATTTGTGTTATTGTTGGTTGTGTTGTTGGTGTTATTGTTGGTGGTGGTGTTGGTGGTATGTGGTGGGGGGTGGTGGTAGTGTGGTGTGGTGTGCTGGGTGGTGGTGGGTGGGTGGTGGTGGTGGGTGGTTTTGGTGGGTAGTGGTAGGGGGTGGTGGGTGGTGGTAGGTGGGTGGGTGTGGGGTGGGTGGGGGTGGGGTGGGTGGGTGGGTGTAGGGTGGGTGGGTGTGGGGTGGTGGTGGGTGGGTGGATGGGGGGGTGGGTGGGAAGGGGGTGGGTGGGGTGGTGGTGGTGGGTGGGTGGGTGTGGGGTGGGTGGTGATGGTGGTGGGTGCTGGGTTGTGGTGTGGTGTGGTGTGTGGTGGTGGGTGGGTGGTGGGGGTGGTGGGGGTGGATGTGGGGTGGGTGGTGGTGGTGGAAGGTGGTGGTGGGAGGTGGGTGTGGGGTGGGTGGGTGTGGGGTGGGTGTGGGGTGGTGGTGGGTGGGTGGGTGGGTGGGTGTGGGGTGGGTGGTGGTGGTGGGGGTGCTGGTGGGTGGTGGGTGGGTGGGTGGGTGTGGGGTGGGTGGTGGTGTGGTGTGGTGTGGTGTGGTGTGGTGTGGTGTGGTGTGGTGTGGTGTGGTGTGGTGTGGTGTGGTGTGGTGTGGTGTGGTGTGGTGTATAGTATAGTATAGTATAGTATAGTATAGTATAGTATAGTATAGTATAGTATAGTATAGTATAGTATAGTATAGTATAGTATAGTATAGTATAGTATAGTATAGTATAGTATAGTATAGTATAGTATAACCACTCAACACTTTCAACCAAAGTATGTTAAGTACATCTGTTTTAAACCTTTTCTATAGCATAACCTATGAAAAACACTAACATTGAAACTTTAACCATAATTTCTAAGTCTTAATTCTAATTTCTAAGCGAAAAAGGGCAAAAATTAAATAAAAAAAGCAAGGATGAGTTATGGGCCTTTGAAAATCAACCTGATGTATGATAAAATAAAGGTATACAAAGTTTTAAAGTTGTCGTTTTAATAGAATGAAAGATATGAGGTTTCACCATCTTGCACGCAAATTTTAACCTTAATTTCTAAGTCTAAAAAGGGCAATAATTTGATATAAATCAAAGAAAGAGTTATGGTTCTTGGCATACATAGTCCGGGTCATGATAGTGAACAAGTTTCAAAGCTATAGTACAAGAAGTATGAAAGTAACTAGCTTGCACGCAAACTTTAACCTGTAATTCTAAGTAAAAAAAAGGGCAATAATTTGATAAAAATCAAAGAAAGAGTTATGGTTCTTGGCATACATAGTCAGGGTCATGATGGTGAACAAGTGTCTTTAGTTTCAAAGCTATAGTACAAGAAGTATGAAAGTAACTAGCTTGCACGCAAACTTTAACATAATGAACAAGTGCTGAAAGTTTCAAAGCTGTAGTATAAGTAGTATGGAAGTTACGGGTTTGTACACTAGCTTGCACGCAAACTTTAACCAGAAATTCTAAGTCGAAAAAGGGCTATAATTTTAATAAAATGAAAGTTAGAGTTTTGGTTCTTGGCATACACACTTGGGAGATGATGATGAACAAGTGTGCCAAGTTTCAAAGTTGTAGTATAAGTAGTATCGAAGTTATGTGTTTGTACAGTAGCTTGCATGCAAACTTTAACCTGAAAATCTAAGTCGAAAAAAGGGCCATAATTTGATGAAAATGAAAGTTAGAGTTATGGTTCTTAGCATACACACTCGGGACATGATGATGAACAAGTTTGCCAAGTTTCAAAGCTGTAGTATAAGTAGTATTGAAGTTATGTGTCTGTACAGTAGCTTGCACGCAAACTTTAACCTGAAATTCTAAGTCAAAAAAGGGCCATAATTTGATCAAAATGAAAGTAAGAGTTATGGTTCTTGGCATACACACTCGGGACATGATGATGAACAAGTGTGCCAAGTTTCAAAGCTGTAGTATAAGTTGTTTTGAAGTTATGTGTCTGTACATTAGCTTGCACGCAAACTTTAACCTGAAATTCGAGGTCGAAAAAGGGCCATAATTTGATTAAAATGAAAGTTAGAGTTATGGTTCTTGGCATACATACTCGGGACATGATGATGAACAAGTGTGCCAAGTTTTAAAGCTGTAGCTATAGTAGTTTTTAAGATATCAATAGGTTGCACGCAAACTTTAACCAAAGCGGGACGCCGACGCCGACGCCCAAGTGAGTACAATAGCTCGACATATTCTTCGAATAGTCGAGCTAAAAACAAACGCATCATCTTCAATATCGCTAAAAGTTCGTGTTTATCTACTTGATTTGTTTAAATCTGAGAAAATTAAATAAAACCATTTTAGATAAAATAGTGTCCCTTGATTGTCATGTTTTTCTTTATGGGGTACCTGAGCCACGTTTTGAATTGATTATATAGACAGGAATTCAGAGAATGGATGTCCTGTCTCGTCCTGTACAATATCTAGGACGGTCGCAGACAATGCCTCATTTCTGATAATTTATCACCAGCCAGTATATTTTTTTAAATTGAAATTCGTTTTTCTGCGTTTCGTAACTGTATGAATTATCAAAATGTTTACACCTAAATTCAATTTTTGCAGACTGTTTCTGTATAACTATTTCTCATTTATTGATTTTGTATTTGTGATTAAGTTGTATACATTTGCGCTTTTTAATACGAAGCTTCCTTTCTTAGAAATGAAACGCAGTCACATGACCATCATAAGCCAATCAGATGTGTGCTATTCTGAAAAACGTTAATTAGAGACTACAGTAGAATGATGGTATCCTAGTTACCGAGCAATGTCAGTCAAAGCCAGGGCCTAAGATTATACAACCGAGACTGGTTGTAATGCAGACCGGTCTCGAATCTCAATCGTCAATTGTCTTCATTTCAGTCAATCAAATGATTGAAATTTAACACTGGTCTCCAGTCTTAGTTTCAATACCGAGGACCCTGATCGCTGCCGGAGACATGATAAGTGGGCAAAATCATTTTGTGTTTTTAAATTTTACCGATTCTGTTTATAATAAAATGAGAACTTACTCGTTCACTACACATTTAACGTAACCATGTGTTTTTCATAAGTCGATACCTTACTTTCCATTTGTCACCTTATTTTGTCCTTAGAACAAATATCGTTAGGTATATAACCAAGGTTTGAAATTATATTATTTTAGCTATGCAAATCGTATGACAAGAAGTGTGCGTGTTTTAATGTAAAAAGTGCACATACATACCTAAAGATGGTTTCATTTCAAAATGATGAACATGGACACCGTCGGGTGTGTACAAACCACCAGCGTCACTTCCTGTCACATGACTCAATAAACAGGTGCCTTTTTGAATCTGTAAATCCAGATGAGTATGTTAATTTTTTATATAATGAACCGCAGTTAAAGATACGATTTGCGATTGTTCACTTAATTCAGCCATCACGGTGGCGTGTGTGCAACAATCAACTTCTTTGTTAGTGCAATTGACATCACGTTTTACTAGAAAATACAGAAAAAGCATATCACAGTACAAGTTTGACTTGCCATAAAGTATTTTTTTATCCGAAAACCTTTATTAGGATAAGGTTCTTTTAAGAAAAAAACTAGAAATGTGTCCATAGGACACGGATGCCCCCGCTATGCATGTTTGTCATGGTGAACATTTATACCAAGTTATTTGAAAATCCAATAAGTAATAACAAACTCACAGCCAAGACAAGAAAATTCTGGTTTTAGTAATAGTGACCTTGACCTTGACCTTGGACCTACAGGCATGGGAATTGTACACAACACAACGCCTTGTCATAGTGAACATTTGTGCCAAATTATTTTGAAATCACTCTGTTAATAACGAAGTTATAGCCAGTACAAGAAATTTCTATTTTTTGTAACAGTGACCTTGACCTTGGACCTACAGGCATGGGTATTGTACACAACACATCGTCTTGATATAATGAACATTTATACCAAGTTATTTTAAAATCCTTTTATAAGAAATAACAAAGTAACAGAGCAGACAAGATTTTTATAACAAAATTATTTAGTAACAGTGACCTTGACCTTTGACTTTTAGGCATGGGTGTTGTACACGACACACCGCCTTATCATGGTGAACATTTGTGCCAAGTTATTTTGAAATCCCTCCATTCATAAGGAGCGGACAAGATTTTTACAACAAAATTCTTTTTTAGTAACAGTGACCTTGACCTTGGACCTACAGGCATGGGTGTTGTATGTGACACACCGCCTTGTCATGGTGAACATTTGTGCCAAGTTATTTTGAAATCCCTCCATTCATAAGGAAGTTACAGCCCGGACAAGAAAATTCTATTTTTAGTAACATTGACCTTGACCTTGGACCTACAGGCATGGTGAACATTCATACCAAGTTATTTTAAAATCCAATAAGAAATAACAAAGTAACAGAGCGGACACGATTTTCGAACATACACACACACCGACACACTGACACACACACAGTCAGGGTGAACACTATATGCCCTTCCGCCATTACATGGCGGGGGCATAAAAACAGTGTTAGTATTCTAAGTGGAGATTTTATTGATTATTGAATACTATAAATTATTTTTACGCTGGTTTTGGACACGTTGGGGTCAGTGTCCGTCCGTCAGTCAGTACGTACATTTGAAGATATACAACTTTGTGTTTTTTATTCTGTAATTACATCACTACCTAAAGCCAGATAAAATATATGAAAGGACAATTTTACAGAATCACGCAAGTTATCAAGTTAAATAAGTTACCTTTAATTGCTCCATATATTTGAAAATATTTAGTTACAGGGAGTGTGTTACTTCAAAATAAGTTCAAAGTTATTCTAAACCATTATGGGTTATTCCTTATAAAAATCCATTCGTGATTTACGATTCATTTGACATTTTGTGATGCTGCCGAGATCTGAAGGGCGTGGTTAGATTTGGAAGAGCTATGCCTCTTTTGCAAACTTAGAATCTTGATATTCTTATAGAGTATAGAGACAGGAGAGAGGCAACAAACATGTTCTACTGAAGACCCATTATTTTCTACAGTGTGCCTAAATCCTGCTCAGGGCCCAAGATCATAAAACTAAGTTTTGAGATCAGTCTCAAATCTCAAGGATTTGATTGGCTGAAATGGCGACTTGTCGCCATTTCAGCCAATCAGATGCTTGAGATTTGAGACTGATTTCCAGATTTAGTTTTATGATCTTGGGCACAGATCAGCGCATTAACAGCGTTTTTAACAGATCGCTCTTTAACAAACATTGGTAATCTTTGAGTGTAGAAGCTCGCTTTCGATCTGTTTTACGTGTATATTGAAATCTTTATGTTGGTTTATATGTGCTTCATATACCTTGAATAACAGACCGTCCGTTTGATAATTATCAGTTGCCCAATAACGAATCTGTCCGAAGTTGTGGTGTTTTTGGATTGATTTGTAATAAATATATTGTTCTTTAAGATCTGCTTGAGCACGTTCAGTAAAGTCATGAACTGTTTGAATGTGATTAATTAGCTAAAATAAATGTTTTCCTATTTCAAAAACATAGTGCCCAAGATAATAAAACTAAACCTGGAGACCAGTGTCAAATTTAAAATATATGACTGGTGGAAGTCACGACTCGTCACTTGATGAGATTTGAGACTGGACTTCAATCTCAGTTATTTGATCTTGGATACTGAATAATTAACTCATCTTAGTATTTTATCATTATCAATAAAAGTTCAAACCCTTGTTACTACAGAACACAAAATACCCTCACAATCTCTCGAAAATTGTGATGAAAAATCTCGAATTTAAAAATAATGCTTTGAGTACATATGTGTGTTTTAACTCAAACGCGCTTTCACCGATACTTTCAGAATCGTAACTTTATAATTTGAGTTTCTCAGATGCGTTGATTTTTTAAATCAAATTCAAATTCAGCGACCTTTCAGTAAATCTTGTCCAATCCAAAGCTGACCACACTCACAAAAGTGTCTGTGTTATTATTTCCTGTGAGACAGATCCGCCAATTTTAGAAAATAGCACAATTTCCTGTCAGCATCGTCTGCGGAAATCAAAGCAATGTGTTTGTCAAGAGCGTACGATTTATGCACATCGGCTAGGGCCTAACTTGGTTTAGATATCCGATTGGTTTGGTGTGCATGTATGTTACTTGTGGCTATAAAATGGATGTGAATCGGTTTCATAAATTAATCCTATATAAAACAATACTGTAAAAGTTGTAACAGTCATCATGTTTAAAAGATTATCGCTCATGCATTTTACATTTTGCAGAGGTTCAAATATTGATACGAACAATAAGCACGATATCTCTCTCTCTCTCTCTTCCCTCTCACTTTCCGATTTTCGACAGCCGTTTTATGTATTTATTTTAATTTTGAACGTAAATAATATTTATACATACAACTGGTACAAAAACAAAACAGAGACTCCACGACTCTCTTGTTAAAGTGAATGCACTTTGTAATTAAATGTAATAAATAAAATTTGTCTATGTCAAATATATCACCGCGTCTATTACTTAAATACCGGACGGTTCGCGGGAGAAAAACATGTCTGAAGATCCACTAATTCAAGATCTTTCGTGATAAATAATCAGAAGTAACACTTAATACCTCGAATTACCGCTGCCAATATTTACAGCTCTCTATAGTATTGAGAAGATTTACACTGTAAGATTCCTCTTTGTTAGAAACAAATGCAAACCGAGACTCTTTGATTAATCAAATATATTGCTGTGATATCTGAGAAAGAAGATCTGAGACGCTAAAGACAGAACAGCAATAATGCTAGGATTTTAGTTGGAGTTTTGTTGACATAGTAACTGTTTGTCCATCATTCTATCATCGTGGTTTGATTTCTCAATCGTTTAATCACATACTTCCAAGCATGCTTCAAACTTAACTGTCGCCAATGTGACATGTGAAAAATCATAACAAAAAATGTGAAAACAGTTAAATCTTTATAGTGATCGAGTAATTAAGTTTGAAGGATTTTCGGCATTTATACGAAGTTGAATTTATAAACATAGCTTCGATTCGCTGATTTGTTTTATATTTTCACAACTATAATAAATTACATACTGTATATACAAAAAAGTCAAAATGTCATAAGAAAACAGAATAAATGCGATGAATGTACACAATGTACGTGTTGTTTAAGTAAGTGTGAACTTCACTTTTAAACCTTTTAAGATTTATAAAACTAAATTAAAGCTCCAGTACATGTATGTGTATGTTCCGTGATTAATTATTTTATCAGTTTAAGTTTACATTGCTAATGAAATATGCTGTGAATATTTGTTAGAGATTTACTCATCTACACGTACACTCATCTCCAACCTTTTTATCACCCCACAGTCTATACATTTCCTGTGAGAAGGGTTAAACAGATGAAAAAAGGAAATGTACAACAGTCAAAAAACATATATGTAATTTTATATTTGACCCACAAAGTGTTGGATATATTTTCGGAATAGGCACAAGAGAGCATATATCAAACCTCACGCCATAAACGGGAGGGCAAATAAGTGGTTTTAGACGTTAGAATTACGCTCGTGAAAATATATTGCTGAAAATATACCCTTTTTGTCTCGAAATTAATAGCGTTAATAGGTATGCAAAAAGCGGCATCACCAAGTAACTATCATTTTTATGGAAAGCAGTTGCCAATAGTTGAATAGCAATTCTGACAAGGTGTGATCAGCCGAAGCCTGGTCAAGATATTACTCTCTCCAGCTGTAAATATTGACAAGAAAAATTGAAGGGCCAACATTTATCTCATCTGTGTTATCGGCCACGGATTTAGATTCCGCGTAATTCTTTATTTTTTATCACATTATTTTAATATCAATATTTTATAATGTTATGGATTTGTTTTTAAATTTACAGGATAAACAATGGTCCTATAAAAGTTGGGTGTTCGTTATGATAAAAGATACTATATCTCAGGAATTGGCTTATTTTATGTATGCTAGAAATCTGAAACATCGTAACCAAGGAAAAATAAGTCAATGTGTAGTGTTTGATTTAAATTATATTCGTTTTAACGATTTAAACTATGTTTACACATGCGCTTTCCAATGTAACGTATTTATAAAGCCAATTTGGGATGAGACTGTGATTCAAACAGGACTTCAGAAAGTTCAAAAAAAGAAGGACGGGTTAACACAGAAAAAAATATTCATGCGGCCTCTTTGCATATTTACCTGATAGTCGAACGATCTACAAATAAAGTCCCGCTCTTCCAAGCACTTGCGTGCGCAGGTTTCAGGAGTCACGTGCTTAAAAGTGCGGTCGTTTTGTCCAAGAATTGAGGAGTATGGTGTAGGGTAAAAGTACTCAAGATTTTCTCCTGAAACATTGAACAAAATTATAATCTCAAAACTACTTAAAGTGTACATATGTTTTAACGAAATACACTTAGTCAGACAGGCATTCATGTTTTAACGATCAAAATGAACATTTTCATAATAACCGTAATAAATTAATTGACTTATAACACATCAGTATTACTCGTGTATTAAAATGAAAAACACTTATTCCCTTTAGTAAAATCAATCAAACTGCCGAATGCAACAGGACAATTTAATATCATATTCAACAGAAGAAAACTCTTGACACCGGACGGCGGACATGGTTTTGGTTCCTTTGTCAAACCAAATAAACATGATACGACCATAGCACCGCTGTCATGGTAATCTCGGAAGGTTTTCCTCAACGATGCAAGCGACAAAAACACTTTCTCGAAAATTAATTTTATCGATAAAATTCCGTATCATCTTGTCTTCTTTGACCAGCTTCCTAGATTAATTAATCTCTTACATTGCTCGGCGCTGTCAAATAGCGCGAGTTCCCTATTTTTAATTTCGGCTAGTTTATGTTAGGAGAAGTCTAAAGGAGCAAGAATATGTATAGATGATTAACGGGAAGATACCACACACGGCAACAGTTCATGCATAATTGTTGCTTTAACACTACTAATGTCAATGAAGTGCCTGTATATTGTTCGTTATTTTTGCTTTTTTAACATTGTAAATTCTCTTTCTCTAAGCTTTCTGACTAGTCAGGGTAAATAAGGTCTATACCCAAGGTAGTAAAACAAAATAGATTTTGTAGAATAGTGTCAAATCTCAAGCCTCTGATTTGCTAAAATGGAGACATTCTCAAATTTCAAGCATCCCATGGGCTGAAATGGAGACTCGTTTCCATTAAATCCAAGCTTGAGATCTGAGAATGGTCTTCATTTCAGATGCTTTAGATTTGATACTGGTTTCCAATCTCATTTTTATGATCTTAGGCAAAGATCTGTAGTTGTGTGGTAACTGTTCACTTTCAAGTCAGGAACATCTACAAGGCTTTAAAACAAACTTGTCTACAATATTTTGTAATACTATTATAATTTCCCTTTGGAATTCGAAAATCTTAATCAGCTTTCAGTTGCGAAGTTACGCGTTGTACTGTCTGTGAGAACAATTAATTTGACTGATCAGTAAAATGTTCTGATAGATTTAAAATTCATTTTACGTTTGATTTGTTTTAACTAATTCTAACATCAAAGACATTTGTTTTGTTGTTATTGTTTTGTACATAATTAACCGTAAAACGTGATAATGTTTTATGAGTTGACAAGAACCGAAAAAAAATTCCTATGTTATCTCCTTTCTTACAAAATTATTATCAAATATCTTAAATGTCATGAGTCTTAAATCAATTTAAATAGGCATTATGAAAAGATGTAAAGGACATGAATGGAAAGTTTATTCCAGTTATCAAAGCCAGAGTAATCTAAACCATGCTCGCGTGTAAAATTATGTCTTGAAGTTACATGTTGCAATTTCAATATTGCATTCAAATAGATGAAAAGAGAACTTTAAAAGCCACCGAATACGACATTACCGTTCACTCTGCCTGGCCCCGGATTGAGCACAACTAAGCAATTACACAGATATATATACAACTGTATGTATCGTGCTCAACGGCTTTCAACTGGAGTACTTGATAACACTGAATGAATGAACTGGGAGACTTTTTACAGCCGCATAACACAAACACTGATATTTTAAAGCATAAATACGCAAAACGAGATGATCAGAGGTGATTTGGTAAAATAAAATGGTATGACTTGGATTATTTTCGGATTTTCGGACATGTTTAAGTCTCATTATTATGTTATAAAGAACTGAAGAAGTGCAGGAAATGTCATAAAAAGTTAAAAGAAAACCAAACTTTGCATATTTTCGGTGTGATACTTGACCAGGAACCATTAATATGTAAGTAAAGAAGATTAAACAACGATGAATAAAAAGATGAACGTTGAGAATTTCGATGAGACATCTGCCCAAGGTTATAAAACTGAGCATGGAAACCAGTCTCAAATCTCAAGCATCTGATTGGCTGAAATGGCGACCAGTCGCCATTTCAGCCAATCAGATCCTTGAGATTTGAGACTGGTTTCCAAACTCAGTTTTATAACCTTCAGCCATCATTACTTCCAGCAATTTAGCAACTTAATCTTGTATGAAATGTAATTGTGACACCATTGAAATAATGCATTCGGAAAATATTATATTCAAACAATTAAAATCAGTCTTTAAAGAAATTTTGAAATGACATCATCTTTAATCGTCCAATAAAATATGGTCTTTATTTCTAAATAGTGTTATTTCCTTTTATCGCTGACATTTACTTTTAACAAAACAATTTGGGCAATATACTGAATAACTTACATGTACACTCAGGAACTTATCATTTCAAATAAAAAATTATGTAATTAATAAAAATTATCCATTATATATTCTAAAGATTAAAACAAAAGAATGAACAGTTGTATAATATGTTGTGTTCCGCGTTATTTCATTGAAAAAAAAACAACAACATTAAAATATAAAAACAAAAGCATTACTTGAAAATAAATTCTGAGCGTTTGCTGATTATCAAATAAAACAGAAATTTAATATTTTCTTTGGGTTATCCCGAAATAACGCCAAACATTTATCAGGTTATCTTTGTTTAATCGTAAAATAATTTTTTATTGTTAAGTTTGATCCTAGGCTGATAGTAGAATATGTCATCAAGTCTTTCAAGAAACTTTATTTCCTTGCCAGTCTACCGACCAGATAACGAATTTGAAATATTGCTTATTTAGAATCCATTTCTCAATATAGAGAATTCTTGACAATATTTGACAAAATGCCTTTTTGAGTATGATTGGTCTGATTCGTGAGACCGAGCTGAATTGTTCTTATTATACTCTGATATTCAACTCTCCTATTGCACATTGCTGCGAGGAATTTCTTTTCAAGACGGTTAAATGTTGCTACGAAAAACAAGGCTCTTGGCTACAACAAAAGCCTGTCACATGATACTGTAATGTGCACGCACATTGTCGTACACGTTTTTCCAAGATTTTTTGTTCAACTAAGGCTCGATGTCAGTCAGTCTGAATGCCTGAGTTTTGTGACTGGTCACCATTCTCAGTTTCATAATTATAATCTCGGAACCAGATGTTATCTTGCCCACAAGATAAGTTTTTTTAAAAGAATGTCAAATAGACACGTTTCCGCGGGAAATTTTGATTGAATGAATTTGTGAATCTTCGCTTTAATAGAATCTATACCCCAAGGGCTTCTTCTTATAGACTTCTATCATTTTCTTAATTGAAGATCTGATAGAGTTTAGTTTTTTAATATGTCTACAGGGCTTGTCCTTTATAACTCTTAAGCTGGAGTTGTAACGATTTAAACGACATATTTTAGATCTAGCTTAAAGTTTGTTACTGATATAACAAACGAAGGGGAACAAGGCAATTTCTCCTAAAGGATGCGCATAGCAGTAAGTTAGCCACTTTCTCTAACTGGCTCGAATAGAGGATATTATGAAGATATTTTGGCATTTATCAAGCCTAAATTAATTATACATAAAGGTTTTTAAGAGTATTGGGGTTAATAATGATTAGAAACCAAATGCAGCCCCGTGATGATCAGAGTGATTCAGGGGCTTGGATTCGAAACTAGAGAAATCCTGTAAGCTGTTCTGCTGCAGAAATTGAGTTGCATGTGTTTGGGTTGATTTTGCAAAGCAAATCGGTAGGGATGCCAGCTATTGGCTATATTCTTTTCTGAATCTGCTGTTTCAGCTGGATTGAAAGAAACAAATTTTGGAAGTTGTCGGTCGGACATTAATATTTTGCAAGGTTTTTGATGTCGTGATTTTTGCCTCGGCCAACTGTGCAAAAGTTATTTTGGGCTGTGTTTCAGTGCTCCTTGGATTTTTTCAGGAGTGTTCATAGCCTAAAATTTGTGTTGCCCGAGTAATTCATGGCCATATTTTTGCAGTAAACACTAATTAATTTCTGTTTCAGGTTGTTGTTGAGGATTGATTTCATAGACCAGTTACACGGTGTGTGTCGGCAACTGTGAAATCACGACCGATTACCAGCGTCAGTCGCCTTACCAGTTAAATTAATAAATTGAAGGAAATATAAGGGCGAAATGGCTTCAATGTGGCTTTCCATTGCCCTTTAAGACAGTGAGCATAAATCTTAATAATTTGTAAATTGTGTCAATTTATATTGTTTGTTTAATGCGATATAAATTATATTAAAATATATATTTATAATTGTTTGTTTATGAGACTTTTGAAATATTGTTGAATTCCGCAAGTTGATGTTTGACATATTAAAGTTGTATTATATTTCGCCTATTTTAAGTACTTTGAATGGTATTTTGTGGAGTTGGAAACAATGAAGTATTTATTGCATAAATATTAAAGGAGCGCGTCACCTCAAATTTTATTGCAAAAAGTAATATTACCTCATGGTTCAATCATGAATATAAACCTTAAATAAGCTGGCTTTTAGATGAATTAAAAAATACTTAAAGAGTGGAAAATAAGGCTGGGTACATGTATAAACAGTCAAACCTGTGTTTAAAGACCACTCAATGGAAAACAGAAATGTGGTCTTTGGAGACGGGTGGTTTTTGAACACAGGTGAATTTCTTCTTAAAATAAATCAGAGGAACAAATTAAATAATGATCTTTATCCATGGGTGGTATTTGTTAACATGTGGTCCTTAACACAGGTTTGATTGTTTGTCTGGGCTTCAAGTAAAAATCATTTATTCCAAGCAAAAAAACACGACACATACCTATAAGTTCGTAGTGCATGACATTGTGTTCTCTATCGAACTCGGTTTGCATACCATGAACGTTGGCGGCAATGTACTGGCTAACTTGGCAAGATTGCTCGTTAAACACGTAGTCAAAACTTGCGCACTTGAATGACGTCTCTGCAAGGCACAGCTGTGCGCATGCGTCGAGGTTTACCCCGAGCACGATCTTCCCATGGATTTGAACGCCCTCTACCGTCTGTAGAGATCCGTATCCGAAGTTGATAAATCTACCGAGTGCACCATCTGTAAAAAAAAGTATTTAATAATATATGTTAAGGATAATAATGCTTAAAGGTATATGTTGCTTTCTGCCTTTTCAATAATGTTAAAATACTACATGGAGCACACTGGCGCTTGACCAGCCGCCCTACCCCCTGCCAACCTTTACTTATACGTCCTTTTTTGTAAAAATGGTCTCAGGTCACTAATACTATTCCATTCTATCAAAATATGCGAAAATACACCGTCTATTGACTCAGTCCGGGAAATACTTTGCACATAAATAGTTCGACCAATCAGAACGCTCCTAACTAAAGCGTCGGGAATTTCCGGAAGTCGCACGGGGGAGAAGAATCTATGAAAAATAACCTGCATTTCGGAGGCCGTTTTCTGTTGAATATTACGCGTATTTCGAGCTTTTGGTGTGACTTTTTGACATTTACTGTTAGATCCGACCCTGTTGAGTTGAACCAAACAGCTGTCAGGCTGGAACCCTCCGTATTGTAGGAAAAACAGCCTCTCGAACGGGGGTAGGGTCTGGAGCCGTTCCTGACCATTATTCAATTATATACATAGAAATATAATTTTTTTAGAATACGATTTTGACGGTGTATTTTCGCATATTTTGATAGAATGGAATAATATTAGTGACTTGACGCCATTTTTACAAAAAAGGCGTATAAGTAAGGGTTGGCAGAGGGTAGGGCGGCTGATCAAGCGCCAGTGATGGAGCACTTAACTGAAGGTGTCGTGAGTAAATTCATAAGTTCACCATCGGTTGAGATTGGTCAAAATTCGGAAAAATAGGCAAACATATGATACTAAATGAATTCTCAAGAAAATGAAAATCACCGGCATGCCCGACTTGTTGATACAATGAAACTTCAGTGGTCAAAGGAAATATTAGTGGGCTTTTTTGCGATTCTTTGAATACTCTTGTTTTCCACGATAAGTATTGCCAAAATTGGGTTGCGTGTCTTTTTGTTTTGTTTTTATTGTCCTGTTTCTGTAAAAAAAACTAGAACATTTTTACCTGTGTATATATTGAGTTGTGCAGGACCATGGGGCTTCGGCAGATGTAATATTCATTTCTTTAATGAACGGACGCCTGCAATATTTTCATTTGCCGTGTATGTGTTCCAATTTCATCTATTGAAGTTCTTAAATAATTGTGCATTTGCTGTGTAAATCGTTTAAAGATAATCATCCGGACTTTGTAATGAAATTTTAACGAAATTCAATCGTTTAAAAATGCGAAAACAATCAAATTTTTAAAAGAATTATTCTAAACGAAAAACTTTACTTACTAGTTTTTCTCTCGTAGAAATCGATTCCACTTCGTTGTTTTAAGCCATTCACATCTTGTACCAGCTGATCCGTGAGCCAACAGTTCATGCCTCTACTCTCGTAGTCAAATCCGGTGCACTTAAACGCCATCTCCAGAATGCACCTGCGCGCGCATTCCTCTACTGCCAAACCATGGATGTTTCGTTTGTGGCGTAACGTAATGACGTGGTTCGGAATTCTGTTGAAAAGTCTGTCGTATGCAGCTGAAAATATAAAGAAATATGTCAATCATTTGTTTATATATATTTTTGATAAACATAAACATTCGAATGTAACAAGAAACGACAAACAAAACGTGTCAGAACCACCGATGGAACACGGTCAGGATCGGATCCAGAGGGGCTTCCGTGAGGTTGCTCAAATCCCCCTTTTTGAGCAGCAATATGTAATGCGGGTTTCTGGCCAGAAAGTTGGAAATTATCCACACTACCTTAAGACTGTCCTAAACCTATTTCTAGAAATCTTGCATTCGATCTTGATCAGTGTCGACAACATAGACAGGTAAACTGTTAATGAGTGTAATTAAGTCGGTCATTAAGTCGGTGCCGGTAAAATATATCTTTAAGCTGAAGCTTATATGAAAGTAGGTTGTTAGGGTACGGTGAGATTAAATGCGAATAAAAAATTAATTTGTATTTGAAATGTCTGAAACTTGGACGTTTATGCATATGCAAACATGTACTATGCATCTTTTCAATTGTGTTAGAATAAAAAAATGTATGTGCAATTAATAATATCGTTTTTATTGATTGCTAGGCGAAGAAAATATCGCATCGCAAACAAAAGAGGGGTCCTCATCAGATCAGGTGAAATCTTCTTCATTGAAATCTTGATTATAAGGAGATACCGAGCTTTCGGTACTGTCGATCCATTTTGGGGGTATAGTCAATTGTCGTGAAATCATCGGGAAGCAGTCACAGAGCGTGATTAATATAAGTTGGAATAACTTGTTTCACAATCGATGTAACATTTATAAGTTTTCACTAAACTAATCGTGGAATTATAATAAGAGCCAGTCGGAAACGATGCACGCTCGACTATTCGAATAGTCAGACATATTTAATCACATTTTAAACTGGGCTTCATTTAAACTGGGGAGTGATTCAGGAGTTTATGACACCCCCAACACACACACACACATGAACCAAAGTTTCTTGATCCAAGTTAAAAAATCAATATATTACACATAATTTATTCTTGTAGGGTTATTTTGGGAGGGTTTACACAACCCAGCTCATACACCCCTGATCCCACACTTATCTACCCACTATCCCTGCCCACCTCCAATCCCAACCCACTTAACCAAACAATGCCCAATTATCCCATTTGTTGTCATTTGTTTATACCTCTTGCTATGGCTGTATAAATAATAAGAACGAAAAAAATGTATGGTATGTGTTGGTGTGGTGGTGTGTTTTGTGAGGTCTGGTGGTGTGTTGTGTGATATGGTCTGTTATAGAATAGTATGGTATGGTGTGGTTTGGTATGGTACGGTACAGTACAGTATGGCATGGTTTGGAATGGTGTAGTGTAGTGTAGTGCAGTATAGCATAGTATGGTATAGTATGGTATAGTGTGATGTGGTATGGTATGGTGTAGTGTGGTGTTGTGGTGTGCTGTTGTATAGTTTAGTATAATTATAGAATATAGTATATAGTATAGTAAAGTACAGAACAGTACAGTACAGTACAGTACAGTATATAGTGTGGTGTGTTTTGTTGGGGTATCGTATGGAATGGTAATGTATGGTATGGATACGCTTGATATTAGAGACTGGTATCCAATCTCAGATTTATTACCTTGCGGCCAATTTAAATCGGAGAGCTTGTGCTATATTTTTTATGAACGGATTTGAATCGAGTTTAGTGAGGGTGTAAGGCAGGTGGTGAGCAGACAGTCACAAACCACTAGTCTGGAATCCAACCTACAGGCTGCTACAGGTGATAACAATTTAACTGTGCGAGATCCCACAGCACTACTTAGACAGACAGAAGGACGGACGGACAGGAAGGGAACGCGGGTCTGAACTAAATGTAAGCTGGGAGAAATCACATCTTTATTTGATTGCATTGCTTAATTATTTTTAATTCATATTTAACATTGTTCAGCTTTTTAGTGTTTTTCAGGTAACAGCAGCAACAGATACATGTACATGTACAGAAAGAAGAGGCGCAGTTAAACTTCAAACGGAGAGTTTTCTTTCTTTTTTTGCATAAAGTTTTATTTGGTGGGGAAAACACATTTTTTTATTTGCCATGGTTGCATTGATTTTGTATTCTTATTCATTTTAAACTCTACTCGGGTTTTATTATTTTTCAGGTCACAGCTGCAAAATATACAGAAAGAAGAGGCGCAGTCAAACTTTAAAAGATAACTATTTTTCTTTTGTTGTTTTATCTTTTAAAGTCTGGGGATTTTTTTCCAATATCTTTATTTGCACTGTTTTGTTTAATTTCATTTCTAACACTGTCAAGTTTTTTTAGTGCTTTTCAGGCACCAGCTGCAACATATACAGAAAAAAGAGGTGCAGTCAAATTTAAAAAAGTAATATATGCATATATTTAAATCTGATGATATATTGAGATAAGATAAGTATTTTTCTTTTGTAATTGTATCTTTTAAAGTCTGGGGATTTTTTTTATTTTTTTTTCCCAATATCTTTATTTGCACTGTTTTTTTTGTTTAATTTCATTTCTCACGCTGTCAAGTTTTTTTAGCGTTTTTCAGACACCAGCTGCAACAGATACAGAAAGAAGAGTCGCTGTCAAACTTTGAAAGATAAGTATTTTTCTTTTGTAATTTTATCTTTTAAACTCTGGGGAATTTTTATTTCTTTTTTTTCCCAATATCTTTATTTGCACCGTTTTTTGTTTAATTTCATTTCTCACGCTGTCGAGTATTTTTTAGTGATTTTCAGATTACAGATGAATATACAGAAAGAAGAGGCGCAGTCAAACTTTAATATGTATTTTTTTTCTTTTTGTAGTAGGTTTATTCAGGTAGGTAGAAAGAGCCAACTTCCGAGTCTGCTGGTGAGATAGATAGATCCTTCCGTGTCTGCCGGTGAGATAGGTGGATGGATCCTATTTCCGAGTCGGATGGTGAGATAGGCAGAGAGATCCTATTTCCGAGTCCGCTGGTGAGATAGGTTGATAGATCCTATTTCCGAGTCGGCTAGTGAGATAGATAGATAGAGCCGACTTTCTGGTCAGCTGGAGAGATAGGTGGATAGATCCCTATTTAGGAGTCCGCTTGTGAGATAGGTGAATAGATCCTATTTCCGAGTCCGCTGGTGAAACCTGAGCCTCTGGAAACACAATGGGCGCGTTATGGTGCGAATGAGAGAAGTAGGTCTTTTGACCCAATAGGCAGTATGTTAAACCTCGAACATACGTCTGGAGGAGTGCTACTCTATTGTCTCATTACTTGTGACGTCTGTGGGATTCTAGATTTTTAATGCGGCTTGTAAAGAACATGCGTCAAGTCATAAGCACATTTAACACAGACATAAAATGCACTTAAACAACAGTAAACCTATTGGTGTTAATGTAGAGTGTATGACTTGAGGCATGAGCTTTACAAAAGGTCCCAAGCCCTTTAAACGCAGAGGGAAAATCAAACGACTTGAACATTGCAAATACAATATAGTGTTATAAGATTAGCATACATGTAACTCTGCAACCACAGAAAAGATGTTGTTGCGACAAAATAAAATATGGAAGTTGAAATCATTTCAAAATCAGAGAACATGTGAAATGGCGTGTAATTCGAAACATAAGATTTGTTATTTTGATGTTCATGGTATTCACAAATCCTCCACACACTCTTTCATACAGCCTCTCCACACGACCTCTCCAAACAACCTCTTCACACAGCCTCTCCATACAGCCTCTTCACACAGCCTCTCCATACAGCCTCTCCATAAAGCCTCTTCACACAGCCTTTCCACACAGCCTCTTCACTCAGCCTCTCCATTCAGCCTCTCCATACAGCCTCTCCATACAGCCTTTTCACACAGCCTCTCAAAACAGCCCCTCCATACAGCCTCTTCACACAGCCTCTCCACACAGCCTCTTCACACAGCCTCTTCACACAGCCTCTCCACACAGCCTCTCCATACAGCCTCTCCATACAGCCTCTTCATACAGCCTCTCCACACAGCCTCTTCACACAGCCTCTCCACACAGCCTCTCCACACAGCCTCTACGGCAACATGAAAACTGATTTTTTTCTAGATTTATAATGTGGAAAGTTTGATTTGCAAAGATACATTATAGTCGCTGCAATTTGAATCAGGTCTCAAGGTTATAAAACTGAAAATGGAAACCAGTCTCAAATCTCAAGCATCTGAATGGCTGATTCGCCATTTCAGCCTATGAGATGCTTGAGATTTGAGACTGGTTTCCAATCTCAGTTTTATATTCTTGAGGCCTGATTACTGTGCATACTACAAAATATTTAATAACTACCAACATAACATTTTACTGTAATAATTACTAATATGATATTTCATTCAAAACGCGCAGTCTCATCTGCGAGTGGATAATTGTGATCGTTCCCTTTACCGCAATGATCTTATTATCTATTGTTCAGTATCTCAAGAAAAACTGAATTTTATCGTTTGTCAATCATCACGATTTTGACACCATAGGTTATTTTTAATAATAATTCTCTAGAATTCTGAGACATTTATGGGAAATGCTAAGTGCTTTGTGGAAAGCGGAACCTCCAAGAAAGATATGAAACCTCTAGTGAAATGTCAACGTTAAGGTCGAATTTGATTTAATTATCTGCAATTAATTGTCAGACATTTTTGTAAAATCCCAAACAGCAACACATACGGTGTTACATGTAAGTAATTTTAAAAAAAATTGCACTTTAAGAATAAAAATCTTAATGCTAGACCAATATACTCGTAAGTAGCTTTAACTATTTTTTTATGTTAATGCATTTGTAAACTTTGCCGGATAACGCATAAACGGAGTTAGGATTTTGACGTTCAAACCACATTTTACCTTTGTACGTTTAGTACGTCTAGCGGTTTGAAAGCATCTCGAAAATATTTAATAAAGTGAAAATAAAAAAAAAACATAAAGCCACCAACTGTTTACGTCAGACTGTACAATTTCCCATAAAGTCATGAAGACACCAGACTGTACGCTTACACATGCAGACACCAAACTGTTTACGTCAGACTGTACTCATACCATTCAGCTACATGTACCTAACTACCTACGTCAGACTGTACGCTTAGCCTTAAAGCCATCAAACAGCTTACTTCAGACTGTACACTATCCACAGGTTGACATAATGCTTTTATTTATGTTTGAATTAATAAATGTAAAAATCCTTTACAGTACACGATTCATAGTGAGTCAAACCTATCTGTATTATTCAGTAGAAGCTCCAATAAACGCGTTTTGAGAGTGTATTACCATTAGTAGCCGAAGGTGAGTTATAGATTAAAACGTTCTCTTCTTTCGACAAGTGTGCTGTTCAAACAACGATTTCTTAAAACGGTTCTTTAAATTTTCAATAACTAGTTAATTTTCTTTTAACAGTAACGCAATACGTTTTCACAGTTCAACGCGTCGGTCTGGGAATGTGAATGCAAATTTAATTATTTGGTTCAACGTTAAACGTATTTTCTCATGAAAGCAATCATCTATTACAAGTGTTAAAATGTTTTGTTATTAAAATATTCATCGTTTTTCTCATTAAACCAATACTGTTCTGTCTGTGTATTTAACTGTAATGTAATATATTTATAAGGCAAAGTATACAAAGTTTTTTCCTCCATGTAGATAAACTTACACCTTTTCACAAGGACCTGTTAGGTACCCCGAACAGGTAGAATATTCAGTTTCAATGACGTGACAAACTGTGGTGAAAACGAACGCACCACTTGACATCTAAAATTGGCTTATATGAGTTCTTCTTTTAAACAGGATTTTTTTAGTGAGAATGTTGACGACCTTTTCGGTGTTAACAACGTTTACACAAATGTGCGTTTCAGTGGTCACAAAAGTCTCATCGTGTTTCGTGCACATTAGATTCCTTTTTCTAAAAGAAATCCACCCACATACACCACGGACTATCTTGATTCCCAGCGACCTTTTGTAATTCCGTAGAATTAATGTCTGGGTAAAGGTCATAGACAAGTATTGGAAATAAATTAATACCTTAGCATTTATATAGTAAGATTGTATTTTTAACTTCGAACCTCATTGCTTTATTTAACTTAAAAGAAACTTAAGAAAGCATGATGACATAACAGCTTTCATTCTTCATTTTTGTTCTGGTTTTACATCGTAACGTGCAAAAAAGTCAAGTATAAAATGTGTACAATGAAGTTTAATAAGGTTATTCTTTATAAAAAAAAACAATTAAAGCTAGTAAATTAATCAGACTATGCGCATTTTGCACTAGTAAAACTTAAAAATAATATTAGTAGTCGATCCACTTTAACATCAATAGCGAAACAAAATCTTTCACGTTTTATGTTTAGCCAGTACTCGAAACGCGTGCGAAATCAGGAAAATACAAAACAAAATCCAATCTCCGGCGCAACTTTAACTTGCAGTAGAATCAGGAGGGTGTCAGAATCGTACTTGACCATGATCAGTGGTCTTTGAGGACAAGTGTTCTTTGATCACAGGTGAAATAGTTCTTTAAAATAAACAGAGGGACAAATTAATTGGTGGTCTTTTTCCATAGTTGGTCTTTGCTTACAGGTGGCCTTAGCACAGGTTTGACTTTATACCTGAACCAGGATTACTTCAATAAACCATCAATCAGGTATTCATAGACCTCGCTTCATTCATTGGTCAAAGGTATGTGTACGTTTTATAATAATGTATCTGTTTCAGCGGAATACTTTTTATTCAAAAGACAATATTTCAAACCATGATTATTAATACTTTTATGAATATCATTCGTATGTCTGTCAATTAAGTTGATTTGCTAGTGTATTGATTGCTCATTATTTCCTAACTCTCCCAACAGAACAAACGATATCATTCCGAATCCCAGTGGAACAGTGCAGTTTAATTTATAATTGAATAGATCATTTATTCAACTTCCTTTCGGTTCGTAAAGTCGACATTTGATTTACTTGCATGCAAATTACTTTTCATCAATACACTGAAAACCAGCAGGCTTCAGTTGCAGAATAGGTTGATGCGTCTGTCACAGTTAACTTCCATTATGTTTATTGAACTGACAGTTGTTTTTGAGATTGTTCTTTAAAGAGATATTATATCACAACAAAAGTAACACTACAAATTCTGCTTACATCTCAGACGCAATATAGAGTTTTAATGATTGTTTGTTCTGGTCACTATAATTAACATCTTTGATTGTACTTGTCATTATAACCTCTGTATCATAAATGCGTAGATGGAATTTAGAATAGCTTCAATTTAAACAGGGATGCCATTTTTAATCAGATGCTTGAGATTTGAGACTGGTTTCCAATCTCAGTTTTATAACCTCCAGACAAGAACATAAACATTAATATAGATGAATAAGGAACTTATGAAGCCACCGAACGCATTAAACAAGATATTTTCAAATAATTGAGCCTCCGTTAGATTGAGTATATTCGTGGTCAGTAATGAAAAAGCACAATACTTTTCATATCTCCTAAACCTCTGAGTCTCCTAAACTTGGATTGAACACAGCTTAATATCAACACAAGTAAATGTTTCATATGGTGTTGCACATATTACGGTGGGAATGGAACATTCAATGTGGTTTTTGCATATTAAAAGGAATGCAGCCTTTTTGTCAGTAAATAAGAGGTCACTTACTTCGGTAATGATCGAAGCCCTTTGCGTGTTGAATTCCGATTAAAGGCTCCGTAAGGGTGTGGTTATGAAGATGACATTCCCTGTTCCGGTTGTCGATGTCAAAAGATTTGCATTCAAACTCCACCTCCATTGCACAGTGGGATGCGCACAGTTCCACAGTGGCGTTTTCGATGACTTTTTGTGGGATGGCTTTGAGATATGCCTCCTTAATGCGCCGATAAAGGGACTGATATTCGGTGCCCTTTCCTGAAAAAAAGAGGCATGCTAGTTTAGGCATGCATTGTTTAGTGTTTTGTTCACATCTTTCTCAGGACTATCATTTTTCTTACTGTATTACATAACGAACCAAGTTACAAAAGCAATATATGTAACATACATTTCGATTTTGTAATAAAAGAAAAACAAAAATACAGTTTGAAGTCATATTTTAGTTTGTTACATGTGTAACTAAAAAGAACTCTCGATTAAAATGTGACTTGCTTATGTGACGTTTGTCTAGTATAAATTGTTGTTACATGTATTTTGTTTTTACATCTGGAAAGAAAGACACAAGAATGCATTTTAATTGATTTAAATCAAGTTATTTTACAACTTTTCAGATACTTTTCAAAGAATTAATGAGGCAAGTATTTTTAAATTATCCTAATTACAATTAATTAAACGCTACAAACGCATTTTATTTGATTCTCCAATCAATAGTATTTGCAAACTTCAGATGGCCAAGAACACGTGTATTAACTTTTTGAATGAATATTTGTTATTTGTTATTTGTCTATCGATATAATGAAACATGATCATTTTTCCCTTGTCTTACAGGAGTAAAACATTTCTGGCGGACAGATCTACCACATCAATACCAAGTTACAGTACACACAGGAATAAAGACGCCGGAGATAAAATTGTTTGCTTCCAAAGGGGCCTATTAAGAAATGTTTTATCTGTATTAAGAGTTGTTTCAATTATTAGAAGTAAAGAAACATATGTTCTCTTGTGAGCGGCCACTAGGGAACTAATTTATAAACGGCTAGTAAACTGAATTTGTATAAACATGATATAATATATCAAATGCATCCATCACCAACGTTTGCCTTACGTAAATACTCAAGTTGGGGAGGCTGTATCTTTTGAAAGTGGCAATTCCTGCTTTTTCACTTTTTTAAATAAAAGAAAATATAACTTTTGTATGCAATTTCTTTAACGTTTGTTACGTTTTTAGACTTCCTAAAGGAGTCTTGTTGGACGTCAATTTTCAATTTGCGCGTGTGAAATAAAAATGCAGTGCACATTAAATTAATACAACGGCACACTCTGTTTAAATTATTGTATAATTGACTGCCTCAACATGTACTACCGTATTAACAAAGCGGAAACATGTGTCGCAAAGAATGAAGTAATAACATAAACGATCAAACAGAGATCATAAAACTGATTGCGACTGGAGACGGTTCAAACGATCTCATTGAAATAGGAATCAATCATTTTGTTCATTTATTTAGATGAGTTAGTACAATCTATAAATGAACATAGAAGATTTCAGCCAGATAAATACGTTTTCAGGAGTATTATCAATTTCTTCCCGAGAGCACTGGAATTGGAAATTGCTAATGATAAATTGCAATGCGTATAATATGTTTAATTCTACACGATGCAAGCATTTTTTCTCAGATTATCAGAAAACCAGACGTTGATATAACCGTCGAGATAAGTGCTGTGGCCAAGAATCTGGAGAACCAGTCTCAAATCCCAAGCATCTGATCGCCATTTCAACCATTTTAGTTGATAAAGATTTGAGACTGATCTCCAATCCAGACGTTGATATAACCACAATATAAATGCTGCATATGACTAAGAAAGCCAAAATAAAGATAAAAACTGTTAACGAGTCATGTGGCACTTTTTTTTTCGACGAAATTACTTGAAAAGTTTATCAGGAAATTCGAAACAGATACTTCTGAATGTTTATAGCATATAAAGGGTTGTTGGTTTACTTTTTGACGTCAGATAAAGCGTTTTGTTTTTGGTATTTCGGACTACTTATACAATTGGCGGCTTCAATATCACAGTCTGTATAGACTTAGATATTGTTAAATGATCACAAGGGCTTACCTCTCCCTCGTTTTGAGGTTTTTGTCTGCTGTAACAATCATGAATGATTACAAATGGCCCTACAAAATAAGAGACTCTGTTTTCCGTAGTACGGTCAGATCCAGCTCCCGTAGAGCAATAAACAGGTATAGGAAACAGCTATTTTTACAGACTATCTGTAAATATGAAGAATGTCCATTTATTTAAAGATAAATGTGTCCATAAATCTATGGGCAAGGGTTAATACAAAAGAACACACATTTTAGAAATTCACAAATCTAAAGCATTTTTTGTCAATTCTGATAGCAAACATGGCATAGGACATAAACAAAAATAGTGGAAGTTTGTTCACACTGCTATTTCTTCTCCAACACGGTCATCAATGACCTAACATCATGCCACTCAATCATCTGAACATAATAATGATCTCTTTAAAATGGTTATGTTGATTTACAATAAAAATTAGTAATTTATTTGTAGATTTTCATTCATTTTTATCCCAGTGTGGCGTGGAACCAAGATTTAAAATTTTGACACCTTTTGAAACCACCCTTGTCCATAAATTTATAGATATATTATCAGATTCTATAAATAAACGGAAAGTCAACAAATTTACAGTCCGTAAAAAACAGCCGTTTTCCAGACCTTATAAAGGTCGGATATACTGCACTTTCAAAGAAAATCACTGTTATGAATCATATTTAAACGAACTTGAGGAACACGATACCATTACTATAGTCTTTTTAAATTTCGAACAGATAATCATTAATTTGTGTTACCCATAGAAACCAGGCGTCACGACGAAACTCCTTTCAAAGAGCGGCGATACACATTATGCAACCAAGACGATCAGATTGGTTGTGAAAGCAATAAACTTTTGTATTGCAACTTTTTTCATACAAAAATTGATATCTTTCAAGTAATTTTTATAATTAGGCTTACGACTTATCGCTGAATACATTCTTATCGTCGAAATCACTTCCAGTCCTGAAACATGTTCACTGTATATAAACCGATTGTATCATCTACCGGATATAGCGCACTGATTGTCACAAAACATAGTAAACAGTTCAAAAATGAGGAGATTTTGTATGTATTGTAATGAGAAATCCAATCGACAAATACATGTTCAACAGGCGATTCTCGAAGCACTTGTTTTGAAAGACGTTATTACCTTTTTTATGCAATATACTTTTAAAAAATCGCTTAAATCACTCACACAAAGTACCGTTTGCACTGTGTACTGTTATTAAATCCGCGTAAATGTTTATGTTTCAACAGGTTTTGAGAGGTATTCTCATGCTAGCGATGATGAAACATATCATTTTTATTCTTACAATAATAATAATACCATAGATGATCAATTAAACATCAAAACGTTAGACCAAACATGCATGTAGCTTCGACCCAGACTGTATCATTTATTGAACATGTTAACTCAATCATTTGTATGTTTCTAGTGATCTATGTAAATCAGTTATGGCGATTTTTAAAAGATGATTTTAGTATATTTTTCGGATTTAAGAACAACGGCTTGATGTAAAAACATGCATTAAAATTGCTTCGTACAGAGAGATATGTGATACGTTATGAAATATAAGGGCCTCGGTGCCTTTATATACTGCGGCGACACGAAACAAATGGATCTACCTGACTTCATTAGTTAACACCCACGTCGCTCTGAGAATTACATTTACAACAAGCGATAATAAATGTCGTCCCAAAATGTTTTGGCTTTGATAAACATAGTCTGAGGTTTTTAAAAGTAATAGTTTCGAAACTGAAGGTTCACGATTATAAATACATACGCAGGTAGGCGTGACATACAAATTCTGAGGCAAAGCAAGTTATTTAAAAATATTATATTTTAAGCTGATGATAATCCATTTACTCAATGTACGACCAATGTAGATCATCGTCAGCTGAAACATCCATGTCATTTGATCGGAATATACAATGGTCACTTGTTTTCAGAAATATTCTAATAAATGTAATAGCAAACAGTGTACAGCAAAAATAACGTACTACATATCCCATGGAGTAAAGGGTCAAATGGAACTTTAGCAAAGGAATCAATGTGACAGTCTTGTTTTCCGTCCAACGATTGACTATCACAAAGGTCTTCCCTTGAGAGTCAGGTATATTCCCATGCTGATTTAAGTTAAAGAAATTAACGAATTCGCTTTCTAACATATTCTCAATATACATTTATACTAGCCATTAAAATACTGTTTTGACAACTGATTTGTGTAAAATGTGTGTATGCCAATTTATCAGTTACAAAACTGTTTATTGTTTATTTCGAGGTTTGTATGAAAAATTAAACGGTCGCCCAGCTGCGCCTGACAGTTTAATATTTATACAAGCCGCCAAACTAACAATAACATATAGTCACTGCTGTTGCATCATTCTGCTTATTATTTTAAAGTTCTTCTCTTCGTGTTTTGTACGCCATGATATATTTTTTCTCCAAATATACCCGAATTGTATAGACGATATATGTAGACGAACTCCTCCATCTTACCTAAAAGCATACACTTGATAAAATCAGCAAATGCGCATCGCCATAAGTGATACAAATTATTGGAAAATCATTCAACGAAGATCGCACTACATGATATAACAAAAATAGGTGTATTTGCTATAAATGATAGTATGATAACGCTATAGATG
This sequence comes from Corbicula japonica, assembly GCA_038501625.1. NCBI lineage: Eukaryota > Metazoa > Mollusca > Bivalvia > Venerida > Cyrenidae > Corbicula > Corbicula japonica. Next base: position 4,365,574 of record JAZAYU010000016.1, read on the forward strand.
ATACAGTCATTACGAAACACACCCCTCAAACATTTTAATAATTTACACTATCTATACATTTAACGCAAGATTGTAATGTAATAATCTTTATATTAATGTCATAGAGTCATATAACTAGTATGTATTCGTGCATCAGAGCGTTTATTTGTAGAGAATAACATTATTTTGATACAATCATGAGGGTCATTTGCCAGACCTTCTTGTGATTAAATGCAATTTTGAAAGTTTTTATCACTATATATGCGCAAAACAAATGGTATTACAACCAATAATGACCATACAATACATAACTTACTTGTTTTTGTTGAAGGTACTTAAAATTATCCTAATTATTCTATTTTCACTGTGTTATTTACGAATTGTTTATATCGCAGCCATGCAATCACCTCGCTATATCCGGCAGATGATACAATCGGTTTATATACAGTGATGTTAGTTTGAAAAAAAAAATATGAAAAAAATCAATGTTGACCTACCTAAGTAAATGCCGATACCTCCAAACATGATTATGAAGTCATTTTTAATTTTCTCCAATATAAGTTTATTCTAATTTTCTTTAAAAAATATTAAATGTACTTGTTAAGCACTGCCTAATTTTAATCAGTTAATATTTACCTCTTGATGTTAATCGTCCACATTACTTTTGTAAGCCGCACGTTTTTCTCGCTGTACATGTACAAACAATTTCACTGACTGCACAGGTCCTCATAATTCGAACTCGTTGTAATTACACTAGTATTCATCTAAAAACTAGCGATGTACATATTCTTATTAGGTGCGTAGCTGCCTCGTGTATTTTGAAAACTTTCTCAGAAATTTATATTCTGATTAATGCAAATGGAAACAGAAGACAAATATATTTCTTAACAGAAATGCATAAATATGATGTTTGTTAATTATATGCATTATATGCCGTTTTTGTCGCTGGTTATGCTTTATTTACAACTTAAATGTGATTTAAATAGCTATCACATATACGCAACTGTAAACCTATTGATTGCCGATGAAATTAACACACCCCAAATCTTAAAAAAAAATAATTCGACAGCGTTATGCCAACTTGTTGATTAATGCATGTCCAGCAGCAATCATGTACGATTTATTTCTTGTTATTTTCTAACATTATTATTGATAATTCTCTTTTCCATATATTTGTATTTTGTTTTGTCATTCTGTTTTTATTTTTGCTTTTTTTGTTGTTGTATTTGCGCGAGTGTTTATTTTTGACACATGATGTTTAATATATGCATTTAATCTATACACCATGTTGTAGCGCACTTCCTGGTACCTGGATATGTTCTGTTATGTTCTGTTATACATAAGATCTAAAACTTTTATTCTGTTTAGTTTCGCCAATTTGCTTCCAACTTAAAGTCTGGGCTGTTATTTTATCTGGGCAGTTAAAGGAATGATATTAATCAAAGCCGCGTTGTTTGTTCAATGATAACTGTCAAATGCACACCAGCGTTCGGACTGAATCAAAGGATGTACTATTTGCTTATAAGTCGATTGTTTACATTCATTGTTGTGCAATAATGTCCATTACTTTCTTAGAACAGGCACAATCGAACCAAACCAGCACTATCTTGATATTTGTTATGTTCCAATGCTTCGAATGCTCGCATTTTGGCTGAACAGCGTAACAGATTCGATTAACGCAAACATCCTCAACATGTTGGTCAAAACGATATAACCAGAATAGTCGATGATAGCTTGGAAATCTCGGAAAAAATAATTCTAACATTCGCGTATCTAGATTTGCGATTCATCTTTAGTGTACGGTAGTAAAAACATTATACATTTAAAACCCCACCAGCAAGCTTTGTTTTGCTTACAATTCTTAACATGCTCGTTTTTATATATTAACAAATACACGTTTCATTCATTTAATAAACAAGTCGACACGACTTTACAAGTATTTACTTTATCAATTAGTCATTTTCCCAATGTCATACTGCTTGTTAATAGCCCACTAGAGGCCGCCTGATATTGGAATAGTTAGCTATAAAAACTGAGCAGCCATTTGTTTTCCTGTTCGTGACCGAAACTATTTGTTTAGAGAGTGAAAATGTATTTGGTCTCATGTAGGAGTACAACTAATGATATTTGGTCATTTGTAAATATTGTTAACTCGCTAATTTATAACATGTTCGCCTTGCCGGGACGTCTTTTATTTACGCAGCAACAAATAATCACTAAATTAATAGTCTTTATTGAATTTTGCATAGATTTTAAGTTTTAGCAAAACATTAAAAATCCCAGTAATTTTGGGACGGATTTAAAGTTGACGTGTAGATACTAAGTTGTGTAGATATGGGGGAGGGTGGCTAGGTTTTGTAGGCAATGAAATGCATTCCCTTTTCTTTCAAATTATTAAATCAATGAAACCGAGCCTGAAATAGTTAAGCATCATAGCTTCTTTCATTTCACTAAAAAATTTTACATAATTTTTAAATCTAAAATAGTTTTAAATTGTTATAGCTGCCACTTTTTATGGTTCAAGTCACTTTGTTTATAAGTTTTTAATGAAGTGCTGTGATGTACATGTGCGTTTGTATTCTAAGCATTTTACAAACATTCCCTTACAAGTACATAGATACACTATAAGGACAATATATGACAGTATTTATAATAAAGACAAATATATATGATTTCCGATAAAAACAGGGAATTACGTGTGTTTTTGGGTTGGTTTGGGAGGGAGAGCAAGTTTAAAAAAAATAATGTTAACGCATGTCTGGAAAACAAAACAAAAAATAACAAAATTTAGATCTACATAAAGGAAAAAAGAGAGAATGCGCTGTGCAATAACAACATGCTCATGTGAAGATTGCTCTGACATTTCAAGGGTTATGTGTTTTAACAAGAGTTTCCTCGGCAAGAATAAGACAAGACTTAACCCAGTGGGATCGATGATTCTTAAACACCACAGAATAATTGATAGGAAAACAGTTTAACAGTTCTCACACAAGACTTGACAAAAATGTATGGAAGAAAATATAGTTTTGTTAATTAACCAATAGACAAGAAATTCTAAGACAAAGTTCTAAGCAAAAATGTATGTTTCAAAACATGAATCGAACAGTGTCTCACAGAATAACATTAGTTCATTTATCATTATGCAATTAAATAAAGATTAAACGTGATTATAATAAATGATTACTTAAGTAGAAATACTATTAGCTCAAACTGTGTGTGGCTGTCAGTTGGTTAAAATGTTAATCATGATAAATGAATAAAAAGAAAACATGGTATTAACGTTATCAAGATAATGTATTTGAATAAATTCGACGAAATTGCGTTCATTCATCAATTATCTTATAAGGAATAATGCGACCTTAATAGCTGTATATAGCTGGTCCGAAGACGGAATATAATTTAACATAAATTAACAGTTGAAAAAAAAAACAAGACAGCATTTTTGTTCAATTTATTTGAATAAGTCGCATATACAAACTTGGATCAGACATACGATGTCCGATTTATTCGTTTTTAAGATTGAAACTAACTGTTTCATGATGGTACTAAAGAATGAAGTCATAAAATAAATAACTGAATGTTTAGAAATCTACATAGTTGCAAATCTGCTTGAATCATTTAAATATTAAAAAATCTACAAATTAATTGAACCGTTTTAGGCGAAAATGTGTATTCGGGAAATTGACGACATGCTTTGACAATGAAAATTAATATAAACGTAGGCTGTTTTTTATTAACAAAAAATGGCAATTACTAAAATTATTTTAAAAAAATATATCCACAAAAACTCATATTTCGTACCGAGGCTCAATTGAAAGCAATTACACAACCCGTCGCAATACATATGATTTGTTTAATTAATCACTATAATGGTGCATTTGAAGCAATATATAAATTTGGATAAATGCCTTTAAAACTAAACCTGATTTTTTCAGGAAATGTATAGAAAATATTTTGTAAAATAATTAAAGCAAACCTTTAGATGACACGATCGTCATTAGAAGAAAAATATTCATTAACCAGTCCATAGTTATCAAATATCTACAAAAACTCCGAGTGAGTACGCTAGTTTCTGGAGCGATAAGCCAAACTGTGAGCACTTCGTCAACACTTCATTGGAATTTACTGAAACGGAATATATTGGAAAATCGAACCAGTTTTCATTATCAGTTATTAAATGTGTGGTTACTTAACTTCAGTAAAGCTCACTAATTATTAATATCGTACATAAACTTTCTAAAAGTTTGAGGAGTGTATATTTGATTTACTTCTTGTTTATTTTCAAAAACTTATTGTTATTTAACAACAATACATAACTCTCTCTCGATATGAACGTTTTGTTGACATACCAACAATATACAGCTAAACGGTTTCAAATGTTTTGTGCATACACATTTTGCAAATGTTAAAATATTATTTTCAATTAATAGATAATTTACAAACGATTTTAAAGTTCGATCCAGATGTTAGTAAAAAAACTAAAATAGGAAGATTAAGCTGAAGTAGGATCCGAGATAGAGTATACACTTTTTCTTGAAACACATTAGAAAATTCTAATGCGCAAATTCTTTCAAAAGGAAAGTCAACAATAGATTTATGCAAAATTTTCACACTTTCATTCAACTTTCTGGACTCATTTTCTTTTTCAAACAAAAACAACAACAACAAAATTATAAACTGATGTCACGACCATCTTTGTATGCTAAATGTTATTTTTCTTCCTAAAAAGGACATGCAACCGAACATTTAGATAAAAGTAAATACTTACATTGAATCAGTAAAGAACAGTTTTCTTTTTAATGACATTTCTTTTGTTCCAGATTATTTCTGGAATATTTTTATTCCAGTAATTATTTGACCATGGGGCAATCATATTCGACATGTAATGTCATAAAACGTCTGCAAGGGTTATAAATATTCATGGACATTTCTAAAACTTTCGCTTCTGGATTGTTTCCTAAGTTCCTAACCTCACAACATTTTATTGCAAATTTATAAACTTATAGTATACTTAGTATACTGACGGATCTTCGTTTGATGAAAACAGTTTGTCAAGCATGAGCTTTAATTATCAACCTTAATTTGCCAGTCAGAAAATTATATAATTAACTGGTGTGCGTACATTGAAAATTGTGGAATGGCCTTGTGTTCTTCTCAAACGAAATGCTCAGTCTTGAGTTTCTATTTATGCCGACATCTAAATTTCTAAATCATCAATTTCTTGTTCAGTTAAGGTTTCCTAGGTAGGATTATGGCATGCATTATCCCAAATAGTTCCCAAAGATACATCTCGAGTGTTCATTATAACATAAGTTGTCTCTATAGTACTATATACATAATTAACAATTTTAGATCATGTATGTAACGTAGCGAACTGTAAGGAATTTGAAGGAACGTTGGGTATACCATTACAGGCGTCTTATATCTCTGCTCTCTCATCAATAATAGGGCCCCGCACTAGGTGGTGTCGGCAGTATTGCGCATTTTAATTGCCGTTCGTGAACAAAACTCATGAAAATACCGCATCGAAGGTTCCATGTTCACCGCCCTATGCATACCATTTTTTGTGACGGATTAAAATTGTACTGTTTATTGGTGTAAATATTGAGTTGCGCTCAACCCGGGCTAGGTGGCGTGGACAGTAATGCATTTCCATAACTGCCCATGAACAGGCTAAATCAAACCGAGCCTGCAGTATTTTCATATTTAATAAAACCGAGGCTGTAATATAGGCTTTTTCGTCGTGTCGTGTTCGGTGGCTTTCAAATTTTATTGTAATATATTGTAGTAATAGTATGAAGAGTTATTAGTAACTAGTCGTTTTGATGCTTTGATATGTCGGTGTTATTTCATGTATAACATTAAAGATCTTAAAACGAGTCTGATATTTTTAAATAGTTCTCACAAAACACCATTATTGTTTCTGTTTACCACCATACAATGGTTATGGAATGGTATTGTTGGAACCATGATCACAGTTATATGCACACAATTGTTAGGAATGGATTAAAATCTGTACTGTTCACTTTCGTAAATTCTAAGTTTCTCGGCGAGGGCTGTAGTATACAAAAAATCGACCTTGCAGCTAAAAAATGTTAAGAATAAATACAATATCCTTAAAATAAAAACAGAAAACAATATGAACAAAACAAAACACGACAACAAATAACCAAATTGAGCATATAAGAACGAGTGATATCAACATCTTCATGGCTGTGTGCAAGATTTTCAAAATGATATGAAAGGAAGTCAGGACAGTAACTTAAGTTTCCAACTTTCCGGCAAAAATACCAATGGAGATTATATTTATCTGCACCAAAACGGGGGGATTCTAGCAACCGTACTGAACTCCCTCTGGGTCCATCCCGGACTTACAATCCTTTCCGCTAAAATATTCTAATAAGTAATGCAATTTAAGTTACCAATCGCTATACCATAATGTTAATTGACCGTAAACCGAGGTCAATAAGTTTAAAGCGAGATATGAAGCATTGCTAGACAAGTTATTATTGATATTAATTCATAACTACATCCCAAGGGTAGTTACTTTTGACGTATACTCCTGTAATACATAGAATGTCGAACAATTAAACATAATAATAATGAAAAAAAGACAGCGATCGGCTTTCTTATGTTACCAAATATTTGACTCATTCATTAATTATTTTTCTTCCAGGAAACAATTTTAGAATGATTTATTAAGAACCATTTTGATAGCATTGAGTGTTACGTGTGATTGTGTGTTTTGTAGACAGGGGAAGATCTTTAAATCCAAAATACAGTTTTGGATTAATGTCAGTGCCTTTCTGTTCATGTTAGCTTCTAGTAGACTGCTTAACATCATGTTGCTGCGTCTCTTTCGGGATTAGATCTTGCTAAAACGTCTCGTCTTCATTAGGGTTTCCTCGGTGAAAATTTGTAATTAAATGTTAGGTAGTTTATAATCTTGCAGTGCTTAAACACGCTGCAGACGTTACCAATGATCAGCTATTGACAATGGCATAGAAATCAGCGACAGACATACGCGCCGACGAAAGATTTAATGTTTAATTATATGACTAATACCTAATGAATTTATAGGAATGAAGAAGACCACTTCTGTTTGTTCTGATTACAAGGAGATAAGACATATTGAAAATGTTTCTGAGAAAAAATAATCGTTAATATCTATTCTCTGTTGGTAAACCTAAGCCTACATACCGCTTTTCGACATACGAGCCATACTATAACTGATTAAAAATATGTAGACAGACACGTGACACCATACCCTCCATACAGTCCAGTCTTCGCCCAGAGCGTTTTATCCTCTCTCCAAAATTAAACACCCCTACCTGGTAGGAGCAAATTGTAATATACTTGTGCTGGGTTCTTCAGTTTATCAGTTTCTGATTACCGTACCAAAACAGGAATGTTAAATGTGATTGATTTTATCGATTAAAAGATAGAAACTGTTCCAAGTTAAATGCAAATATTTTGAGGGAACTTAACAAAATACTATCAACTTTTGATTAGCATGTGTGAGAAAACACATCATTTCAAACGTTTTTCAAACATTCCTCGTATTTTTAATATTTTTAATGAACAAAAATGTGAAATATGCCTATCAGAAATTGCTACATTCAGAAAAAATAGCCTCCCCACACAGTCAAGAAGAAGAGAGAGGGAGATAGCATGGCTAATAAAATTATCAGTTTCAAAAAATACTACAGAAAAAACAAAACTGAGAACCCGAGGGGATACCGCCTTGGAACGGTCAGTGGCAAATCAAATTGCCACTGGGGGGGGGGGGGTTAAACCAGGTTCTAGGGTGCACCAACCTCACACTTTCCCCAACAGGATCTCATATCACAAAACAAGTACAAGTTGTCTTTGTGAAATAACTCTAACCTACCCTTCGGCTCAGTGTTAGAATTGACACAGAGAGAATTTGTTTGGAGTAAGAAGCTTTCTTCGTGTATATTTATCATACCATTTAAGTCCCCATCTTTCTCAAGTACTTCTTTAATTAAGGTTTTCTATGATGAAATCTGGCACACGTTATCCGACTGAGTGCCCGAAGTAACATATCAAGTATCCGTAATAACATAAGATGTCTCTTGGGTATTATGAACATAATTGGCAATTACAGTTCATGTCAATAACATAACTTTCTCTGATGGAAACTGTTGATGAAAACAGAACAGTGTTAATCACCGTGACATTTATTTTAAATTTGGAAACCATTCAGTTAAGATAAAACAAATTAACAGTTTTAATCTGCGAGGGAACAAAAATCAGACCATTCTTTGAGGTATTTGGAATTCGGATTTCATATCAAGGAAAAAATACCTTAAAATACCTTTTAGCTTCAGTGTTTTAAGAAAGACAGAAAAAGCAAACCACACTGGGATTTCGTTAATTTTTTCCATTTTAATGATGTAGATCTAAATGTTCTAAGATGTAATGTTTGTAAAGTAATTTCGTGAAATAACTGACTGATTGATGAACAAATTATTCATGATAATTCTTATGATGATTCATTATTATACATCCTTGTACTGTTAAGGTACATTTAATGTCATATGAAATAAGACACTGGTCGGCTTCATTGCTCTGACCGAATTAGGATTGATTCAACTATTTCAGTTGGGAAAAGCAAAATTAGAATAAAAACGCTGTGATGCGAATCTGTAACAGAGCGTCTTTGATGATCTAGACTGCTCAATGTGATGTCAGTTTGTTACATCTGTCTCTGATACAGACTACGACAGGGCAGAAAACTGCTTCGCAAAATGTTATCATATAGCTGAAACGCGTGTTGATCATAGTATGTTATCTTTTTTAACGTGGGCAATTAAAACTCTTTCCAATGAAAATTTGTATTTCAAACAATCAGATTTTTATCTATTCATTATTCATATTTATTTTTTTTTATTTTCACCGTCTAACAGAAGTACTATTACAATGAGCACGGAGATATCAGTAAAAACAGCGTCATTGATCTTTCTTTCTCAAAAAGTTAAACATAAAAGTTAAATGGTTTGATAATGACACGGCGGATCTCGTTGACAGATTGCAGCTGCGATACATCTCGGTTGTAAGGCGGGTGGTTTTAGCCATAGTCACTTTACCAGAAATCATTTCCCTGAATTTTTACATATTACAACTTGCTAATAACAATGATTTTAAACTTTTATGAGTGTGGTAATTTCATTTCTCTAATAAGATAATGCGTATGGTAACTAATTCCGTTTTCCAGTCGCAACACCTTTACAAAAAGACTGAACTGCTTACATTCTAGTGTGTTTGATTGTCACTTACACAGTTGTGTAACTATTTCATTTAAGAGTTATACATTAGTTGACCGAGTGAATATCAATTACTTATCTTTGTCATCGAATTCAATTAAAATTATTTCAAATATAAACACAGATAAAGGATTGTTTAAATGTAAACAAAGAAAAAATCAGGGTTTCAATTAGCTACTGAAATTCAACATTTTAATCATTTTATGTGATTATGCCCATGAAGGGGTCGTCACACTATGACGTTTTGGTCAATCGTTCATTTTTTGAGCGTTCTAGAATGAGGATGACAGATCTGGCGTGTTATTAACATTTAGTCTAACGCACCACTTGCGTGAGCCTAACGCTCTAGAGGCGTGTAACAGCGACTAAGTAAGAAAACCATAAAAACTTTAGCATGTTCTCACGTGCCACTGGCGCGCAAAGAACGATTGGTCAACGTTAGACGAGCGTGCTGAGGCATGGACGTTCGGGTAACGCTCGAATGACGCTCAAAGGACGCCAAAAGGACGTTCGTTTCACTTTAGTCACACGCTGCGTGCGCTAGGAGACCGTTCAGCGGTCGTTGACAGGTCCCTAGGGAGTAGTTAACAGCGGAACAAACGATTCGTAACAACCAAGTAACGATTGAGTAACGACTGACTCACGATAGTCGAACGCGTGCAACGTTCGGCGAACGTTTGTAAAACGTTCTATGAACGTTCTGAACGTTCTTCAGCGTTTAAAATTATACGTTGAAGAACGTTGGTCTCAGTGAAAATTGTTGTGCATGTTCAAATTTTTTTTCCGGACCAGCGTTCTCCGCCGATTCACGGCGATCACCAACGTTCACCGACGTTCACTAGCGTTCACACAACGCCCTTCTGGCGCTATCCCAGCGACTATGGACGACTAAAAACGTTTCCTCAAACGTCGTAGAACGCTGGCCAGAACGTCATGGTGTGACGGCTCCATTAATAGCCACAACACGTTTAAGGAAACGTATGACAAAAACATGAGCGTTTCTGGAAACTGCAAGTCAAATGGTCAACTCCGGGTAAAATTGAACCGATGAAGTAATATTCTAAGGTGTCAGCAAAATTTGAAAATATTGTTGAAACGGAATAGTCCGTAAATAATGTAACTCTCATTCCTGCTTTATTACTAGGAGGTGTAAACATATTATATGAAGCCCTGCTTTCAGCATTGCATGTTGTCTTTCAGTCCTGAAAATTTCACTTACCTAAGTAAAAAATTTAGGACTTTGGAAACTTGAATAGGTTATACTCCAATATACTGACCTATTGTTTGCCTCATGGAAAAATAGTAACATGGTTTAGATAATATTAAACGTTGGTTAAACAAATGCTCATTAATTAATCTTGAATATATTATTTATTAACATCGAAATATTTTCTGAAATGAAAATATATTTTCATGATTTTTAACTACCCCTCGTTCTTCAGTTATTCACGATTAAATGTATGTATCTATACGAAGTGTTTAACGTCTGTTGTGCCGAGAACACTAGTAATCGATTTTCGCTAATTATGACCGCTTTAAGATTTTTTCAATAATTTCAATTACCTCATTAAATATTTAAAGGTTCAGGAACGATGTGACACTAGGGAACATTGAAATAAAATGAAAAGAGCGCATACATGTATATTGGTGTATTCAACTCCGCAAACCTTTATTCTTTTGTATTAAGACACATTTTGTGATATTGTGTTATAAAGTTCATAGTAGTTGGAACGTTATCTTACAATTACTTTTTTATTTCTACTTATTTAATATTTATATTACCACCTCATGACTTATTTGCCTTTTTATCTGTCAAATCAATTTATTGATAAACATTTCTTTTCTATAATATATGAAATCGGGAAATTGTAACAAGAGACGATGTGTCATCATAACATTGTATCAGAGATATTCTAAAATGTCTCAAATTTAGTTTCGCATTGCATTTTACAGGCGAAAACAGCACCAACGAAAATATCATGCATTTATTTTCATTGTAAAATGACTTTAATTGTTATAATCTGACATCAATTATTCAATGTCAATGCCAAAGTATGTATAATTCTACAAATTTCTGTGTTAAAAGATCAATGTCTGATACGGACCTCAGAATCATTTATTTAGTAGACATCTAATATAAGCGGAAGGAGGTATTTTGTGAGTGTAGTCTAAACAATGTGTACATTCCTGTTTGTGGGTAGTTGTTATTCTAGCTAGCCCCAGGACAAAAGTTTTTCTCTGCAATTCGGAAACAGTCTTGGTTGCAAAGTGCAAAATCAAAGTGCTGAAGGCACTGGGATATTCACTGCCTCCAAATGCAAGCAGGCAGTGGAAGATTATTTTCACCCCTAAAGTTAATCAAAGATTCACAATGATTTGTGGTTAGAAAGGACTCCTTTACGTAAAGATCAATATCAGTTTCACCTCAAGTAATGATTTTTAAAATGTTCAAAAACAGAACGCTTCAACAACAAATTAAAATTTTAAAAAATGTATAACTTATTTTCACCCCTAATATTAATGAAAGATTCACAATTGAGTTGAGTTTGGAAAGGAATCGGAAAGGATTCCAAAAGTTCCGATGAAAATACCTGAAAAAATATTTAGCTTATTTTCATCCCTCATATAAAACAAAGATGATTAGATCATAAAACATAAGATATCACAATATATCGTGATGTCCCTGAAAAGTCGCTAAGTTGAGATAATAAAGTCCTTTCCGAATGACAAAATGTCCTTTCCACGGAAAGGACTCCTTTCCGGTATCTAGCTATACCCTCCTTTCCGTTTCGAAAATTGCGCTGTTGTGTCACGTGATCAGTATTCTAGGGCAAATTATCTATATCTCGCTATTTTTCGCATGGACAAATTTTATACTCGACAGATGAAAACATGTCCTCAGTACACAGCGCTTGGGAATACAAAATTAGTATACCTTTTGTATCGGTATCCCACGAATGGTGGAAAGTAGTACTACTTTGTGTTGCGGTGTACCATAACCGGAAGTGAATACAATGATATTAGAACCAAGAGTTTGATGCAGTTCTACTTATACATGTAACGTCTTCTGAAATAGTGTTGATTGCTGCAGTACGACAAAAGAGCTTGCACGCGTTCTATTCTTCACCTACAACTTTAAGAGTTTTCACTTACTGATAAATCTCAATGGTCAGATTGACCAGGTTCACTAGTTTTAAACCCAAAACAACCTTTATTTAAGGAATCATATGACCCTTTAAAGCATCGGGGTCAAAATGAAGCTTTTGGAAATTGCAAAAGTAAAAGGGTCATCTCCCAAGTCAAATGAAACTCCTGAATTGTAATAGTGAATATATTGTAAATGCGGAACACAAACGCAAACTTAATCGTTTACATTGCAGATAATCAATTAGTTTATTGATCCTTTCTGATTCTTTATTAATATCATTAATTATACTTCGTATTTAACCTCTAAATATATAACAGCAGTGGTCTGGTGATTAACAGTCGTTGTATCCACGATGACTTGTCATCTGTTCTGTTCCCATTACTAAAGCTGAAATTCCTCCTAACTAAGTAAATAACTATATAAACAACTGCGGGTGTATCGAGAGCACTTAACATTTTATCAAGATTTTAAATAATTGGAAATTTCAAAAAACGTCGATACTTTTGACGATATAAAGATTTTGGTGATTAAGTGATAGTTAAAAGCAAATAAAACATTTAGTATGGAATAAATCATTTTCACATCTTTTTTCGCTTCATTTTCCCGACTGAAAAATCTACCATTGAAGATTCCTTTTTCAAAACAAGTAGTCATTGTGTGTTTCTAGAACTTTTAAGATTATATTAATTAATATATATTATTGTGCTGTGCAACGTTATTCTTTCATTGGGCTTAATACTAAATGTTATATTTAATGCAATGGCAAGGCTGTATTTTTCAAATTGCTGGGAAATCGATTACTAGTATAAACTAGTATTCACGCAACATTAAATGATAAACCCGTAAAATGTACCGATTTACTTAATTATGTGGTCGAAATTATATTGCGTCCACAGGCATTGCGGACTTCTTTTTAATTGTTGGGTTTATTGATGTCTGTAAATCATCACTAAACGATTTACCCATTATGTAAACTATTTACTCATTTACTGAATATAATTTCATCCACTAAGTCGGTTAGTGTTTACTGATGAGCATTAACAAAGTTGACCAAGTTTATTTTGAAAAATTTCATTAATAAAATTGACAAAATCTCGTAATCGTCCGATTCTTCACCTTTTTATAAACATTAAAATTTCAAGAAACTTTCGAACAGTCCAAAAGTAATACTTTAATGACCTCAAGTACTTTCATGTTTATATATCGGGTTTTATCGGCATTCGCTGATCACAGGCTTATGGCGACTGACAACGATCCATCTAGCGCTAACGAGTACCTCTGGTCCGCTTGTTTATTAAATTATCTAACATATTACTGGGGTTTTGCAATCGTTGCAATGGTTTGTTATTTAAGGATTGAATCGATATTTGATGTTTTTCATTTGGGTATGGAAAACAGTTGGGTTGTTTAAAGTGTGTGAAGCCCGAAGGGCTTCACGCATACTTTAAACAATCCAACTGTTTTTCATACCCAAATGAAAAACATCAAATGTCGATTCAATCCTTATATTTACACATATTTATACTCTCATAAATACAGAAATTATTAGAAGAATTCGTAATATAACGGCTTTTTCGTATGGCTGTTAGAACAGCCATGTTCACGACAAAGTGAATGACTGCACGCTTTTTCGCAACAACTCGTGGTAAAACGTGCATGCTCGGCGACGTCACAGGTCAAAACATTGTGCAACGTCCAATAAACTGTGAACGGTTCTTCTGGAGCCACGCCTTTTAAACTATTACGTCACACTGTTCACCATTAGAAATTATGATTCCTTAGGTGAATAAGACTTCATCGTAGAGAATGAAGTTGAAGTGTAAATATTGTGTATTAAATTTCTTAAGAGATTTAGTCAGTAAGCTGAAACAATCAATGCGTGATATTTTGTAAATGTAATAGTCCGATTAATGAAATGATCTCACTAATTGTTTCTTTAGAAATTATTAAATAAATTGCTTGATCGTCTTTTGTCTAACGATGCTTGTTAGAAGGATAGATTGTTTGATAAATGGTATGTCGTATGATCAAAGTTATAAAAATTGATTTATTACTGAATTGTTTTCAGTTAGAATAATTCCTTTTAATCGTGGTGATATACATCATATATGTTATTAGCAATACAACATATTAATGTAAGATCTAAATTACTTGCTATTAAGTTAGTAGATTGCAGAGAAATTGTATGTTTAATATATTAGTATTGAACAGAAGAAGTCACCAAAGCAATGGGTCCGAAAGAATGTTTTCAGTATCTTGTCAACGCAACAAAGGCGATAACAAGAACGCTAAACTTACACTTAGAGAAATTATACTAGTAGTTTTGAATTCGGCGTTTGGCAGTTAATTTTTAAGAGTATTACGATGCACGTGATAGGAATTTATAGACCTCCTTCGTTGGCCTCATGTATGCAGTTCGTATCTGACTTTTTCAACAAAATTGAGCAGTTTATTCCAGTGTATTCTAATCTAATCATCATGGGCGATTTTAACTTGCATATTCAAGAAAACAGTAGTACAATTGATGAATTCAATAATGCTTTGGCGGCCATGGGATTAGTTCAGCATGTGAATTTCAGTACTCATGTTGCGGGCAACAGCCTTGACCTTGTTCTGACAGAAGCCGAGAATGGTGTAGATGTTTTATCATGTGAACCTGGAAATTTTGTTTCCGATCACTGTTCAGTAAAAATTGTGACAAAAGTTGAAAAAGAATCAATAAGTAGCAAAACTATATCTTTTAGAAATTTTAAGAATGTAGAAAAAGATGCTTTTGCAGCAGATCTTCGCGAAATATCAATTGAAACGGACAATTTTGACAATTTTGTGGAACAATTTGAAGACGAAGTTAAAAGAGTCCTTGATATTCATGCTCCATTACAAGAAAAACGAATCGTTAGCCGAGCTCCTAAACCTTGGTTTACAGAAAACATTTTAATTCTAAAGCGGAAACTTCGCAGATCAGAGAGCCTTTGGAAAGAGCATAAATATCCACATTTACATGAACAATTCAAAGAAGCTCGTAATAAATACACAAATGAAATAAACAAAGAAAAGTGTGCGGCCTTAAGCCAGAAAGTTCTTGACTCTAAAGGTGATCCTAAAAAACTGTACAAGTTTGTATCAGAATTAACTGGAAAGCATTCCGAAAATCCGATGCCAGTTGAACAAGATGAGATTACTCTTGCTGAAAAATTTGCAGATCATTTTATGAATAAAATTCAGAAAATCCGTGACTCATTGAAAAATTTCGACAATCACAAGCCATGCTATAAAGACACACCTATCTTTAACACATTTCAAGAGCTGACTACTGAAGACATTAGAAAGCTAATAACCCAGTTACAGACAAAATCATGTGAATTAGATGTTTTACCAACAAATATTTTGAAATTATATTTGAATGAACTATTACCTATTATTACTAAATTGGTGAATCTTTCGCTGAAACAGGGCGTATTCCCGTCTAAATGGAAAAAAGCCATTGTCAGACCTTTATTCAAGAAAATTGGCCTGGAACTTGAATTCTCGAACTATAGACCAGTGAGCAATTTGTCATTCCTGTCCAAACTGATTGAGAAAGCCGCCCTATATAGACTCAATATACACGTTGAGGAGAGTAATCTTATGCCAAAGAACCAGTCAGCTTATAGACGGCATCACTCTTGTGAATCAGCGTTGTTACGTCTTGTGAATGATCTTCTTGACGGCATGGAAAAGCAGGAAGTAACAGCGCTCATAGCCATTGATCTATCTGCTGCATTTGATACAGTGGATCACAGTATCTTGCTTGACGTCCTTCAGAAGCAGTATGGCGTCTGTGGTACGGCGTTGGATTGGCTCGACTCGTACTTACGTCCACGCAGCTGCTATGTCAAGGTAGGCTCATCGACGTCAACGCTCCGTCAGCTTCAATGTTCTGTGCCTCAAGGAAGTTGTCTGGGGCCGTGGTTGTATCTGACGTACGCTGGGACCCTTTTCGACGTCATTCCACCATCAGTAACAGTATATGGGTTCGCCGACGACCATACGGCAAACACGCGATTTCGTCCAAATCCTGTGGCGGAACGGAACGCAATACAAGAGCTTGAACAGTGCGCTATGATTATAAACGATTGGATGAATGAAAATAAATTGAAAATGAACGCACCGAAAACAGAATTCATTATGTTCGGTAGTCGACAACAGCTTGACAAATGTATTACTACTTCTATTAACATTGCAAATGACAAATTTGAAAAACAAAAGTGCATTCGTTATCTTGGAGCTTTTCTTGACGAGTCACTTAACTTCAAAGAACATATAAAACGCAAATGTAGAACTGCTATGTTGAACTTCTTCAAAATAAAAAGTATACGTAAATACCTCACAAGGGAAGCCACTGAGATCCTCTGTTTGTCGTTGGTTATCTCCCACTTAGATTACTGTAATGTTGTGCTATATGGTGTTTCGCAGTGCGATCTCAACAAAATGCAACGGATTCAAAACATGTGTGCGAAACTGATTCTTAAGCGTAACAAGTACGACAGTTCGAGACAAGCGCTCTTCGACCTTCATTGGTTGCCCGTAAAAGCCAGAATAGAATTTAAAATGATGACATTCATGTACAACTGTTCTCGAGGCAACGCACCAGTCTACCTGATAGAGCTGTTGTCACATCATACACCGACACGAAATCTGAGATCATCCGACCACTCCTCGCTGAGCTACTCTGTTCCTTTTAATAAACGCAGAACTTTCGGGGATAGGGGATTTCGTACTGTGGGGCCGAAATTGTGGAACACATTACCAATTGAAATAAGGGAATCTGCGACATTGGATATTTTTAAGAAAAAGTTAAAGACCTATTATTTTAGAGACTTCTTTAAATTATTTTAAAATTTACTAATGACAATTATCTATAAGTATTCTGAGAAAAATCGTGTAGATGTTCTATATTTCCGGATTAGACCTGGTCGCCTTGGGTCACATCAGGGATTCAGGTGGAGATAGATCAAGTAGTGTGGCTTCTAGTCACATAGTAGCGACTTCTAGTCACATAGTAGCGACTTCTTGTTGCATTCAGGTGACTACTAGTTAGTTACTTACAGGTGATTTCAGTTGACTTCTAGTCACATAGTAGCGACTTCTTGTTGCATTCAGGTGACTTCTAGTTACAAACGGGCGACTACTTGTTGTGTTTTTGGTGACTTCTAGTCACATACAGGCAACTTCTAGTTGCATTATAGTCAGCTTAGTCACATCCAGAAGATTTCGGAAGTTAGTCTTACTACTTACATGTGCACTCTTTTTAGATCAATGATGTTAATTCTTAACATTTTATTATCTTCATTTATTCTAATTCTGTTTTATTATAATTATAGTTTTAATGATTCTTAAGTGATTGTGTGTGCTTTTATTCAAATGAGCTATTTTTATACATGTATGTTTTTATGTAAATGCTGTGTACAACGCCATTGAATATGTGCACATAAAAATAGGCGTTTAATTAAATTAAGAAGTTTCAAGTTTCAATATTTGACTCAAAGAGAGGAAGTATTGATTTCTTTTTAAAGTTTTTGTTTTCATACATGTAATGCTACAGGACAATAAGGCCTATGTTATGGTTTGAAAGAAGTCCGTCAATAGTTAACTTATGATTCAGATATTAGTCTTTTGATAAAAAGTCATAATCAAATATATGCACATTAAATCAATACTCGGCCCTTTACATACGCCTTGCCTAACACGGGAGAAAGTGATGACATGGACGACGAGTATGTCTATCCTAAACTGACTCTGATCAACATCCACATGACATTGCATTTTAAGATATTTACATTTCCGACCCCGCATGGACATTTGATGTTAACTAGCCAAAAGAGCACATACGATAAGTAACGTTTCATACATATTTATTTGACGAACCACCACATATTCACAATTTATACTTTAGTGGTAAATCTACAAGTGGCATAAAACTGGCGACAGAGTTATACTAAGAGACAAAAGTTTTTTGTTGAGCACACGGGGAGATAACTGAATGCACCTGTGAAACACAGTTAACTGGCAAAACAGTGACCTATGCTGGAACATAGCGTCAAGTCCCAAAAGTTACAACCTAATGCGGACAGCATTTTGTAGGCCAGCCTGGATGACTCATATCACCTGACAGTCCTGGGCGTGAACCAACCCTAGGCTCCCCTCGTTGTAACGAGGCGGAGGGGGTTCCGCCAGTGTTCTGCCGCGAACCCCACCAAAACAACAAGACCAACAAGGTCACAAGACCAACAAGGTCAACAGCCAAGCATGCTTGGAAGCACGTCAAGGGAGGTGATATAGCCAGACTGAGACACCCCATCTCCCCGTGCCGCCAGGCAGCTTAATGATAGCCCTGCACGTTTGAAAACATGCCAGGGGAGGCGATAAGGCCAGGCTGATACTCCCCACAAAGTGCTAAAAATCTACCCATGTCCCACCCCCAAAAATAATCTCTGTGCCGATCAATAATTCCCCGATAATTTTAAGTGAGCCCGCATATCAGTTAAATGTTTGTCTTTGCACCAACGCACTTATTTACAACAATTCTGAGAAAAATGATTGGTGCATGTGTATTCTGTTGGGACCACATGTTTCGCTACACCCATCTAAGCCTTCCTGGTACTGCGGAGCTTCCTGTTTCTGGCTTCGCTTGAGCTTCCTTATTAAGGTACCCAACCTGAAACGATTGAGAGAACAGAGCAGAAAGAATTCTATAACAAAAGGGGTGGGTGGGCGGGCAAGCTGTTTCTGAAAACCGGAAACGGAAAAGAGAGCGGACGGTGATGCGTAATTTCTATCAACATGTGTAACTTGGTGATTACCGGTATCCGGGACATTTCGGACTCAGCTGCTACGACTCACCCACTGGGTCCAGTGATTGATTTAACTGGGGTTATTGAATATAAAATTCGTAATAACTCTTATTAAATCAATACTCGGCACTTTACATACGCCTTGGCTAACACGGGAGAAAGTGACGACAAGGACGACGAGTATGTCTATCCTAAACTGACTCTGATCAACATCCACATGACATTGCATTTTAAGATATTTACATTTCCGACCCCGCATGGACATTTGATGCTAACTAGCCAAAAGAGCACATACGATAAGTAACGTTTTGATACATATTTATTTGACGAACCACCACATATTCACAATTCATACTTTAGTGGTAAATCTACAAGTGGCATAAAACTGGCGACAGAATTATACTAAGAGACAAAAGTTTTTTGTTGAGCACACGGGGAGATAACTGAATGCACCTGTGAAACACAGTTAACTGGCAAAACAGTGACCTATGCTGGAACATAGCGTCAAGTCCCAAAAGTTACAACCTAATGCGGACAGCATTTTGTAGGCCAGCCTGGATGACTCATATCACCTGACAGTCATGGGCGTGAACCAACCCTAGGCTCCCCTCGTTGTAACGAGGCGGAGGGGGTTCCGCCAGTGTTCTGCCGCGAACCCCACCAAAACAAGACCAACAAGGTCACAAGACCAACAAGGTCAACAGCCAAGCATGCTTGGAAGCACGTCAAGGGAGGTGATATAGCCAGACTGAGACACCCCATCTCCCCGTGCCGCCACTTAAAATCATTGATTTTAACTCAACAAAAAACAGTGAACTCCACCCTAAACTACCCGACCAACAAGGTCACCAGACCAACTAGGTCGAACAGCAAAACTGTGAACTGTATCTTACACAACCAGACCAACAAGGTCACAAGACCAACTAGGTCAAACAGCCAAGCAATTTGTAAGCACATCGAGGTAGACTGGCACGCCCTATCTCCCCGTGCCGCCACTTAAAATCATTGATTTTTTCCCACAAGAAAAATACACTGGATATCTTTCATAGACATTAAGAGATCTATAGGGAAAATAGATCGTTAACATGACCTTACTCTAGTATATTTAGATAGTGACAATGTTTTTGTTAACAGATTACGTGACATGTGGCACTTGTTTAACCCAAGAAAACTCAAATGGACCAGTTAGAAGCATTACACAAAGAAGTTGATCAAACAGATTTTATCGCTGCCGAACAACAGAGCTGATTGTGCTAAATGTATACTTTCCGGGTTGTTACCGGTAGAAGCGCAAATCAACAAAGGTGTTAACTGTATTTAACAACATTGCACTAAGTTTTGTACAAGAGGAGGATCAGACAAAAAATCATTAGTGAAGAGGCAGCTGACGATAAAAAAAGTGTATAAAGCAATAGCTGTTCGTTGAAATAAAATACTATTTTGGCTTTGTGAACTCCAAGATTATGGAAACACTGATGCAAACGCCAATCAAGAAATCGAGATGGAAGAAAATGGTGAACGACTGTGACAACAAAATTGGAAGTGTGAAATACAAACCACGTCAAAACATTTTAGAAGTTTGGCGTATTTGAACAGTGAGCGATATGAACCAGGTTAACTTCATCAATTGCTGAGGATTCCAACTAGTTCAGCCCAAGATATAAACCAAATTGCAAGGAAATTTAAGTTAACTACATGAACTTACGCCTTACAAACTAATAGAGCATCACTTAACCAAAAACAGAGAAAATCCAACTTGTCAAACTTGTAAAATTGAAAGTGAAACGGTGGAACACTTTATTCAACCTGTATAAACCTGAATAATATAGGAAAGACTATTCTAAGTGATATTAGACTTGATTATACTGAGTATATAATTTGACAGAGGTAATTTGGCTATGTTGATATTGGTTTGTTTACATTAGGGTTACAGGTAAACAATGAATTAATATTTTAATCATTGATTAATACAAAGCGCAAATAATCCAGTACTTGCACAATTAGCCGAGCGGTCCAAGACGCAGTCAACAAACACCCCGAAATGCAAGTGTAGCAACTCCGCCTCAGGCCGCAGGCTCGAAACATTTTTTTTTATAACACGATAATTATTTTCGCGATAAAATAAACTGACGCAAAATACATTCAATACCTTGAAATAACTGCAATAAATCTTAAAAATATATATCTAAAAGATTACCTTAAAAACCGCGTGTCAGTGTGATTCAAACGCGTGTCAGTGTGATTCGAACCTGTGTCAAAAAAAGTTAGAACCCTATGCAAGCCCGACATGTAAACCACTACGCTACCGAGGCGATTTGACATATATATAGAAAAAATAGTACTTTTAACGCGTAAGTTTGCCTTAACCTGTGTTTACATTCTATTAATTATTGTAAACATCGCCAATCTAGCTTGGTCTACCTATAAACTGCACACATCTTCTCGAAGAGTGAGACATTAAATATGTTCAGAAATTACGTAAGTTAGAATTTCACCGTATGAGACTGGTCTATGCCCTACGTTGTGAACATTATAAATCACTTAATGCAATAGCCAGAAGACTGAGCTCCAGCATATGAGAATCTTGTACATGTACTAGTAAATAGATTGCTGCTACACAGATAATTCTCAAACTGAGTCTGACAGTTATCAAATTAGTTTTTAAGATACATTTGTATTTGTGACTTATATAAACTGGTGGTGTGGACTATTTATTCACTAGATTCATCACGGTTCTCCAATATTGGAGGTAAGATTACAGAAGATGACCACTGTTCAATCGTTAGCATGCATGATGCAGGCCGACATATCTGCCAGCTCCCTAGCCGATTTCAAAATAGATGTCGCGAAAATGGATAACAAACGTAATTACTAGTAAACCAGTAGTAAATTGCAAAGTAAAATAACATTTCCAAAGCAAAAAATAATAACAAAAGCAGCTGATTAAACACATTTATGAGAAAATCGGAAGTATTTTCTCCGTTAACACGATTAAAAAAAAACTTAGCAATTCGTACCGCAAATTTTCGTCCTATCCCATCACTTGAGGTACATTGTGCGGTTAGGTTTTTGCTTTGAGAATGGATTTAGAATTCGGCCCAGATTTAGAAAGGTTAGAGAAAGAAAGAACATATCATTTATTCTTATTCTTAACATATCTGTCTGCTTTGTTTAACATATAACAAGGGAATCCATCATTGCTATAAATAGCAACAGTAACAACCTTACAATTCCCTTGTCATGACGTATATGGAAATATCCAAATGTTAACAGGTACAAACTTTAATAATTGACCCGTAGGCAAGAACGCCAAGGTGATTATCTTAGTTACTCTTTGTTAGTTCAGTTAGGGGATTAACGACCCACAATTATCAGAAATGTGGCGACCGCTTAGGGCCAAGTGAATGTAGATTAGCTAACAATATCTTGCTTTATTGACAATTATTTAATCGCCAAATTTTAGCGCCAATTCTTTAGAACGATCGACACAATGTCGACCGACAGCGTGAGCACTGAATTATTTTCCTCAACATTGGCGGGTACATCGGGCCCGATTGGCGTAAAAACGCCGACTAACTCGAGACCGTTAACGTGGGTCGGCACTGGCGAAGACGCACCAAGAAATTGAGGATTATCATCCAAATTGTTAAATGGTGTTACTGGAGGTGGGGAAAAACAAAACAAAAATACCACCTTTACTATTTGAGAACGATACTTTTTACCACCAGCGCCATTACCTGACGCGGTCTAGGCCGCGTACACTTGGGGATCCTGTATAAACAAACTTTTTGGAGGCATGATTGCTTGATTTTTTACGATATTTTTAAAGAAAATTTTCCAAGCTGTTTCTGAAAACCGGAAACGAAAAAGAGAGCGGACGGTGATGCGTAATTTCTATTAACATGTGTAACTTGGTGATTACCGGTATCCGGGACATTTCGGACTCAGCTGCTAAGACTCACCCACTGGGTCCGGTGATTGATTTAACTGGGGTTATTGAATATAAAATTCGTAATAACCCTTAATAATGGAGCTCTATTGGTCTGTCAAGTTTCAGTATGTGACAAGATATTATTGTTCTTGTATGTAGGCCCTTTTCTGTCTAGAATTTGAAAAGAACAGTTTACTTGTATTTATTGCAGACATATTGAAATACTACGAAATACATGGTAATGCTTGACAAAAGGTTTCATAAATGTCTACTAATGTCATAAATATTCATCGGTATTTCCAAAACTTACGCTTCTGGATGTTATCATAATTATCATACCCTTCAACCATTTTATTGCCAATATATAAAAATTTATGGCGTATAGGAATTTAGTGACATACTTTCTTTATCGGAAATAATTCAATAGTTTATTTGTATTCTCAAGTCGTGACGGAAACTAAATAATTAAGGTGCGACATACGTTGCTAATTTCGAAGAATGGATGTGACGGAATTTTAATTATAAAGGTGCGACATACGTTGCTGAATTTCGAAGAATGGATGTGACGGAATTTTAATTATAAAGGTGCGGCATATGTTGCTGATTTTCGAAGAATGAATGAACATCAGTTATAACTCTCTTCTTATCGAACATGGCATAAATGCACCTCGAACCTCTATAATTAAGCATAAGATATTAGCATGTAAAACATTCTGTTTTGTGATGTTCTTCTTTTATTAAGAATTTTAAAAGAAAATGTGACAGGCGTTGTGTTCATTTAACATCTCGACTGTATTTCTGTGTTATTATGAACATAATTTGCAATAACACATCATGCGAAAACATAACGTCTGATCAAGAATTACATCTGCCGAAAATATATCGTCAATTTGATTTCAATGAACGAATAATGATTCATTCTATCTATCAAGGGATTCATTTTGTACGACTTTTCAGTCTTACATGTAATGCACAACACCTAATACGTGAAATGTCGTCGCTATATTTACTGCGTTTCTGTCTGGGTCAGTTCATGTTGGCATTGGAGGTCTTCTTCATTAAAAGAGGAAACATAAAATTTCCCCAGTGAAAATTTGTAATTCGATGTTAGACATTTTATCTACAGTAATCATTACTTTGTATGGCCTTAACAGGCAGCAGACGATGCTAATAAGCAGTTATTGCTCTAGACGTACAAATCAGCACCATACAGCGGTGCTGCTGTGTTATTAAAAGTTTCGATGATTTAACTATTATATTGTTATGACCCAGCAAATCTCTTAGCGTTATGTCACCGCAATTTATGCAAGTAAAGTTTTTAGGAGAGGGGTTCCTGTTAGTGACATACAATGCACACGTACATGAAAATAGTCAAACCTGTATTAAACAGTCACCAAAGGGAGTGATAATAAGTAGCTGATTGAAACAGGTGGCTGTTTAAAACATGTACTTATTGGATTAAAATATCAGTTTTCGACATAATTGAACTGGCTGTTTAAGACTGGTGGTTGCCGAATGCAGGAGGTTACCAAGGTAGATTCAAGTGTATATGTTAAGTTGATGTTGCAATGTCTTACATTTTATGTTGAATATGTTCCAATGTATTACATTGTATGTTGAACATGCTGCAATGTATTGCATTGTATGTTGAATTGATGTTGCAATATTATGATGAATTGATGTTGCAATGTACATTGTTGAATTGATGTTGCAATTTATTTTGTTTGACTTCAGTTGAAATATATACAAATGTAGATATATCGTAATATATGTCGAAAATTAAAACAAATTATAAAAAATACATAAGAATTGATGTCACTAATTAGAGGTAAACTCCCTTTTCCATTTACCCGCAAATGGATTCCCGACAACTTCTTTCTGACCCTATAATTCAAAACTTAAAACATTCAGTTTGTTCGTACATGCTATCTGCTGTAGCTATTTTGTCAGTTTTGTATTATCTGCAACGAGAACAAGCAATTAATATACATGTAAATAAGGAAAACCAACACATTCCCAATGTAAGATTGTCATATTAAATAGTATTCATTTTGAGTTCTTATATTGACTTCTGCAATTATGACGTGACCTAAGGGCAATCAAACTCGACGGGAAATACCACAAAGAGTCTGCGCATGGACGTTATAAATATTCATCGACCTTTTAAAACTTCGGCCTACTGGGATGCTGTCAGAGCTTTCATTGAAATATTATTTGTTTGCCGTCAGTTTCTTGAGATATATGAGCAGGGAGTCAACCTCTATAAAGGTCAGACTATGACAGAGAAAAATGAAAGGAAAAAAACGAAATACTCCACGGAGTTAGTTGTGTTAAAAATATTAAAATCCTTAGTAGAAATAATAATAATCAACAGAGATGAGTAAATAAATAGATAAAAAGGGAACTTTGAAAGCCACTAAACACGACAGATAGAAATCAAATTGCACGCTTAGTTTGAGTCTGTCCATGAGCAGTTATGGAAGTGCATATTACTGCTGACGTTGCCAAGCCCCTGGTTGAGTGCAACTCAATATTTTCACAATTATAAGTATCCTGACAACGGCTTTAGAAAGGCTATTTTATTTGTTGGCAACAATGTCACGAATTATGCATTAAATATGTACGTTTACACTGTTTTTGTACTAGCAGTTTCACCTCAGTATTTTACTCCTAAGTGAATTGTCTGACCTAATGTGTCTCGGCTCAAACATCCCAATGATTTGACAACAAACAAAAAATATATCAATGAAAGCCGAGATAATGTCCCAGTAGACCACTGTTTTAAAAAATTGCGATGAATATTTATTGCTTTCACATATTCTTTTAGATATCTTCTGTCGGCTTTGATTGCTCTCGGGTCACGTCATTATTGCAGGAATCGATATAAGAATTCGAAATGAATATTCTATTTCACACGAGCATCTTATATTGTGAATGTGTTAATGTCCAATATTCGATGAGAGTTCGCGTTCATTTCGTAGATAAACTTGACACTGCACTGACAGGGTCTCGTCTTAAGGCATCCTATAATAATCTTTAATTATTAGTCTTAAGGCGAAAATGGTTATGTGATTAAAGTACTGTACATGAATTACAACAATTAGATTACGAGCGAAAATATATCTCAAACATATCATTAAAACAATAAAACGTTCGCTTTTGTTTGTCGCTAGTATGTACGAGTTGATCAATAGCATTGCAGTACATTTATAGGAAACGTCTGACATTTAATTGAACATTTGCCCTGTTCTGTCTCTGTCTCAATCTGTCTGTTTCTCTCTCTCTCTCTCTCTCCCCCCCCTCTCTCTCTCTCTCTCTCTCTCTCTCTCTCTCTCTCTCTCTCTCTCTCTCTCTCTCTCACTCACTTCCAGGTTTGCTATCAGAAAAACAGTGTTTTTGCAAGTGTCGTTCGTAAAAAAATTGTTCGGATTCGGTATTGGTAAAACGTGTGCTAGTTAAGATTAGAATATTTAATAGCAGACGCAGAACCATTTAATACGGAATCGACTCTACGAAATCGTGTCGATTCCGATTACGGTATTGCGCATGAGCAAAAAGGAGTACCTTGAAACTTTGAAACCGTGTGGCAAAATAAGGCTTTTGATTGGACCATGTGATTTTCATCCGGGTGCAATAGTCTTTTGCGCTTACTTCCGGATTTAAAAATTGAAAAGCCGCCATTTTGTTTCTCGATTCACATTTTCAGAAGTTCTTCTTCCATATGTTAGATAACAATTAAGATTAATCTCGCCTAAAAAATTAAGGTAAATAAGTTTCTACATCAATGTATAAAACCCAGATCAAGAATGACCTGTATGGTTTGACGCATAACTTGCAGTTTTTTGCTAGTATTACTACTACGCAACTGTGTAAAAAGGCACGCAATGTAGTTTGTAATTTATCTTGCAATGTCTGTCTTTTTTGGATAACTATATGTAAGTGTAATTATGATAAGAGTAACACATTTTTCACAATTAAACTCAAATTGATGGTATTGATGGTATATGCTGTCTAACTCTTTTGCCACAAAAGTGCAAATGAAAGTTATGACGTCAAAATGAAAGTA
This sequence comes from Corbicula japonica, assembly GCA_038501625.1. NCBI lineage: Eukaryota > Metazoa > Mollusca > Bivalvia > Venerida > Cyrenidae > Corbicula > Corbicula japonica. The sequence goes on from JAZAYU010000016.1 coordinate 4,392,818, forward strand.
ATGACGTCAAAATGAAAGTTATGACGTTAGCGTGCCTGTAAAGGATGGTGTAAAAAAATCTGAGTGATGGCCGATTTCATCGAAACTTAAAATGGACGATATTTATTAACTACAGGAGGCTTTAGTTGTAAATAAAGGTTTCAAACGAAACAAGTTTAATGTTGTTAACGCTTTTCATATTTAAGTTTAAAAAAATGAATAATACTTCACGCATTCTCCATGTCCTTTAGCGTCTGCTGATGACATAAAGTAAACCCGATTATTAAATGCAATGCAGCAGGATCGTAGCTCCGCCCTAAAAGTAGTTTCTATCACAGAGTTCATAGCGCCAACGTACACAGGTCATGTCTTGGAACGTGAACTGTGTTTTATACATTGATTAAAACCTAATATTGTCACAGAGTTAGGGTCTAACAGTAGACTCCACCGTAGCGATGCGCATTACGGTAGTTGTTTGAATTTTGGTTAATTAATTAAAATACAGAGTGGCAAAGTGACAATTACACCGGTTTCCCCAACATCCTGTAAACATAGGAAATTTACGATGTTTTTTTATTTATTTTTTTACTGCAATCATTAACAAGAACAGTAAGTTTAACATTGCAGATATAGCATAAAGCTACTCTGCTAATATAAGTTGTTTGAGGCATTGTAAAGCTGTGTTTACCAAATGCTATCTGAATAACGCTTCATTTACAACAAAAGAGCTACATTTCTTAAAAAATGAGGCATAGTGTAGAATGATTTAAATAGGAAGCACGACGAAGCCATGTTTACCACTTATTATTTATTTCAGATTTTAGGAATAATTGCTCTGCAGAGGTGTAGAAATTTTCTTTGATCCACTCGCCCTGCAGGTCGAGTGAATGAGTAAGTCCACTCGCCCTTACAGAAAGTACACTCGCCCTTACATTTTAAATAAAATACTCTATTCTCTTTCTGTAAAGCTTCGTCTACCAAATGCTATCTGAATAATGCTTCATTTACAACAAATAAAAATTATTAGAGCTACATTTCATAAAAAAATGAGGCATAGTGTAGAATGATTTAAATAGGAAGAACGGCGAAGAGGTGTTTACCACTAATTATGTATTTCAGATTTTAGGAATAATTGCTCTGACAGAGGTGTAGAAATTTTCTTTGACCCAATCGCCATGCAGGTCGAGTGAATGAGGAAGTGCACTCACCCTTACAGAAAGTACACTCGCCCTTACATTTTAAATAAAATACTCTTTCTGTTGCAATTTTCGTTTTTCTTTTCATTCTATCTCTTTCTTACTGTCTCACTCGCTCTCTCGCTTTTCATCATCACCCGTATTTTGTGTAAAAAAACGTTATCTTCATTTGTTTCTACATAATTTTTGACATACTGCGGGAAAAAGGTGCACTTGCAGTCTCGTCCTGATTTGGGAAACCCAATGAGGATAAAAAGAAATCGCTGCTGTTATCTTTACATCAGAAACGTTCCGAATACAATGGAAATCGACCGAAATTCCGGAAGTCGAATTGTATTTTGTAAACAAAGTGATAATATTTCATTTTTCAAAGAAAACACATGTGCTTTGCTAATTCGCTCGACCCAACGGATCATTTACTCTCCATGGCGAGCGGTCGAGTGGAATTCTACACCTCTGCTCTGTCAAACAAGTAACTGTTACAAGTTCAAATGTGTTGCATGGTGAAGTCGTGATGACCATTAATTAATTGGTATAAATTTGAAAATTTATTTATTTTATTTAGTTTTCACAGTCCAATAGTTTGTGTCGAGCTTTTGTATACATGCATGGGTCCAGATGTTTGAGTGTAATGATCGCTACAGACTTCCCGAAAGTTGTAAAAAAAGTGTCATGAGGTCAGACAAGATGTGAAAATCTGTCTGACCGAAACAATTTCTGTCTGACTGAAACATTTAATACATTAAATAAGCAAAACACAGTATTAAGGGTGTTTTTTTTTCAGTGGTACAAATTGTCATTATGACGAATACTTAAAATATTTCTTTCGGACACCCTCACTCATTTCCCTTGGAACAGTCTCGAATCAAAACTGAGTAAAATTGTAATTTAGAGATTAAAATTGGAATTTGCAGATCAAATTTTTGCCGGACATTCGGTCCTACAACATTGGAAATCACATCAGACCAGTCCAAATTTTACCGGACAGGTCCGACGGTCCGGCGACTTTAAGGAAGTATGTCACTAAGAAAATAAATTAAGTCATCGGAAGGTATATGCATGCATTGGGCAAATAATATCTATTATAAAATTTGTTTTTTTGTAATTTGTATTTAAGTTTGAAGTATACATATGAAAGATGCGTGACAAATCTGGTTCAAAGAGCATGAAACTGGAATAGGAGAAAAATTAGACTGCTGGAGAGGTACTTTTTTTAAAATTACCCTTAATAAACAGTACAAACACTCAAACAGCACAGAATTTGCCCTTCCTTTACATGACAATGCATGGCTGGACAAACCCACTAGCCCGACGCCTTGGACAAGCTGAAAATTGTATCGGACAATCTCAAAATATCTGATTGCTTGTCCGTGGGCTAGCTCAATTTTTTAGTGTAGAACTAGTTTAAACGTTAATTTGATATGCGCCATTCTCTTTTAGCACCAAAAGCATATCATATTACAACAGCAATAAGTTTATTACAAAATAACGTTTTGAGATCTATTTTCACATTATCAAGCCCCCATGTAACGCTTCCTCTTGAATTTCCTGTTTCTTTCTTTAATGTTAATACTGACTAATCAGAATTTGCTTATTTGCGCAAAAGTGGGGCTAGCTGAAATGTTTACCCAGCTAGTTTTGGACTAGTTACTAAAAAAACTAAATATACCATAATCTCTGGCATGTTCACACAACATCACCTGAACAATTTTTGGAAGACACAGCATCAAACGCCACAAAGTTTCTCTGCTGACCATGTTGTACATACATGATGGGTCCCTGTGTTTACTTATTTAATCCTTTATTTATTGGATAAATCTCATAATCTTGTTCACTTTTGTTTTTAGAAAGAAAACAATTCTGTTTCAGTTTTCACAGTTAATAACTTAACCTACTTCATGGACACACCTTTTTACCGTAAATCCAGATCAGATGGCATAGATGTAGATTCAAATCAGCTGGCACATCTTTTTGTGGTCTTTAAAATGTGATAACACTCTGGTTTTATGCTAATCTTGTGTAGGAATTAAAGATTGCATGGAATTTTTCATCATTACCATCTTCCTTTTATGTGATTTTAATAAAAAGACCCTACATGTAATAAATAAATTATTGCAACAGTATAAATTGTTCACTATGTGACTGCAACAGCAATTTATGTACATCTTCATAAGCCACAAAATGTACTGTATACCTGACTTACTAGTTATCAGAGAAGATTTCAAATAAAACATTTATTTTCAGAGATGTGTATCACCAAGCTTATGAAGCCTATAGATACTTATGCAGAATTGGTAGACAGCTATGGCACAGAATATGAACATTACCACAATAAACAGATACAAGGTTGCATAAATTTTCTTTATTTTCATTTATTAAAGCTGCATGAATGTATAATAGACATCACACTGAATAGACATGCATAAATATAAGTTATTATGTTGTTTTTTTACATTTTACTTCATGAATACACCCTTTATCACATTAGTGACCAATGTATATCCAGTTCAGCAGGCTCATCTGTGCAGTCTGATCAGGATCTACACTGTTTAAGTTTAGATTTATGAGGTTATTTCTGACCAAGAAGCAACCAGTTTAGATCCAGATCAGACACCAAAAATGTTCGACTGACGTGAAACTATACTGTTGTCCATGTGATTTAAAGAGTCTCCATAGAGTAAGTCAGGAGTCAGGATACCTGAAGTAATTATCAGAGCATACAAAAGCAATGTATTTGACAAATTTTATTTTTGTGTCTTAATATTTTAAATCAATTTTAACTGTCGAAAAAGAAATTTATAAAAGCAATAGCATATAAAATTATTTTTGAAGATAAATTAATTTGCTGTTGAATTTAATATTTCAGGAAAACAACTTCACATGAAATGCTGTGGGGAGACCAGGTTAACTGATCTAGACAGTAGAGGGAGCATACAGTTTTCATATACTTCCACTACTAATTCCTGCAATAGAAGGTGCTGCTTTGGAAGTTTATGTCACTTGACAAGAAAAAGAATTGTCTATACAATTATACTGTGTGATTGTGATATCAAATAATACAAACAGGTTTTAATGTAGACCTCATTGAAGAACAGGAAATGAACAACACCATCAGTATAATTTTGTTATGAATATAATTTGCTGTTAAATGGAACCATAGAAAATAGGAATAGACTCCTTCAGCATTTGCTTTTCATGGACTAATTTGAATGGTTCATTCTATTCGGATAATAAATTCCTCTACTGTCACTCATAGTATTATCTTTTAAAGTCCTCAGACCCAAAAGTATGTTTGTTGATTTCAAGCTTGAATATTAAAAGAATATGACAAGCTTCGCTACTTGCTCTGTCATTGGTGTCACCATATTCCAACTAGGTATTTTAGGTGTTGTGGAATGATGTTTTACAATCTACCTTGTTAACCAGATTTTTATGAGTCTACATTTCTTATACCATCGGTCAGCCTTGCATTTTGATCACATTTTGGTGCTGTATAACTAAGAGTTTACAGGCAAACTGGTGTATTCAACATCTCAAAGGATTCTTCCAAACTTCGCAGAATCATTCAGCTCACTAAGATGTAGTGTTGCATCTTACAACCTTGATCAGTTTTGGTTAAAAAGTAAAACAACAAATGCTGACTTGTTTCTTTGTTTTACTGTTAAACATACGATATACATCACTTATCGTCAATTCCGAGAGAGGCAGTGCCTTAGTTCATATAACACAAAGATTTAAGTTGTTTAAAGTTGTGTTTCTACAAGCTAGATAAATATGAATTCAGTCAGCTTAACGATCATACAATGCATCTTTCGCTATGAACGAAATAAATCATGCTACATGTACATATGTTGATAATATCACCTATTATTTTGAAACGTATTTATTTTTTGCTGAAAAGAAAGCGTTATCATTTAAGCAATCACGTTTTAAAATAGTTTTTAAATATTAATCGTTTACATTTAACAAAGATATTCTATTGATATGCGTACATATGTAGTTCCACCCATGTGCTATCACAGGTAAACTTTTATTTTTATTAATTAATTCTGTGCCTTTTCAAACGTTATTTATTAAATTGTATGGTGATGGCCGTCATTAACGTGAGCTCTGCACGTTTGGCACAAAACAATTGCAAATATATATGTTATCACATTACATATAAAATGTCAATAAAATATTTTAAGGGATTGCCACACTCCTCCCATTCCTATTCATCGATAAAATAAAAATCATCAAATCTCAGTAATGGCAAAATGTTATTCAATGAAACTTTGCACAAATGAATGTTACTAATGTATTTTTATTTTGCATACAGTAAGACAACATAGAAAAGGAAAGAAACAAAGCTAGACATAAAAATTCCTTGAATTCTATTTACATTATTTCACAAAAACTAGTCGATGCAGAACATAATTATAAATTCCCTCGTGAGCGCAATGACACTGACAAGAAAATGTTGTGTAGTTTGTAAAAAACTTTCAACTATTAAAAGAGAAATCAGTGATTGTCATCCGTTTACGCGACCAGGAAATTGAAGGTCAAACACACATTTACTAATATCTCGTAAAGTTTACATATGTAAATCATGAGGACACAATAAATTGTTGTCAGTATCATATTACACATGTGGACATTTAAATTGATGTTTTGTGTTCTTTAGTTTTTGTAAATTTATGTAAATAGAAGTTGAGGGAATTTTTAGATCTCGCTATTTTTCTTTACTTTTCTAATGTGTCTTACCATCTTTAAAATAAAGATACATTAATAACATAGACTTGTGCAAAGTTTCATTTAACAGCATTTTGCCGTTATTGAGATTTTGATAATTTTCTTTTTATCGATGAATAGAATTGGGAGGAATGTGGCAGGCCCTTAAACCAAAGATATTCTACAACGTATTAAGGTTAACAATTTCCTTTAATATATTTATTGCAAAACTGTTAGTCTTTGTTTTCTTGGTCATTTATACCACGTCACTTACCATAGGTACTAACATGAAAATTCTTCATTGAATGCTCCACGTGTCATACAGTCATTTGCACACCCTCGTTTCGGATGGATTCCATTTGGCACTGTTTACTTGACATATTGAGTTGCGCCTGAGTTTGGTCGAGGTGGCGCAGGCAGAAATATGCATTCGTATTATGTTTATGTACAGGCTCAAACAAACAGAGCGTGCAATATTTTCTTTTTTCGTTTTCGGTGGCTTTGAAGGTTCCCTTTTTAACCAGGTTTTCTTTAGAAAAATCCCGGTTATTAGATTGGGGTATGTCGTTGGGCGGGCGGATGGGCGGACGGGCAGGCGTCAACATTTTGTAAAGTGTTTTGTTAAAGTTGTGTTTTTCTCAGTAACCGTTCAAGGTACAACTTTGAAACTTAACATATTTGTCTGACATATTAATACCAATTATCAGGACAAGTTTCATAATCCCTGACTGTATTTTGACAAAGTTATGCCCCTTTTTCACTTAGAAATTTAGTGAATTTTTTTGTTAAAGTTGTGTTTTTCTCAGTAACCGTTCAAGGTACAACTTTGAAACTTAACATAGTTGTCTGACATATCAATACCAATTATCAGGACAAGTTTCATAATTCCTGACTGCATTTCGACAAAGTTATGCCCCTTTTTCACTTAGAAATTTTGTGAAGTTTTTTGTTAAAGTTGTGTTTTTCTCAGTAACCGTTTAAGGTACAACTTTGAAACTTAACATAGTTATCTGAGATCTCAATAACAATTATCAGGACAAGTTTTTATAATCCCTGACTTATTTTGACAAAGTTATGCCCCTTTTTCACTTAAAAATTGTGTTAAGATTTTTGTGAAAGTTGTTTTTCTCAGTTACCATTCAAGGTATAGCTTTAAAACTTTACATAATTGTTTGACATCACAGTACCAATTATCAGGTCAAGTTTCATAGGGGTTTTGGTTTTGATTGTGATTTGCAAAAGTTATGCCCCTTTTTGACTTAGATTTGTCGTTAAGTATTTTGTGAATGTTAGCTGTTGATGCCAAATTGCCTGTTGACGCTTAGCTTGGTTTGTGGGTAGCTTATATCAACAGGCAGCTTGCAATTGCTACCCAGTTGTCTGTGATAAATGTCAAGGTCACTCGCTAAATATAGAAATTCAGCTTACCCTCTATAACGTGAGTTTGCTTTTACCTCTGGATGCCAAACTTAGTATATGAGTAGCTAATATCAAAAGACAGCTTGGGATTGCCACAGGTATCTGTGGTCAAGGTCGCTGTTGCTGAAAATAGAAATTCAGTTGTCCCTCGATAACTTGAGTTTGCTTTGGTATATTTACGCCAAACTTAGTGTTGGTATCTAATATCAAGATGCAGCTTGAGATTGCTACCCAGGCGCCTGTGATAAAGCTCAAGGTCACTGTAGCTAAAAATAGAAATTCAGTTTCTGCTCAATAGCTTGAATTTTCTTTGGCCTATTGACACCAAACTTGGTTTGTGGGTAGCTTATATCAAGACACTACTTAGGATTGATACCCAGGTGTCTGTAATAAAGGTCTATGTCATTTTTGCTAAAAATAGAAATTTAGGTTTCTCCTTATTACTTGGGTTAGCTGTGATCTATTAACACCAAACTTTCTTTGGGTAGCTGATACCAAGACGAAACTCAGGATTTCTACTCAGAAGTCTGTGATCAAGATCAAGGTCACTGTTGCTAAAAAAAGAAGTTCAGTTTCTTTATATCAGATATTTTCTTTACAAAAGTATAAGTATTAAATGAAAACCGGGTTTTCGGCGCGTGGCGACGACTTTTTCTTGTTATCTGTTTTAAGTAGAAGTGGTAGATAAAGGCTCCTTTGTATTGAATTGTTATCGGAAATGCAGGATGCCGATAGGAAAACCTCAACTCCTATCAGAATTTTAATATGACATCGAAATTATTTTCTAACTTTTTCAGAAACTAATCGAAAGAAGAATTGAAACCTTCCAGTTATATATCGGACACATATGCAGTTACTTAATAAACAAAACTGCAAGAAAATCATTTAAAAGGAAGAAAAAAGGTTTTCGGAAAATATAATACATGTAGTCCGAAAATTCTCAGGCTCGTGTTCATAGAACATCTTGCAGTTGTTTTATTTCCATAAACAGTCTTCTTTCAGCAACTAAAATTCTTGATCAGACATGGTGTTCTTGACATGGTCTATAATTGCCAATTATATTCATAATACCCTAGAGGCACATTATGTTATTATGGGCTCTCGAGATGTAACTGTAAGAACTCGGACGGATAACGGCCACATTTTATCTCAAGAAACCTTAATTAAGGACGTACATCTGTACATGACGAAACAGCAAGTTAGATGTAATATACTTTTATTTTCACAATGGAACACAAACTCTATTGGGCGCGTGTATACTCACATAATAATTATATTATCTAAGTTTGTATTTTATCATTTTCTGGCAGCACAATACCATGTGTACCTTTACAAATTAATTCAAACGGATTACGAACTTAGTTGAAAGAACAGGAATTTTAATTAATTTTGCCACCATTATGTTTTGAATAATGTATATGGACAAACATTTATCAACATGAAGTTAATATTAATCAGAGTGAACATTGTCTTTCTCCTTGCAGCAACTACTATTCGTTACTGTGCACTACCAGGCTATTCAGCTTTTTGTTGCTGTTAGGAAAGAAGAATGAGATTTGTTCGAAAGTACCTTTGCATTCTTATTGGATATGTTTTTGGCAATAGATCCATACCTCTAAATACTAAATTTTTATATGAATCAAAAAAGCGGGTGCGACATTCCATAGGTCACAGAGTCATTGTGGCCATAGCTTAAATTTTTTATTGTCGAATAAATACAACAATGCGATGAAACATGTTAAGCTTTTGCGGCAAAGATAAATATCACATTAATGTACGCATATTGAAGCGCTAGACGCAAGAAATACGGAATGAATGAATCTTAAGTTCATAACTGGACAGCCTTTATCTAAAATCGAAGTTTAGTGGTACAAAGCCTAGACGATGGCCTACATAAATATGGGAAAGAGCGTCCCCCCCCCCCCCCAAAAAAAAAAGCTTTACTAGTATAACTATCAAATTGTTCAACGGAACATGTTACGTTCAGTGAAGAAGGCAAAACATTTTTCTAACAAAGTGAATATGTTTCTTTAAAGCAGGAACCATTAGAACACGTGTGGCTTGGCTATGATCCAAGAGTTAAATGTCCTCAGTTAAATAATTTAAATATAATTACTTATGCCACCTTGACATAGAGGTGTTGCGAATCTCTTAAGTGTGAATTGTTAAGTAACACATGTGTTCGTACATAAAAGATTTATTCGTCTAATTGTGAGAGTTACACCATTTACAAAGATTCTTTAACTGAGGTACAGAGTAGGTCTTGATTTCAGCAGTTATAACTGTATTTTAATATATACTATTATACTGAACATAAATAAAAAGTATCCACTGTTTATGCTTCAATTCTCATAAGCATGTTTTCATTTGATCAGAAACGCTTTGTGTTGTGTTTTATTAGTTAATCTCAGTTGTTTTTAAGTTTAACTGTTCATAAACACGATTACCACACAAATGCCTGAGCAAATGACAATCGAATAACAATTAATGATGGATTGCTAAATACTAAATATCCAATTTTAAAATTTTAAAGGAGGTATTAGGGAAATTAGTAATAATTTGCCGAATATACATGTATAAGAAAAAAAACGACTGCGAGCTGTAATTTTGCAAAAATAGAAAACAACAATTCAAAATTCTTATTTTGAACAATCTCCGCAAAATATTTTCAGATCCTAAGACTAATCTTTCCTAAATTATCGATGGGGCAAAATCTGGTCACTGTTTCACATTCCAGTACTCGGTGACCATGACCTGATGATGTGAATTCCGCTTTTGACAGTAAACAAGTGTTCCAAGTTTCACGCGGACATTGTCCAACATTATGGAACTGGTACTGCATTAACTTTCATAAAGGTCATTGGAAAAACCTATCCCCAAGGTTAAAAACTGAGCATGGAAACCAGTCGCTAATCTCAAGCGTCTGATTGGCTGAAATGGTGACTGGTCGCCATTTCAGCCAATCAGATGCTTGAGATTTGAGACTGATTTCCAATCTCAGTTTTATAACCTCCAGCCCTAGTCTATGATAGCTAGATGTACTTTTACAAAAGAAAGGCCTGTATAATTATACAATATAAAATGAATAGTCTGTACTTTTCCCTTTAACCAACTCAGAAGAACTGTCTACCACAATACCTCGACTTCTTTTTTTAGAAATGTTGCAAAACTAAGGATTTGAAAGTGTTTATCCTAATTTCAAGATCTACAGTCAAACCTGTTTTGAGAAGAGAGTAACCCACTGTGGCTGATTAACACAGGTTGCAGTTAACCACAGGTAAAGTACGACCAAATTGGTTATTGATTACATATTAAACATGGCAGGTGGCTGTTGAATGCAGGTGACTTTTAAGGCAGGTTCAACATATTCAACACAATACATGTACAAGCATAAAGGGTGATCATGGTCGCACACAAGAAGCACATTACAAAGGAAGTTGAAAGAATAATGTAAAGTTTAAATATTAAAGTGTTCATTACTAGCTTGACGTTGCTCCGAATTTATTGTTTTATCAGCTGTGAATATTATACCTCTTTGTCCTCAGTAGACAAGTTGGTGAGGTTCAGATGACCATTCGATCATATCTGGTAACAATTGGGTTAAGTCAATCATCGTAAAAAGGCACTGGAATTCAACGTTGTTTCTATTTGTGAGAATATATGAATTGTCCCAATAGTTTTATACATTAATAAATCCACAAATTCAACTTGTCTATGTGGGGTGCTTGGAAGTGTACCTTTATCAGTGATAAGAAAAATTCACATGTTACAGTATTGGATAAAAATATTGAAATGAAATAACATTTACATAATTACACAGGTTTATCTTATGCTTAGAAATGATGCTAATAGTTATATATCATATAACAGTCACAACTGGGCATACCAAATCAAAACTTTATTAGAAAATCTAGGTTTGTCCGATTCATGGATCAACAATGGTATAGCAACATAAAAAAATTCGCAAAAACTTATAATTACAGCAGAGTTAAGCACACCTTTAATTTAGAAACATATCTTGAAATAATACATGAGAAAACAGTTAAAAAGCTCTTAGCAGGTTCCGATTGTCATCAAATCAATTAGAAATAGAAAGAGGTCGATATACACCTATAGATAGTTCCGATAAGCTTATCGATCGATTCGGCATTACCCGGATGTGCGAGTAAAAATCAATAGCGTCGCCATTTTCTATTGCATGTTAACGCACGTTGCTGACAGCTGTAAATTATAAACGAATTTTGGAGTAAATATGGATGATATGAATCATATGACTTTAGGAAAAAAGTTATCATGGATTATGTGGTTTTGTTTTTATTCTAAAAATTTGATTATTTCCATAAAATAACCCTTTTGCATGCAAATTTGAATATATATACAATATTAATAATTAGCAAGTCACACTATGTCACAGCAGTGTGCATTATAACATTAATGGGTGGCACATAAAATGTGTCATGAGAACTCCTGCTTTGTATGCACCCATACAATAAATGCAGGATCCTTTAATTCTTTTCTGTTACATGCACATTAGCAAGACTGGATAAGGAGTCAAAACTCAGATTTTACATATTTATTGAAATCATTGACATGTTATTCAATCACAGTACAAATTTGTCAGCATAAGATCACATGAAATAGAACTATCAATGAAAGTAATAACAGTCACTCATTTTAACCCTTTTCTCCATAATTATACAGTATATATGGTGTGGACTTTCACCAGCCGTGTAATGTGCCCGTACTGAGACACCAGTCTAAAGGAGCTTCTTTAATACTGCTTATTTTCCATGTTTTGCTATATGTGTCTTTCTCTCTGATCAAACTGGTGATCTCTGAAATTTTTAGAATAGACTGTTAATGGAGGACACTCAAAACAAGTTGGACTCAAGTGTCGTTCTTTGATAAAAAAAAGCTTTATATTATATATTGCATGAACTGTCACGGAGTGCAATTTCTATCTAAAGACCAATATGACTGTTGTACAGAGACAAAGGTTACTGTCTTTAATAGCTATTTACACAACATATTTAAGACAGCTATAAATCACATTGCAGAAAAATACTGTACTGTCCTGGAACAGTTCTTCTGTTTCACTGGCAAACCCTTGTTTATTGTTCAAATTAAATTCTACAGTCATTTTACAGAACCACCATGTTAATTTATGGGCCTTGGACGTGCAATGTTTTCTACCAAACAAAACTGGTACAACATGTTTTCTATAAACGAAAATAGGGCTTAATGTGGTCAAAATCTGTTCAAGCAACGTCGGCAGTTGATGCAAAAACAGAAAAGTAAATGCAAAGCCTTTCAGGCATGATTATCTGTTTAAGGCATGCAAAATGTACGACAAACATGGCCAGAAAAGGCGTATGTTCCATGACAAATACAAAAAAGACATGGGTAAACATTGCACCGAGAGCTAAACCTCTTCAATAACTTTTTCATCTCCAAGTTTATGATGAAACGGTGAATTGCCGAATGAAATATATACTTCGCGCCACAGAATGCACACCCTTATATTGTAAAATACAAAGAAAAAAGCTAATTACTTTGAATTAAACCGGCTGAACGTCCCCAGATTTCTACGAATTTACGTCGTTTTGTTTTCTGCAAAACATTTTGCCCACTTAATGTTTTCTATAAACTACTTAACGTCCTACCCCCTGATATTGCGTTCTGCAAATTCTTCGAGTAAAGATTCTTACTCGCAATTCAAAAACACAACTCTGCATCGACAATCTTGCGACGCATGCGCACTGCGGAACTGTCTATCCGTGTATTCTAAGAAAATGCAACTTCTATAATTATCTAAATGATATCGAAAATGGGTACCACTTTCTGTTAGTTTGTCCTTTGTTCACGAGTTTACGCCAAAAATATTTAAACCTTATTACAACAGTTGGCTAACTCTAAACAAATTTGATAGATTAATGAGTAGTTGTAACAAAAAAGAAAATATTAACCTTTTTTAAGTATATATATTTTGCTAGTCTCTTACGACAAGATCTTGAAACTGACTAAATACTGCTCCCGAATAAATTATTTATATGTGGAACATAAAACATTATTTTATTTAAAAGTGAGATATTTATTGTGTCTTTTTTTTAAACCTTTGTAACACCATTTTCTTTGATAAAGAAAAACAATTAATGCCTTGATGAATACGCTTCTCGTTTTTGATAGTATATTACATCTCTTTCCATTCCTTCACCAGTATTTTTTGAACGCTAGGAGCAAAGTATTTTGCTAAATGCTGAATAAATGTTGTTGTTGTTATTGTTGTAATTGTTATTCGACTGGAAATTGCTCAGGCCTTTGTGTGGATATGATGTTCATGAACAATTAAACTTGAAATTATCTGAGATGATCTTACAATACACCATTCAAAGCGTTCCTGAATAAATGAAAATATTTTAATGAGATAAAAAGCATAAAAAAGGAAATGTTTTATTTCTGTTTGTTTGGTGCTTAGCAAAAATTTAGTTGTATAGTGTTTTTTTTATAATTTATTACAGAGTTTTCTTTGACTAATAATAATTTTTGACATATAATCATAATGACAGGTTATTATATTTTTCTTGATTACTATCATTTAACTTTAATTTTTATTATAAATTATTACATCACTTTAGAATTTTAGTCATAATAACGTGTAAATTTAACTGTTTTTAATTTATTATTTTTATTACTTTTATTATTATTCTTAATTTATGATTATAAATTATTTCATATATACGAGTAGTTATATTTCCTTTAAATTTTTATTTATTTATGATAATTCTTTTAATAACATTATTATATATATTTTTGATTTTATAATTATATCTTTAATTTTTGGTTAGTATATATTGTACTGTCTGTGGCTTACCTGGAATTTGAACCCGGATCCTCCGGGCTGTAAGTCGAGCGCTCTAACCACTGAGCCATCGAGATTCCCTGGAGAGGAGGGGTGAAATGTTTTATATATACTAAGACAGACAGTACCGGAAGGTTACAAAGAGGTAATCTATAAACGATACTTTTGTCCTTTTGAAAATGCTGCCATTTGCAATAATCAAGAGGGGTAAATCTAACAGAGGTAACCACAGTTGTCCCCTTGCAAACGTTCCACCATTTGCAATTTTCAAGGAATGTCACTTTTTGCGATCTATAATAAATAGTAATGTCCCTTTGAAAATTCCGCCATCTGCAAAATTCAAGGGAGGTAAATGTATGAGAATAACAACAGTTTTCTCCCTCGGCAATATTCCACCATTTTCTTTAAAGGGAGGTCACTCTTTATTATTATTTCTTTTTTGGGGGGCAGGGTACAGTTTCACACTTTGGTCCAGGTCGATTTTTTTAAATGTTTGGGGAACCTTGAAATTAAATGCATTAAAACATGGTTTGAATAAAAAAAATTATGTCTTATTAAATCATGATGGGTAATTACTGTAGAACAGTTGGCTGCATCCCCACAACACAGAATGTTCTGAATACGCCATATGAATGTAACCTAGTAAGTATTGTATACAAAAGCGTACAAAAGAAACCAGAAAATCGTGTAAGATTTTAATCATATTCATCAATTGAGCATCCAGAAGAAAAGAGAAACCCGTATATGATTCGAATCATGATCGTCTATTGGGAACTTTCATTGCATGGGTTACAGTTATGTTGCAGTAACTGATTTGACACTGACTCTGGATGTAGAATAAACATTTAAAAGAATTATACATGCATTTGTCGATCAGGCTGCTAATGGTCTCGAAAGGACCATCTCGTGATTTACTTTGTAATCAGCACATGGCACTAGGTCGTTACTTACACTGACTAAGAGTCTAAGACAAATGTAACCATCTCTTGTCAAATGTTATATTTTAGACCCTACCAAGTTGTCGGAATCAAAGCCGGTACCTTGCCGCATCAATGATTGTCATCGAAAAAACACGGAACATACCGGGATCATCTATATAATGCATGTAGAATATACCAGCTAAGCAGAATACTTGTTAAAAAGAAGTTGCACCATGCAAAACGTGCACAGCAGTTACTAGAAACCGGTATTCGATTCAAACGAAACACAATTTTTAAAACCTATTTAAGGACAAAATTAAGTCGAAATCACAGGTTTATACGCCTTTCCAATAAACAGTTTCGCAGTCCTGTACGAGTTACTTCCCGCGACCGAAAATCAATCCAAAACGAGGTTCTGCAGGATAGCTGAACGATCGGGCTATTGGCTTAAGCACATAATAGCTAACCTTATCCGCTATACTGCAAGTCTGCGTTCGTCGCCGGCGGTGAAAAAATAAGTTGCTTGTCTGTTATTCTAGCCAGACTTTTTTATGTTTACTATTTGTTAGATATTTAGATTTTTAATGATTTAAGAACATGTACCATTCTTGTTGATAGTAGGCAGTATGAAACGCAATTTGGACAAACATAAGCATTAATTTTACCAATTATGTACAACAATTTCTTCTTAATATCTTTTCTGCTGAAAATATATTTTACTGGTGTAAATGTTGCAAATTGCTAAGGCTAGTAATGCGCTATTATCCGGAAATCGTGATATGTCAACATCTGGTTACATGATCTGTAGACAAAAATACAATGTGAATTTGTTGATACTTACACATTTGAACAATATAATTGTCCTAAAAATTTAAGGCATTTATGGTCAACGAATAAATAATTTAAATATTTAAAATGTTACGTATACTTCACAACCAAATATGATTGATTCTGTCTTGAAATAAAACAGGATCGGTAACATGATTGTTTGTTGTAAAAGTATCATTCGTAGAATAAAATCCAAGGATTTAGATGTCGGCTTCCAAAAAGATGGGAATATTTTTATCACAATATGGTTGCATATCCAATTTAGATTTCTTAGGTTTGACAGATTGTAATTTTGGCATAAAAGCCCAAATTCATAATTAAACATATATAAAATGTTTTGACAAGATTTGTTTCTTATTGACGGCTTTTGTTTCTATAACGTGTCGTAATGTAGATTAAGAATCCATTTAAGTGCTAAATTAAATACATTTGCTGGCACATCCAGTAGTTAAAGGACTCCGAAATACTTAAGAATTGGGAGGTGTAGATACATTGCAAATAGAAATTACACGATCTGTATTGGTCAATGATATCTGCCCCTTTAAGTAATTGACAGATGATCCCGTGTGCGAGACAGTTTGACATGTTTATGGCATACCGCCTTCAAATCAATCGCCGCCGACATAATCACAACATGATGTCAGTAGTTAAATAGACACGCTAATCCGGAAACGAGACTCAATTAAGCCGCGAAAAGAACACTGCGACTGTCTCTTAGTTCAAGTCGTTTAGTGTTTAATGCGAGGAATAATGAATTGACACTTTTAGTCAGAAACCTGATTGTTTTAAAAATTATTTTCAAAAATATCATGACGCTGATGTATTATTACTAATTCAAAGAGAAAATATATTTTTCAAAAAATTTTATGATAAAAAAGAAAGTTGTAGGTACATATTCCCTATTACGTTATTACAGCGAGCAATCATTTTTCCTGTAGAGCAGTCACGTGACTGGACAGGGGAGGTAACCAAATAAATTCATCGAATTATTGGAAAGGCGTATAAGAAATACATGCAACAGTGTTCGCGGGAAAATATAGTTCTAGCCGGAACAATTCACATGTTTAAAATATGAAACTATGTTAAATGATTTTAACACGGCATACTTACCCGGTTTTTAAAAAATATTGTTTTTCTGTCTTACTCACTTTGTGCAAATAAAACAACGCTTTCGCTCAATCCCGGAAGTTTCTTTCGTTCATTTTGTTACGTTTTCTTTTTGGTTGTGGTTGTATTTCCGGGCGTTATTTAATCAGTTTGTTAATTGAAAGGGTTACACCACAAATCAGTCTAGTATATTTTGTTTGATGATCGTTAATATTCTTCACAACCAAGCGCAAAGTGAGAAGAGAGGTAACTCATGCAGCTAATGGTATGGTCCGCATAGATATTTGAGTTACTTCCCTTATACCATTAAATGAACGTAAATGAACCCTTGTCAGCGGTAAACGGGTATAAGTCGAGTCTGAAATCTAGCAAAGTGGAAGTTGCTCTTTTTATGTCCGAAAATATATTTAATAAGAAGTATTTTGTTCCAAGTCTTGAAGATTGGTCATGACTTGTTTCTTTAAGTTTTTTCTTTTTCCAAATAAAAACAAAATCTTTGACTATTTTTTATCACCGCCCCCCCCCCAAAAAAGTATTATTTTAACTTATAATTTGTTCATCATCTTGCTAGTCCAGACTCGCCTGTCAACATTTACCACGCCCCAGCCCTCACACCCCTCTAAAGTTTTTAATGCCTTTGTTCTCTTATTACCGCTTTGCAACCGGGTTTTATTGAACTGACCTTCCACCCCTTTCCAATCGTCAATGGCTAAACCATCTCCGCGATATACCTGCCTGATTCGAAGACTTGGACAATCGATCCCCTTGCGTGCAATCTTTCTCTCTATGCAGTAATTAAACATTCGATATGAATTTTGGGTAGTTGTGCGGTGGGAGGCTCGCGGTCACCCCCGGCCACTTAAATATTTTGAAAACTGAGCAAGGACCGGTGTGTGTAGAATATAAATAGGGCTCACCACCAAAATCAAGTTTACTTGCATTTTCACATTAAAATTAACAAAACTAGAATTTCAAGGGTATTCTGCCGAACACATGTGTCGCCCGCTTGCAAAAAGTTGAAATGTGTGGGTCTTTGTTTTATCATATACATATATGATAAAATATGTAATTCAAGTTGCATTGCAATACTACAAAATTACTAATTTTAATTGATCAGTTATATCTTTATTATATATTCCAATTATATGCAAAATAAAGTTTCAGGTTAAAATGTTTCAATGGAGCATAACTCAAATCAGATATAACTTCATTAAAACAGATGCCATATATAAAGTATTGTGTCAAAAGAACAAATACTTTCCAAGTTATAAGCAATTAAGTTTCCGGTTATATTAATTGAAACGGGCATAACTTAGTTATAAAAGTTAATCATGAGTTATCACTCTGTGTAATAGATTGCTTTGTTGATGCAGTTGATATATTTCAAATATACATGTATAAGTAAACATGACAAGTACTTTCAATGTTATAGGCAATGTTAAGTATTATATCAGTCATTTAAATGGGGCATAAGTTAACAAAAAGTGAAACAGGTGTTATCGTTCTTGTTGTCAAAATGGATTTGTTCATGAAGATGATTTTATCTTATTATTAAGCTATAAGGGCAAAAATTTAAAATTACAGGCAACATAAAGTTCCATAAGAAAGTCATTTGAAAGGGACATAACTCCAAAAAAGTTTAAACAGAAGTTATCATTATTGTTGTTACAGATAGCTTTGTTTATGCAGATGATATATTCTAAGTATTAAGTTTATAGAACAAGTACTTTTAAAGTTATAGGCAACATAAGGTTTCATATTTAAGTCATTTGAAAGGGGCATAACTCTAAAAAGTGTAACAGGAGTTATCATTCTTGATGTCAGAGATGGTTTTGTTACAATAGATGATATATTCCAAGTTTTATAAATGGGAAAAGAACTTTCAAAGTTACAAGCAACATTTAGTTTCATTAAATTCATTTGAAAGGGACATTACTAAAAATAGTGAAACAATAGTCATCATTCATGTTGTCACATTTTGGCTTTGTTCATGCCGTTGATATATTCCACGTATTAAGTTCATATGACAAATACTTTCAAAGTTATAGGCAACATTAAGTTCAATATTTAAGTCTTTGAAAGGGGCATAACTAAAAAAAGTGATAGAGGAGTTATAATAATTGTTGTCACTGATGGCTTTGTTCATGCAGATGATATATTAAAAGTATTAAGTTAGTATGACTAGCACTTTTAAAGTCATAGGCAACATTAAGTTCCATATTAAAGTCGTTAAAAGGGTCATAACTCAAAACATAGTGAAAAGGAGTTATCAATTTCGTCAGAGATGACTTTGTTCATGCAGATGATATATTCCAAGTATTTACTTAATATGATAAGGACTTTCAAAGTAATAGGCAACATTATGTTGTATATGAAAGTTGTAGGAAAGGGAAATAACGCAATAATACCAAAAACAGGTGTTATCATTCTTGTTCTCACAGATGGCTTTGTTCATACAGATGATATATTCCAAGTATTAAGTTAATAGGACAAGTACTTTCAAAGTTATAGGCAACATTATGTTTCATATAAAAGTTCCATATTAAATTCATTTGAAATTCAAAACATACTTAAACAGGAGTTACATTCTTGTTGTCACAGAGGCGTTGTTCATGCAGATGATATATTCCAAGTATTAAGTTAATAGGACAAGTACTTTCAAAGTTATAGGCAACATTAAATTTCATATTAAAGTTGGGGGACTTTCGGACGACGGCACCGACGACGACGACGACAACGCCGGACAATAGGATCCCTATGTGTCTACCTGCTATCGCAGGCGACACAAAGTGTACAAGCAATAACAACTTATGCTTAATGTTTTAACGAAGAGTTTTGAAGAATTTCGACATTTAGCTTAGAAGATTCAAACTGGGCGCTTGTAAAGGCGAATCTCCCCTTTAAGTTAAAAGGTTAAGTATGCAACACGTAAGTTGGAAGAAACAAAAACGCAGTCTCTTGGAATCCTTAGTGGGCAGGGTACAGTTTCGCACTTTGGTCCCGGTCGATTTTCAAAATATTTCGGGATACCCTTGAATTTAATGCATTAAAATCATTGTTTAAATTGAAAATGTGAGATTCTTTTTTAATTATGTATAGTTTGTGCAATAAGAAATATGATCATGGTGGCTAAAATGCATGGATAGAAGCTTTGTATGTTCTGAGTTCAATAGTAAAAACACAGTCTACTAGGCTGAATCTGAGAATAATTTGACGGTGAGGTATTTCAATGACAAATGCTGAAAAATCAAGCTGGATGGGGGACACTTTCCATCTGCTTGGGGAATTGGGCACAGATTAAATATTAACAGGAAAGGGGTTTTATTTCAAAAGATCCTGCAAAAAATATTTTGCAGGTTTTCAGATATGTAGGATTTAAGCACCGGAAAAACAAGGGTAGGGGTGAGCCTATATGTCTTATTAAACCCTGAAGGATAATTACTGTAGACCAGTTGCTTATTGTTTGCATGAAGCCACACCCCTCCAACACAGAACATACAACAACACAATTTTAGCATTACAAAATTTGCACTTTTAGTAAACAAGAGTTTGCGCGCAGTCCCAGACTGCGAAAGCCGCCTCGGAGTACCCTGCGCCCTTAGAGGCAGAAGTATTGCATATGTTGATCCTACATATTTCGATTTCAGTTGGATTTTGGCTCGCAATGAAAATATCTGATATTATAAATGATATTGTCTCTAGCTGGGAGCGAACCCGCACCGTCACGGCGACAGCGCCTAGCCATGCAATTCCTGCGACGTAACCAACTTGAGCTAACCGGGACAACGCCAAAAAAACGTTGATCGGATAGCCCTGATATACGTAACAATCACTGCATGACATCGGAAACGGGTTAATTTACTGATAACAGTACTGACTAAATGTACGGGGAGACTTTTTACGGCCGCCACACTGCACAAATAGCGCTACTGTGAATTTCAAATGATAGTGTCTCTAGCTGGGAGCGAACCCGCACCGTCACGGCGACAGCGCCTAGCCATGCAATTCCTGCGACGTAACCAACTTGAGCTAACCGGGAAAACGCCAAAAAACGTTGATCGGATAGCCCTGATATACGTAACAATCACTGCATGACATCGGTAACGGGTTAATTTACTGATAACAGTACTGACTAAATGTACGGGGAGACTTTTTACGGCCGCCACACTGCACAAATAGCGCTACTGTGAATTACAAATGATAGTGTCTCTAGCTGGGAGGGAACCCGCACCGTCACGGCGACAGCGCCTAGCCATGCAATTCCTGCGACGTAACCAACTTGAGCTAACCGGGAAAACGCCAAAAAAACGTTGATCGGATAGCCCTGATATACGTAACAATCACTGCATGACATCGGTAACGGGTTAATTTACTGATAACAGTACTGACTAAATGTACGGGGAGACTTTTTACGGCCGCCACACTGCACAAATAGCGCTACTGTTATACGGTTGAGTGCCCAAAGTAACATCTCGACTGTATCTTTATGTTATTATGAACATTATTTGCAATTATAGATCATGCGAATAACATAACGTCTGATCAAGAATTTTATCTGCCGAAAATATATCCGATTTCGTCAATTTGATTTCAATGAACGAATAATAATACATTCATTCAAGTTCTAAATACTAAGGGATTCATTTTGTACGACTTTTCGGTCTTACATGTAATGCACAACACCTAATACGTGAAGTGTCGTCGCTATATTTACTGCGTTTCTGTCTGGGTCGGTTCATGTTGGCATTGGAGGTCTTCTTCATTAAAAGAGGAAACATAAAATTTACCCAGTGAAAAATTGTAATTCGATGTTAGACATTTTATCTACGTTATTGCTCTTAACGTACAAATCAGCAACATACAGCGGTGCTGCTGTGTTATTAAAAGTTTCGATGATTTATCTATAATATTGTTATGACCCAGAAAATCTCTTAGCGGTATGTCGCTGCAATTCACGCCAGTTAAGCTTATACACGTAGAAGAGGGGTTCCTGTTAGTTACTTACAATGGCACAAGTACATGAAAATAGTCAAACCTGTATTACACAGCCACCAAAGGGAGTGATAAATAGTAGCTGATCAAAACAGGTGGCTGTTTAAAACAGGTACTAAGTGGATTAAAATATCATTTTTTCGGTGGATGCCGAATGCAGATGGTTGCTAAGGCAGGCTCAACTGTACAATCATGTTAAGTTGATGTTGCAATGTATTGCATTTTATGTTGGATATGTTGCAATGTATTACATTGTATGTTGAATATGTTGCAATGTATTACATTGTATGTTAATTGATGTTGCAACATTATGTTGAATTGATGTTGCAATGTACAATGTTGAATTGATGTTGCAATGTATTTTGTTTGACTGCAGTTTAAATAAATAGATATAATATTTGTCGAAAACTAAAACAAATTATAAAGAAATATAAGAGAATTGTTGTCACTAATTAGAGGTTAATCCCCTTTTCCATTTAGCCGTTGTTGGATTCTCGGCAACTTCTTGTTGACCTTCAATTTTAAAGCTTTAGACGATGCATGATATTAAAACTACAACATTCACATTGATCTCATAATATCAGCAATGTTTTTCTAGTATTTATTTTGTTTATATCTTGTATTTTAACAGATTAAGAGAAATTGATTTATCTTAAGAACTTTTTTTATCCATAACTGATTTCATGTGTTTTCCTCAGCGAATAGAGAATGAGTCCTGTAATCTAATAACGATCTGGGAAAACCCTAATATTAGATTTTAAAGGAGTAGTATTACATTGTTTTGGTATCGTAAAGCCATTTTAAGTGACAACAACGCAAATTGTTAAGAAGTCATTACAAGAGTACATTCCGCTTCTTCAAACATATACGTTCATAAACGGCACCTGTTCTGACTTCACGGTACATGTTTTGGACAGAACAAAAACCTAGACAGGGATATAACGTACACCCGTGCACTGGTGGTGAAATGATTTAGGTGTCGACATTCCGTGTTGAATAACACAGTTTCCACGCATACTCACAGTTACAAAATCTGTTTTACATGATATACATTTTTTGTCGGCTAACTGCTCAATTTGCATGCTAGAGATTTATATTTGACACATTTCTTATACATATAACCATGTAGTACGGCCCGGGGAAACTGGAACTGGGAAACTCAGATGATAACAAATAAGGTTCAAATTCAATCGTTTGAACAATATAGAAGATGTATGCCTTGAAGAATTTACAGTGAAATACAAACATTCAGGAGTAAAAACTTTCACTAGTGCATGCATACCATTTATCCATGTTTACCTCTTAATTTCACGGTGACGAATAAGGACGGTGCCTTGTCGTGCAAATTGCGTTTCGTGTTGCCTTGATGTCCCGTACAACGGCGCCTAGTGAGCTTTTTATCAAAATTGTATGAAACATTTATTGCAAAATCATTAATTTCTTTTTACCATCGTTACCTTGATTTAAAAGAAAAATGTGACGTTTTCTTTACCGGTTTCAAGTACTAAAGAAAGCAGAAGAATATGGATTGTTTCACAAAAGCTTGTTTTTGTCGATGTGTATTGACCCACTTGTATCAAATTTTGATGTGAGTAATTTACAAGAGAGGTTTTAACGAATTTAAACAGCTGGACTCGTCCATTTCATTTTCGATGGTTCACTAGTGTAGCACAGTCTAGACATCGACACATAAAAACGCCAAATTAATGTGGTATATCAATTTAAAAGTGTTTAAAAATGTTTTATGAAGAAACGGTCCCTGTTGATACATGGCACCGGTTCCTTATTGTGCAAAAACCGTTTACAGTATTGTTGTTAAAATGCGGAGACTATGATTTGTATTCTGCTTTTGTTTTGATTCTGATGCCGTACTGAATTTCCTTCTGCATCTCCTTCTAGTACAACTTTTACAAAGAAACAGTCTTCTCGGTCGCAAGCTTCACACTAGTTATTTTAAACTAAAGAAACAGAAAACGTTTGAACTACAAAAAACAGGTAGCATGTGCTTCTTTAAATAATGCCCCTTTAAATAGAGAATCACATTTCTGAAGTGCTTATCTTTTTCTTTAAAAAAAAACAAACAAAAAATGAAGTGCGTATCAAGTCAAAACGAGACAAACTGGTAACCGGCGATTGATTTAACGCATTTTTGGTGTACAATATTAAAGATGAAATCTTTATGCTAGGTTAAAATATTTATCCCAGCTTTTGTAAAAGGAGAAAATCGAGTTTTTGTTGTTGTTTAAATTGGAGAACGCGAACGCCCCCGTCGGGCTCTACGCTTTTCATTCTGAAAGCGGGATAAAAATGATAATGCCTTGATTTTCTGATTACTAAAAGTAGACCAAATAAACAGCTTAACGCTGTCTACCGTGAAATACTGAACTGAAACCCCGCCCCCAGAGGTCTCCAAAAAGTTTAAAATTCTTTAAACTTTGTCACATCTATCACATATAAAACACATTTTCTCACAACTCGGATGATTAAATTTCTTATGTTGTCATCTTTCATAAGTTACAAATAAAATTTAACAACCAAAAATATAAAAAAATAAATTTCACAACGCCAATCCGCAATATGTGCGCTCAAACCAAGTAAAACATTAGACAGGTCTCAGATTTTATCACTTGTACCCGTCCTCTGCTGGATTGGAAATCGACGAGCTTATTTTAAAAAAAAAAAAAACAATATTGCCACAGGCTTCTGCTTTGTAACCTGCTGGTGTCGTACATATAAATATAAGTGTAAAAATCGTAGGCAGATTAAGATGTTTATATTGTCAAATGTTCATTTTTTGTTTCTAATAAAAATGAAATTTCGAGGTTCAAAGCCGAGATATTATTTCAAAGCGATATTAGACATCGTGACACTTTAAAAATAATCGAATTTATGCTTATAATGAAATATTTATACCACTAAACTGCCCCTTAAATCGTTGTCCGCGCCGGGGGCGGGTGGCATATCCCGGTGCTAAATATTTCTTCCATTTAAATATTTAAACTCAGAATGATTATTTTTGGCGTTATCGAACCAGGTAACAGTATATCGAAGAAAAAAGGTGCCTAAAAGTTTGTATTTTAGGCACATAGGCAACCGTTGTCTGAAAATCAATAACACAGCTTCTACATCAACAGGCGCCGTTTCTGAAAAAAAAACAAGCGTTGATCTTTCTAAATGAATAAACCAGTGTTCAATGCACCAACCACTAATTTTTGCTAACTTGCAGACAGAATACTGACTCAAATTATATTCTAACAAATCCAAATAATAAAAGCTTTAACAAATATCAGTAAAAATCGACAATTTCGGCGAGACCCAGTGCATTTTGTCAAGTAGTGACTATCTTTTTTCTACTTTACAAAACTACCACGAAATTTATTGTCATGAAATGGCATGTGCAGCAACAAGTAACATGTTTGAAGTTCCGTGACATTGAGATTTTTTCAACTTAAATTGTATAAAAGGGAGTTTTTTTCTCGAAATTGATCACATCGTGAGATAGAAACGTCTAGGCGCCGTTGTAAGGGACAACAAGGCAACACGAAACGCAATTCGCACAACGAGGCACCGTCCTGATTCGTCACCGTGAATTTTGTTCATGTTTGACATTTTATTTCAGTCGAGTTCATTCACAATAGTCCAGAAATCGTCACAATACGTGACTTGTCTTTACCGTATGTATTATGTAACGATGACTTTCACCCTCTACGGATGCAAATCGGGAAGACCGATTTTATGCAAGAACATCTGCCCCTTGAATTGACTTTAGTTCTAAACGTCGGGTTCAGTAAACTCAAAAATAATGATCATGAAGCTTTCAGTTTTTCACTTTTAGCATAATTGTAATAACGTTAAACGTAAAACATTCAGTTTGTTCGTAGAAGAAATCTGATGTAGCTCGTTTGTCAGTTTGTCAGACAAAAATAAAACCTTTAAAGAAGTTTCGAGTTCAATTTGACGGTGTGAACAAAATAAATTACAAAGAATTCAGGTTTCTAAAACTGTAAGCAGATGTATTAACAGTGTATAGAGTACACTCAATAAAGCAAGATTTTTTCTGTATTTTAATGAACTTAGTTTTTGTTTAATTCATAAACACATTTTATTAAATGTTATGAAGGTATGTTTTTAAAGTTAGGTCTTGTTTGTTTTTGTCTGAATATACTATTGCGGCAAAATACATTCACACGTAGAGAACAAGATAAAATATACACTCAACAAAAGTTCTAACTGGTCACTTTTTGCCCGTAATTTTTTATTAGAACGACATTGAAATCACTCTTTATTTATGATCATATGCCAACATCAGTCTTCAACTTAAGCTTTTTTCTTTTGACTTTAGAACAGTTTGGCAAGAGCAATCCTTAATTTTGCTAAAAATGCATTTCTTGCATAAAAAGGCCAAGCACACAGAAATTTGCTCTTAATTCCTTTTTGTTTTAATAGGGCCCTCATTAGTAGAAAAAAACAGAAAACATGATTAATCAATAGCACATTTGTTTAAATAAACCTCTTTCAAAGTATCCAATTTTAAAATTACCTCCCTTTTAATTAAAGACTGTTTAAATTTTGACCCTGCGCTGCAAGTAAATGTTATTGGATTCTTTGAAGAAAACAATCAATAAAGATTAAAAAGACAGTAGATAATTGATTTCTAGACGAAGCAGTTCTTTCCACAACATCTCTTGACGTAGGGAAGAAACGAAACTTGCATACATTGTCAACATATACAATGAATGCCAATTAGAACTTTGGTTGAGTGTAGTTGTTGGACCGCAAACATACCCTGAAACGTCCTGATAACAACCTTTTTTAAATGAGTGTCAAACAAGGTTGATCGGTGTTGCTAAATGAAGAATATACTTTTATGCAGTTTTCCTAAACTTTCTACATCTGACATTTGAATTATGACATTAATATCATATTATTACTTTTTCTTGCTTCTCTCCAGTTTGTAGTTTGTCGAAATAAATTATTTACGGTTGTAAAAAATCGTTACGCGTTTTGATATATGATATGTCCTTGATCATCTGTTGTTTTCAAATATAAAATAAGAAGGAATGCGAGCGAGAGAGCACTACACAGAAAGAACTAAAAAGTGTTCTATGTAGGATTCGACCAAACGCCAGTCAGTTCGACTGTTCCGCTGGTCCGCGACTATAACCACTCAGCCACCGATTGTGTCTAATACACAAAGATTTAAGTTTTTAAAAGTTGTGTTTCTACAAGTTAGATAAATATGAATTGAATCAGCTTAACGATCATACATGGCATCTTTCGCTATGAACGGAAGAAATGAACATGTACAAATGTTGAAAATATCACCTATTTTGAAACGTATTTGCTTTTTACTTTTTGTTGAAAAGAAAGCATTATCATTTAAGCAATTACATTTTAAAATAGTTTTTAATGCTAATCGTGTACATTTAACAAAGATATTCTATTGACATGCGTACATATGTAGTTCCACCCATGTGCTACAATGTATCACAGTTAAACATTTATTTTTATAAATTAATTCTGTGCCTTTTCAAATGTTATTTATTATATTGTATGGTGAGGGCCGTCATTAACGTGAGCTCTGCATTTGTGGCACAAAACAATTGCAAATATATATGTTATCACATTACATATAAAATGGCAATAAAATATGTTTAAACCAAAGATATTCTACAACGTATTATGGTTAACAATTTCCTTTAGTATAGTTATTGCAAAACTGTTTACAAGTCTTTGTTTTCTTGTCGATTTATACCACGTCACTTATCATAGGTACTTACATGAAAATTCTACATTGAATGTTCCATGTGTCAAAACGTCATGTGCACGCCCTCGTTTCGGATGGATAAAATTTGGCAATGTTTACTTGACGTATTGAGTTGCGCTTGGGTTTGGTAGAGGTGGCGTAGGCAGAAATATGAATTCGTATTATGTTTATGTACAGGCTCAAACAAACAGAGCGTGCAATATTTTCTTTTTTCGTTTTCGGTGGCTTTGAAAGTTCTCTTTTTTTTTTTAAGTAGAAGTGGTAGTTAATGGCTGCTCTGTATTGAATTGTTATGCATGATTCCGATAGGAAAACCTCAACTCCTATCGTAATTGTAATGACATTGAATTTCTTTTCTTATCTTCTCAGAAACTAAACAAAAAGAGTATTTATTCTGAAAACCTTTCAGTTTTTGTTGGACACATATGCAGTCACTTACGAAAGAAAACTGCAAGAAAATCGTTATTGAAATGAAAAGAAAAAGGTTTTCGGAAAATTTAATATTCCGAAAATTCTAAGGATCGTGTTTATAGATAAAGAACATCTTGCAGTCGTTTTATTTCCATAAACAGTCTTCTTTCAGCAGCTGAAATTCTTGATCAGACATGATGTTCTTGACATGGTCTATAATTGCCAATTATATTCATAATACCCCAGAGGCACATTATGTTATTATTGGCTCTCGAGATGTAACTGTGAGACATTGGACGGATAACGGTCATATTTTATCTTGAGAAACCTTAATTAAGGAAGTACATTTGTACATGACGAAACAGCAAGTTAGATGAATTAAACTTTTATTTTCACAATGGAATGCAAACTCTATTGGGCGCGTGTATACTCACATAATAATATTAGTATCTAAGTTTGTATTTTATCATTTTCTGGCAGCACAATATCATGTGTACCTTTACAAAATTAATTCAAAAATATTACGAACTTAGTTGAAAGAACAGGAATTTGAATTAATTTTGCCACCATTATGTTTTGAATAATGTATATGGACAAACATATATCAACGTGAACAGACATAACATTGTATTTCTCCTTGCAGCAATTAGTATTTGTTACTGTGCACTACCAGGCTATTCAGCTTTTTGTTCACGGTGACGAATCAGGACGGTGCCTTGTTGTGCGAATTGCGTTTCGTGTTGCCTTGATGTCCCTTACAACGGCGCCTCGTAAGCTTTTTATCAAAATTGTATGTAACATTTATTGCAAAATCATTAATTTCTTTTTTCCATCGTTACTTTGATTTAAAAGAAAAATGTGACGGAACATGTTATCGTTTTCTTTACCGGTTTCAAGTACTAAAGAAAGCAGAAGAACATGGATTGTTTCACAAAAGCTTGTTTTTGTCGATGTGTATTGACCCACTTGTATTAAATTTTGATGTGAGTAATTTACAATGGAGGTTTTAACGATTTTAAACAACAGGACTCGTCCATTTCATTTCCGATGGTTCACTAGTGTAAAACAGTCCTGACATCGACACATAAAAACACCAAATTAATATGGTATATCAATTTAAAAGTGTTTAAAAAATCTTTTATGAAGGAATGATCCCTGTTGATACATGGCACCGGTTCCTTATTGTGCCAAAACCGTTTACAGTATTGTTGTTAAAATGCGGAGACTATGATTTGTATTCTGCTATTTTTTGGATTCTGAGACCATACTGAATTTCCTTCTGCATCTCCTTCTAGTACATCATTTTACAAAGAAACAGTTTTCTTGGTCGCAAGATTCACACTAGTTAGTTTAAACTAAAGAAACAGAAAACGTTTGAACTACAAAAAACAGGAGTCACGTGCTTCTTTAGATAAGGCTCCTTTAAATAGCGAATCACATTTCTGAAGTGCGTATCTTTTTTTTTTGAAAAAAACAACAACAACAAAACAACAAACAATAAAGCGCGTATCAAGTGAGAACGAGGCAATTAACTGGTAACCGGTGATTAGATTAACGCATTTCAGGTGTACAACATTAATTTGCTGGGTTAAAATATCTAACCCAGCTTTTGTAAAGGGAGAAAATCGAGTGTTTGTTGTTGTTTTAATTGGAGAACCGCGAATGCCCGCGTCGGGCTCTACGCTTTTCATTCTGAAAGCTGGATAATAATGATAATGCATTGATTTTCGGATTACTAAAAGTAGACCAAATAAACAGCTTAACGCTGTCTACGGTGGAATAACTGAACTCAAACCCCGCCCCAGAGGTCTCCAAAAAGTTTAGAATTCTTTAAACTATGTCACATCTATCACATATAAAACACATTTTCTCACAATTCGGATGATTAAATGTCAAATGTTCATTTTTTGTTTCTAATAAATGACATTTAGAGGTTCAAAGCCGAGATATTATTTCAAAGCGATATCAGACCTCGTGACACTTTAAAAATAACAGAACTTATGCTTATAATGAAATATGTATACCACTTAACTGCCCCTTTAATCGTTTTCCGCGCCGGGGGGTGGGGAGGGGGGAGAGGTTGGGGGGGCGTACTCCCGGTGCTGAACATTTCTTCCATTTAAATATTTAAAATCAGAATGATTATTATTGGCGTTATCGAACCAGGTAACAATATATCGAAGAAAAAAGGTGCCTAAAAGTTTGTATTTTAGGCACATAGGCAACCGTTGTCTGAAAATCAATTATACAGCTTCTACATCAACAGGCGCCGTTTCTAGAAAAAAGCAAGCGTTGATCTTTCTGAATGAATAAACCAGTGTTTAATGCACCAACCACTAATTTTTGCTAACTTGCAGACAGAGTACTGACTCAAATTATATTCTCACAACTCCAAATCATAAAAGTTATTACATTATCAGTAAAAATCGACAATTTCGGCGAGATCCAGTGCATTTTGTAAAGTAGTGACTATCTTTTTTCTACTTTACACAACTACCACGAAATTTATTGACATGAAATGGCATGTGCAGCAACAAGTAACACGGTTGAAGTTCCGTGACATTGAGATTTTTTCAACTTACATTGTATAAAAGGGAGTTTTTGTCCCGAAATTGATCACATCGTGAGATAGTAACGTCTAGGCGCCGTTGTAAGGGACAACGAGGCAACACGAAACGCAATTCGTACAATGAGGCACCGTCCTGATTCGTCACCGTGTTGTTGCTGTTTTAGGAAAGAAAAATGATATTTGTTCTGAAGTTCCTCTGCATTCTTATTGGACATGTTTTTGGCAAAAGATCCATACCTCTAAATACTAAAGTTTTATATGAATCAAAAAAGCGTGCTTTACTAGTATAAATATCAAATTTGAAAATAGAGTGTAAAACAATGTTACACTATCAATCAGTGAAGAAGGCAAAACTTTTTCTAACAAAGTGAATATGTTTCTTAAAAGCAGGAAACATTAGAACACCTGTGGCTAGGGTATGATCCAAGAGTTAAATGTCCTCAGTTAAATCATTTAAATATAATTACTTATGCCACTTTGACTTAGAGATGTTGCGATCCCCTCAAGTGTGAATTGTTAAGTAACACAGGTGTTCGTACATAAAAGATTTATTCGTCTAGTTGTGAGAGTTACACCCATTTACAAAGATTCTTTAACTGAAGTACGCAGTATGTGCCGAGTACTTGATCTTGATTTCAGCAGTTAAAACTATTTTAATATACTGAACATAAATAAAAAGTATCCACTGTTTATGCTTCAATTCTCATAAGCATGTTTTCATTTGATTAGAACCGCTCTGAGGGGTGTTTCATTAGTTAATCTCAGTTGTTTTTAAGTTTAACTGTTCATTAATATGATTTCCACACCGAGGCCTGAGCAAATGACCATCGAAAAACAATTAATAATGGATTGCTAAATACTAAATATTCAATTTTAAAGGAGGTATTAGGGAAATAAGTAATACTTTGCGGAATATACATGTATAAGAAAAAACGACTGCGAGCTGTAATTTTACAAAAATAGAAAACGAAAATTTAAAATTCTTATTTTGTTCAATCTGCGCAAAATATTTTCAAATCCTAAGACTAATCTTTCCTAAATTATCGATGGGGCAAAATCTGGTCACTGTTTCACTTTCCGGACAATGATAGCTAAATGAACGGTTGCAAAAGAAAGTATGTATCAAGGGACGCAACACTATATATCATAGGTTGTATATGATCTAAGAGTTATTGTTCCAACCATATTTATTATGAATATTCTATTGCTAATAGTCAGTATGAGTTTTGTAAATGCGCTTGTAATATGTACAATAAAGCATAAAACCATACCACAATGTTATACTTCAATTGATAACATAATATGGTACCTACCAGTGGTGACAAAATAGACTTACATTAAATTGTAAATCAAACAACGTGGACCTACATTAAATTGTAAAATAAATCCTGCCGGAGTTACATTGAATTGTAATTGAAAAGCGGCTTACATTCAATTGTAAATCACTGATAATTTGTCTTCAAACTGTTGCTGAACAGTTTGAAAGAAAAATCGTTGGAATTTAATAAACCATTGCTGTTCAAAGTGAAAGGAAAATGGCTAAGTTATCGCCACCAGAAAATTTAGACAGCACTCCGCCTAATAAGTGTTGTGAGTGGCAGTAGAGAATTTTGTTCTGTTGAACTGCATCAAAACTGCACAAAGATGATGGGGACATATTCAGGTCGCAACATAAATCTACACCATGAGTAAAAGTCCTTTAACCTCTCAACCGACGACCGAAAGAAGTTCGACAAAGTGGTCGAAGAATTCGACAGACATTTCAACCCCAAGAAAAATGTCATCCACAAATAAGCAAAGTCTCATTTAAGGTGACAACAACATGGAAAAATGTTCAATTTAATGTTCACTGTCTGAGAAGAAAATCAGACTGCACTATTTTATAAATATATTACTATAGGTTCAATTGACAACTCAGAATTACTCATTTGAAAGATATATGATATATACTCTATTAAAATGGGATAGTCGCAAACGCGTTATGTATACATTAATATTAATATCGAGTCCTCAAATAACGCTTTCGCGGCCTCCCACCATGTTCAGGCGACCACGCATCATCGTTTTGGGATCGTGTTTTCGCATTTTTGTGGTTTTGTAGGTTGACAGAGACAAACAACGAAGGCGTCTCAACGGAACACCGTAATTGTCGGTCATTCTGATGACCGACATATTATAATCGACCAAACTTGAGCTTTCTACCCGAACACCGGTTAACAGTGATGTAAAGCAAAGATCACGTTCCAGACGTAACGGATAATTTAGATAAATAGACTCTTACTCAGTCGTTATTTATGGATAGACTCTTACTCAGTGTCGTTATCTTTAAAATCCTGGAGACCTCTTATTGGCTGTTGAAGGACGTCACATTTGGAGTCTGTACCTATTCTTAAATCCTCTCTCCAGCTTCTTATCAGCTAGGCTTATTACTCATAAAGATATTTCCGACAACGAACAATAAACATATACATGTACATGGATTTTGTCTAGTAAATGTACACTGTGTATGATAAACAAAAGTTGTACAGCTTATAAATTTTATTAAACCAAAGCAAATAAATGTGTAGAGAACACTGAACAGAGATTAGCTACTTATTTCGCTGACCACAAAGCTACGAACTTATGCACCATTTTGTGAAACTCGGGGATCAGAGGTATCCCAGGGAATGTTTTACATGGTTTAGGTCAGAGTACACTAAATATAAAAGCCTGGTGCGGATTGGACAATTTTGTCTAGGGACGATTAGGACTTAATTTATTTTCAAAGATTCATTGGCCAAAAATATAGAAAATAGAAATATTTTTTTGTTTTCAAAAATGTAAAATGACTTTAATTATCTACTTAAAAATAAAAATGATTATTTAAAACACTGTTTGAAAGGTGATTTGTGTCACTTTAAAGAAGTTGGTACTTTCCTTATTTTGGGTTAGAGATTTGTTTACATTCTGGGGGTGGTTACTTTCGGTTTGAAATGCTGAGAGAATGAGTTGGTGAAGGCACCAATTCTTGGTCATTTTTGCATTTCTCAAGAGTGCCACTTTTCAAATCTGGGGTAGTTTTGGAACAAGTCGTGTAAATAAAATCACAGGAGGACCAAATCTTATAATGTAAGTCTATGGGAAACTATTTAGTGGTCTCTGACCATTTAGGTCTTAGCTAGCTCGATATGGATACATCCGACTGTACTTTCTTGATAATTCTGCTTAACTGTTATCTTGCATTTTGCCACTAATGAACTGGTTGCTAATGTTTTATAAGGTTTTGAATGTAAAAATTATCTTTGGAACACCAGAATACACAGTTTTGCAGAAATCTAAATCGGGTAAAGAAAGTGAAAATAATAGACACTACAAGTTTAAGCTGTACTTAGTTGTAATTTGGTTTTGAATCAACAAAATAATCTTTGGAACATGCGAACACACATACTTTTGCAGAAGTATCAAATCGGGTCATGAAACTGTCAATAATAGACAATACAAAATTTTGCTTTCCAAAAAGCTAGTCGGTCATTAGCATAACCTTTTAACAGAAAAACACGGTGCTGTGCATATTTTTTGCGAATTTGAATTAAATGCGTTAGGTTGTTATACGAAGTTATGAGACATACTAAGTGAATACCAACATGCTAACGATATTGTTCTAGGTCAGAAAGAACAATTTTATCATACCTGTCAGTAGTCTCAATAATTCGACTGCAAGCACAGACCCATTATCATACGGACGTTTTCGTTGTCTGTTCTTTACGTCTCAAGCAGTTGCGATCAAAACTGTGGTGGAAATCGACCCGATTTAAATTCTGTTATTTTCACCCCCACATGAAAATTTTAACACTGGTATGTTCAAGTGTGGTTATAACAATAAATTATGATGAAAGTAACAATAAAATGACGAATATTCCACAAAATAACTTGTTTAACCTACCACGTTATATGCTGTTTACATGTTGATATGAAATCCAGATAACCAATGAAAACGTTTCTTTTTATTCAAACATATCTTTACAATGCGGGAGGCTGTACGCTTCGAAAAACTCATAACGTACTCTTATTTTCTTATTTGTCATGTTCGATAGTTGTCTAAGTTATTTTTTCATCTATTTAGATTTAAGTTTCAATCGCACCTTTAATAATGTTGTGTATATTACCTTGTTAATTATTTGCAGATAGTTATACTTTCTTTTATTCATCAAACCTTTATTTATAAGTTGCTTTGTATTTACCGTAGCAAGAATTTCCGCAGTACATATTTTAAGCTGGTAAGGTGAAGTTTATCGATAAACGCGAGTCAGGTAAACTTTAAGGGACGTAATCGAAATCTGTTGATATGGGTGGAGGTTTAAATGAGTTTTGCATAAAAAACGAAACCGTTATTTATAAAGGATTACATATAATGATTCTACTTGAATGTAGCTTTTCAGGTATGTAAATTTTTTAACGATACATATGGTTTAAGACAATCTGATTAAAATCATCTCCTGAAAACTGCTACGCTATCAGGATCTGACGACGAGTAACTAAAACGTGCTTTTATCACTAACCCTTTGAACCAATTAGATTGTCGCCTACAAAATCGCAAAAGTGAAAGTACACATAGTATTTAAAACCATGAGAAGTGTTGACAGCCTA
Source organism: Corbicula japonica (assembly GCA_038501625.1). NCBI lineage: Eukaryota > Metazoa > Mollusca > Bivalvia > Venerida > Cyrenidae > Corbicula > Corbicula japonica. Next base: position 4,428,201 of record JAZAYU010000016.1, read on the forward strand.
TGTAAGACAAATTTCACTGAAGATATATGTGCTTGTGTAGTATTACATTCATTTCTAATGTAATGACATCTTCAGATCATTTTGCGAGCGTTATAAATCATGCTTCCAGTGTTGACAATTTCTAAAAATAGTAATCGAGGAAACCGCTATAACGTACACACGGTATCTGCAGGCTGTCATCAGATCTAACATTTTGTTAGATCTGACTTTAGTCAGATTGGGTTTAAGATGCTTTATGGAGCCACCAAAGTCGCCAAAGTTGCGATTCAAATTCTGATCGCTAGCATATAAACATAGAAGGAAAATTTTCCGCATTGATTTGAATAGTAACTGGGTTGTGCGCGAAGAGCGAAAATCATATATATAAAAGCTCTTCTTGCGCACAAATAGTTGGGCTAACCTGTCAGTCCCCGACAGACTGTTCACGTTTTTCTCTCCCGCCCTATGACTGTGAAAAAACTTTGTTTTTTAACATATTCTGTAGCTTTTGATATATATTTACAGCTTTATTATCGTTGTTTTAGCTCACCTGTCACATTGTGACAAGGTGAGCTTTTGTGAGGGGCCTTTGTCCGTCGTCCGTCCGTTCACAATTGTTGTACGCACTCTAGCGGTTGTAATTTTGGTCCAATCTTCTTCAAACATTTTTCAGAATGTTTATCTCAATAATGTCTAGATCAAGTTAGTAACTGGGTTATGTGACCCTAAAACTAGGTCACAAGATCAAATTAAAGAAAAAGCTTGTCCAAACCCTAGCGGTAATTTTGGCGCGATCTTCTTTAAACTTGGTCAGAATGTTTATCTCTATGATATCTAGGTAAAGTTTGAAACTGGGTCATGTTACCTTTAAATCTAGGACACTAGGTCAAATTATAGAAAAACTTGGTCAGAATGTTTATCTCAATGATATCTAGATCAAGTTCGAAACTGGGTCATGTGACCCTTAAAACTAGGTCACTAGGTCAAATCAAAGATAAATCTTGTCTGCACCATAGGGGTCTTAAATTTAATGGGATCTTGTTCAAACTTGGTCAGAATATTTATCTTAATGATATCAAGGTCAAGTTCGAAACTGGGTTATGTTACCTTCAAATCAAGGTCACTAGGTCAAATGATAGAAAAAGCGTGTCCGAACTGTAGCGGTCGTAATTTTGGTCTGATCTTCTTCAAACTTGGTCAGAATGTTTATCTCAATGATATCTAGGTCAAGTTCAAAACTGGGTCATGTGGCCTTGAAATCTAGGTCACTAGGTCAAATTTAAGAAAAAACTAATCTGCACTCTAGCAGTCTTAATTTTGGTGCGATCTTCTTCAAACTTGGTCAGAATGTTTATCTAAATGATATCTAGGTCAAGTTCTTAACTGGGTCATGTGACCCTAAAACTAGGTCACTAGGTCAAAGTATAGAAAAAGCTTGTCCACACTCTTGCGGTCTCAATTTTGGTAGGATCTTCTTTCAATTTGATCAGAATGTTTATCTCTATGATATCTAGATCAAGTTCGAAACTGGGTCGTGTGACCCTTTAAACTAGGTCACTAGGTAAAATCAAAGAAAAAGCTTGTCTGCACCCTAGGGGTATTAATTTTAATGGGATCTTCTTCAAATTTGGTCAGAATGTTTATCCATAGATTCCATAATGGGTTCCAGAGTTATGGCCCTTGAAAGAGCCAAAGCTATTTTGACATTTTCACAACAGCAGGTTTATTTTTTACTTGATTTTACCACACTTGCACAAAACTCTTGCAAGCATTGAGCAGTTGTTGACAGGTGAGCGTCAAAGGGTCCTATGGACCCTCTTGTCTAACACTTTCTGACACAAAAATATTGTTTGACAAACTTTTCCATTTTGGTTTACTTTCAAGTAAATTATCAACTTGTTCGCAAACAGGGTTAGATTTATCACCAGCATAAATACATCTCATTCGAGAGAGGAAATACCTATAAGTAAACTTACATTTTTGTATGACATCCAATAAAAGTGGCTTAAAATTCAAACCTTTCTGTCGTGTTGTTAAAAGGTTGTGCTAATGACCGACTAGCATTTTGGAAAGCTAAAACTTGTTGATAAATATCTGTAGTTGTAAGGGGAAATAAATGCTGCGAAAAAAGATCGTCTAGACGATCTAGACTACAGTCACATAGCATTGTCAATCGGAACTACTCGGCCAATTCCGCCTAATCGGCGATCGTGCCTCGGATGTATCTGGTGGAAGGATATGTCTAACCCAAAACGCCTACGCTAAAATATAGTTCTTTCGGATAGTAAACAAACATGGCGCCGTTCGAACAATGCGTTCAAGTTTCATTGCAGAGATTAAAAGCTCAAGTTACATTAAAACAGCAACAATTATGTTAAAAAAATAGAAAATATTTGAGAATGACCATGGGGGCCGCCATCTTGTTGCTAAAAGTAGTCCCAAAATCCAAGATGGCGCGTCCCTACGTACATCAGAGAGATGGTGTGTAGACACTGTCCGATGAGTTCAGATTGATAGCATTGTGTACACACCGGTCACGTGATCATCACATGTCTATGTTACCCTGATGACGTGACCGCTATTTATAGAATGGTCACATATTGTACTAGATTATATACAAAGTGCTTAATTGTAATAACCTGTTTTTACAACTTGTTTTACATTTAATTTTTTGAACATGGAATGAATATTAAAGTGCGTTTACCAGTCTGTGAGTTCGGTTTTAAATACGTTTATCGATGTATATTAGTAATTGACATGTTTTCGTACCTGTAAATTAAACAATGTCAGCGGACGAACGTGATTCGACAAGATATCTTCGTCTAGTTTCGTTTTTCATTGATGTTGGAACTGAAATAGTATACAAGGTTTTTCTTTATTTCATTCCTGGACCAGATAAAAATGTTGAAGCATTTTTAACTTCTGAACATGCCAAAGATACATTAAGAAAATTAAAGCGAGACAAAGTATTAAAGGATCAGGAGTTTAATTTTGTTACCAGGCCTTACCCAAATGCTGAAAAGTTTGACATTTCTCTTTTGATAACACTTTTAAGTAACCTGTTCACTGGGCATTTAGTGCCACCAGCAAATGGTTGGAAGACAAATACGCCCGGTCAAAATGATGTATCTGTCGCAGCGGATTTGCTGAGATTAAGAAAGTTAAGAAATAACATAGTGGGACACCGTTCCCGAGCTAGTATATCTCAGGGCAATTTTGACAGGTACTGGAAACAATTGGAGGACATATTTACAAGAACATGTAAGGTCATTGATCCATTAGAAATTGGTGTGAAAATTGAAGACTACAAAACAAGAAATTTAGATCGAGAAAACATAAGACTCATCAGAGAAAATTTAGAGGAGTTGACAACAATATGTGAAGATGTCATCAAGAAACAAGAACAGGTATATTGCGTGCTTTGTTTTGCTAATTATTTTGACTATAATAATAGAGTATTTTTGTTAAAAATTTAATACTCTTTTTCACTAAAATTATGAGATCATGTTATGTTTGGAATAATAAAGAAATCTATAAAGAAAACAAACTGAGTGAGTATATTCAACGTCAACTATACAAGTTCGTATGAATTACAACAGTTCTATTAAAGTTTAGTAGTAGTAGTAGTAGTAGTAGTAGTAGTAGTAGCAGTAGCAGTAGCAGTAGCAGTAGCAGCAGCAGCAGCAGCAGCAGTAGGAGCAGTAGTAGTAGTAGTAGGAGTAGTAGTATGTTTCTGATTGGTTCAGAGAATTAAGCTGTATGGATAAATATATATTATTTCGGAGAACAAGGACTCTTTAGGGAATTTTTGAGATACAACAAGTTCTATTTACAGGAAATGAATAGTGGCAAAATGAATTGATATTCCCATTATTTTAACTGCAACTTAAACGTGCAAAGAAAAAATGTGGATTTAAAACGAGAATTTTTTATTACTGAAGGTCATTGGGAAGTTTTGTACCTTGTTCTACAATCTTATCTGAAAATATTATCTTGTTCAAATAAAGATATAAAGTTCTATGTTCATATGCTGAGACCGATTATACGTCGTTATCGCGTGTTCATATGATATTTTTCACAAACACTTAAAACAAAAAAAACGTAACTCGTTATCACTTTTCAAGACCACCTCTCTCTCTTCGTTCTCCCTCTCCCCTGTCACTCGATAATTAATGGATGTGTGGGGAGGTTAGTTGTTTCTTTTCGTGTGACTTTCGTGATAAACATATTTAACACTGTAGTCGAATTCCTAGTTAATTCTGACTATTCTGTTTTGTAGGATGAACAGCTTATGGAAAAACAAAATGGTAAGCTTACATTTTACTTTTCAAATCTTATTTCAGCAGGTCGTTGGGCTGTACGGAAAACGATAATGACATAAATCGTGAATGTTTAACCACCTGCAGCTGGAGATAAAAAGAGAAGCCTCTGTTGAAACCAGTAAAAAATAACTGACAGTAGACATAATCTACACACAATTAAACCATGGTAGGAAACCGCCTAGAAGCAGTTAGGCGGCAGTAAACGGTTATTCTGATATATCGCAAACCAGAGAATCACAGCCGACACGACAAGTCCACTTGCTCCCTACTAGCACATACCTGAAACAGAAAGGGCACATAACTGACATCACAATGACTTACAGTTTATGAAAACAAAGAAAAATTATTCAAAACGTATCAGTTGATTTTTAAGCACCATTAACTTTCAAATTCTGGTCGTGAAAACTGGTCGGCCGACGAGGCAAAATTTCAAACATTCATCAGTTCACAGCTTTCTTATTGCCAACAACCAAAATAAATGCTTGCCACTCACACATGGTAAAATCCCTACTGATTTATTGAATCATACTCAAAATATACCATAACCACCTAGATTTTGCACTACGCACACTTGTTTGTATGCCCCTTGAGAATTGCAAGTTGAACTGAAGGCAGAGCCAGAAATGTCTTAGTTTCGCATTTCCAAGCACCTGCCTAACACTGAAAGTGTCAAGGTCAAAAAGAGCATGTCAGACAATTTTTGGGGATCCTAGCTACAGATGTGAAACTGCAAATATAGCATCTAAAATATTTTAAAGTGCCATGAAGCTTACAGTTTGCCCACTTACCTCGTATCTTTAAATTTGACCTGGGCCAATTCGCATCTACGGCTACAAACTCTTTACTGCATCCTTAGTGGCAATAGATGAAAACGTTTAAGATGCGGATTCCTTAAGATGTAAGATCATCTCCCTTTCAAAAGGATCGACAAAACCGCAGACACCAGTTAAGGGGCTCTTTTCTGCCCGTATGTTAGTAGAGATATATAGGCTTAACAGAGTCTTAATGCCAAGTTTGGTCATTTTCAGCTAATAAACGGGTACATTCTGTATCACGAAATGCAACTACAGTCACCCAGAATACAAAATATACCCGTTTTTCTTTAGTAATTGCATCTCGTAATACTGATCACTCGTTTATTACATTCTCTGAATCTACTCAACATATAGAATAACATTAGAACATTTAAATTATGTTATATTTTTGCACTATTAATTGTTAAACTAATTTCATTCTTTTATTTTTAGAATTTTTCCAGTTTTTTCGTAAGCGTCCAGAACGCTTCGTACGCTATACAGAACTTTTACATGAAGCTGGACAATTTGTGTTAGCTGAACATTTACAGAAGGAGCTCTTAAAACACGGGGAACAACTCCGCACACTGCTTGAAGAGAAAACGGATATTTTAACACAAGAACTTGGAGAAGAAGCAATGATTGTGCAGTTAAAAGACGAACCAGGAAAGTGGGATGTTTTTGTCCTAGCAGTTGTATTATTGACTCTTTTTGGTGGCGAGATGAATCGAATAGAAAAAAGATCAGTCGCTGAAATTTTAGAAGCCTTGAAAGATTATGCAAACAATGCGATGTTATCATTAGATTCAGATAAATTTTCCTCTCCGTGTGAAAACCTTGTCCATTGTTTAAAAACACTGTCATACAGTCTGGGAGAAGATGCTGAAGCCAAAATCGAAGAGTACATTAAGAAGTATAAAACTCAAACTCATGAAAGTATAACAGATGATAGTTTCCTTGAAAAGCTGAAGGTCTATGGTAAAAATATAAAAACGCTTGCGTCAATTTATGAAGGTATGCCATTAACATTATTTGTAATATTCTTCTGTACTGTAATAAATAGATGGAACAAACTTTGGAAATCACCAAACACGACATATTAAAATTATATTCTTTTGCTCTAGCTACTTAAAAGTACGTTTAGTCAGGGTCTATTAATTGTCATTGTTGATTAAATAGACCCTGGTTTAATCCAATTTATGAAAGTATAGATAACCCCAAATACGGAGGTAGTGCTTTGCCAACCATGCGAGAGACAGCCACAGTACACACCATCCGTATCTACCAAAAAAGATAGTTCAAGTATGCCTATATACTGCGATCCACAATGATTGGAAATCTGCAAGGTTTGAAATGAGCCGATTGCCACCAACGGAGGTTATTGAAATTGAGGTTTTCATGAGATTCTAACCGAAGATTGCCAGATTCAAATATCTTGACAAATTTACCTCCAGCATTTACGACAATGTGTTCATCAAACGCAAAACCAATTTAAATACTGAAGGGAAATACATAATTGTACAGGTGTTGTATATAAAAATATGAAAATAGTGTTAACTTCTGCATTCAGTTTTGTTTAAATTGGATATTAAACATTATTTGTCAAAATTTAACTCTTCATTAAGAACTAATTTGTGTAACGAATCAATTCGTAACATGCTTTGAACTTTGCAATACAAACACAAGAAAACTGCTTTGTTTCTCCTCATACGATGTGGTAATGTCTTTACCGTAAATAACTTAATAACTTTTCTTCTAACTTGTTGTTTGTTTTACTGACACCATATAGGTGACAGCGATGCTTTTATGACCGACAAAAGAAAGTGAAAATCTGAATTTAATGTAAGAAATTTTCTACATTTGTTTTTATAGAGACACTGAAACAATTGAAGGAAGCCATGAAAGTGATGGAAGAATCAGGCATCACTTTTAAGAATGACCTCGGTAAGATTGTAGACTACACTTACCGAAAGTTCTCATTGGTCATCAATTGTATATGTTTACAAAGTATGCTGTTTGAAATTTTAAAACAGATTTATTGCAAGAAATATTCTGCCGATTGACAAGGTTTTATGGGGAAGCACTCTTTCCCATATTTTTGTAGGCCATAGTCAAGGCTTTGTGCCACTAAATTTCTATTAAAGATGAAAAGCCCTAGCCATTATGAACATAAGATTTATTCTGTATTTCTTGTTACAAGCGCTTTAATATGCGTGATATTTATCTTTACCTCAATAGCTTGACAAGCTACATCGCATTGTTTTATTTATTCGACAACAAAATATTTAAAGCTATGGCCTCAGTGACTCTGTGACCTATGGAAAAGAGCTGCACCCGGTTTTATGTTTTCTGAAAAAAGGGGTTCTCATAAAAAAAAGAACAAGCAATTCAGAGTAGTTTTTGGTTGATGGTCATTTAATTGCATGAAATGCATGTTTAGCAAAATCACAAAGTTCACAAAAAAGTTGTTCTAAAGTCAATTATTAGACGTTTAAGGTTAAATCGAAGACACTTATTGACAAATGATATCTGATAAAAAGATAAGTCAATGTCTGTCTCATAGAAATATGGACAAAAAGTGACCAAACTAGAACTTTGTGTAAGTGTATGTGACAAATGAGACAGCTTAGAGCAAGACGTTTTGAAATTTCTTTTTGCCTTTTTTTCATCAAAAGAACTGATTAGCAAAACCAATAACAAAAACACAACATGTATTTTCTCCCTAAAACAATATTTGTGTGGCGTATGCAAATATTTTAATTACATCTGATAGTCGTTAAACAAGGAAACGATCGTGGGTTTATATCATATCTTTCTATGAATAGTTTTATACAGAGATAAATAGTAATTATTCAGAAACAAGTTTTTTTTCATTGGAACAGATGTGCAAGTAGCACAAATATTAAACGTGTAGTTTATGAAAAAAACAGTTAAAATCACATATAACAGATCAACAATAACGCAAAGGAGAACACCAAACTCGCTATGACAGTATTTCAGGGTTTTGTCACCTTTCAACTGTTAACCACTAACTATTTACTTTTCAATCAGTTTTTCAGCTTAAAATGATTACGCTTGGAGAAGACTCAGAGAAGAAGAAGCTTGCAGAGGACATACTTTCAACCGTCTGGAAAGCGGCTCTTGATGGATCTGAAGATCCGGGTGAATTTATACAAGTGAGGCTAGAAATAGACAACATCCTGGAAGAAATCAGAAAGAGAGGAGGACAAACGGGAAACCTGGAACGAAGTTGCATCTTCATTACCATTAGGTGTGCTTCTAGCGATAACGTCATCAAGGTTTTGGAATACTTTGAGAGTACGCTTTTTCAAGAACAGTTCTACAATTTATCGAACGAACTAAGTTCTGTATGTTCATGCGTAGTTGCTGTTTCTGCCAGCTTGACTTTGGAATCGTTGAATACAGCTTTAATGAATCCGACTGGTGAGTAATTGACTATGTATTCAGTATGTAAATTTAATGATAATCAACATGACGTCCTTATTATAATCGCTTATTGATTTATGAAATTGTGAAATGGACTCAAAACGTCAAGATCCGAAATAACAAAAAAAGCTGTACATAATGCAAACACATTGAAACATATGAAGTTGATAAAAGTTCAACAAAGCTTTAATTTACTTGATATGACATCAGAGGTCAATGTTTAGGTCATTAAGTGCTTACTTCTTTCGTCTTTGCACTGTCAAAGAGAAAAAAGTATCAAAATCTATCTACCGACAAATGCAGTTCAACAAAACATTGCACAAATCATGTTATTAATGTATGGTTATTTAAAATATGCTAATCAACATATAAAGTATCGTTTATATATGCATTCAGACGACAATCAAAATTCAGAAACCGGTTTAAATACAAGCGAAATTTCAAGTTCCTAACTTTGCATGTTTAAAAGATAATGGAAAACCATACCGGACAAAACTTTTGTCAAGTTATATAGTATACGTTCAGGCGGTATACGTCATGAAAAGTTGGAACATAAAAAATACAGCTAGAACTAAAATTTAAAAGATCTTTAATATTGTATTAAATTGACAGATATAAATAAACATCTGAACTCCGCTCACTGAAATATTCTCGATCTATCATCGGAAGGTTGTTATTATTTCTTAAATACACTTAACCAATGTTCTAACTACACCGATCATATTTTTTAAATTTCTTAGCAAGGATTCGGTATATACACTGCAAACTTGAAATATAATAAGATACATCATTTTCACGTCGTTGTATGAAAAATTATTAAATTCTCTTCATTCATTTAGAAACCACTCACATTTAATCGATATTGGGATAAAACCAAAAGTCACAAAATTGTCGGTAGTGGGTATATTCTCCGAAAACGAAAATTCATGTCTCATTCCTTTAATATATATTTTAAAGTAATTTTGAACAATTATATGCACTACTGCACTAATGTGATTGTTTAGCTGTTACACATACGATTTTCCAGCAGTTGTTGCCGGTATCAGTATATCCTCTTTACAAAAGCTACGGTCAATTTTGTGACTTTTGGATTTGCCCTGATATCGATTAAATGTACTTGGTTAAATAACGCACGGAGGAATTTCAATGAAAATTTCAGAAAAGGAGGTAAAAATGGTGCATCTTATTATGTTTCAAATTTGAAGACTGTACTCCATGTCTATGCGAAGACATTGAAAAATTTTGATCGGTGTAGGTAGAACATTGGTTAAGTGTATGTTGTAACTTATAAACTTACAGGCCGCGAAGATGAAAGTGTAACAGAAGGACTGGGTTTGGCAGTGGTTTGTGGTTCTGCGGAAGACATGCATGAGGTGTTACGGCTTTCCACTGCCGACACAACAACAAATAGTTTTAATAAGATATCAGAAGAGTTGTCACATCTGTTGCAGGACAAAATATCCGTTAAGCTGTACCCCGACTTACAACAATTCTCAGGAGTTTTTGAAGATACTGGTATGAAAGGTTAAATGAAAGCCTATTTTATAAGTATAGGTTCTTAAATTGTAAATGTGTCTTCGTTATTTGCACATCACCTAGAAATATGATGCGCAAGGATTTATTAACCAATCAATTACATATTTAATAACATTTTACGGAATAAAAGATGTTCAATAAAAGTACTATGAGACTTAACGGATAAACGGAGAACTTTAAAAATCAACGCACGTATTAACAAAAAACTGATTGAATATACGAGGAGACTTTTTATAAAATAATATACGAATGTTATGAGATACAAACGATGTTAATACTATTAAGATAGATAAAAAGGGAAATGATACCATTGCAGAACACTTCAAATAAAAATATTGCAGGTTTGGGCTGGGTAAGCTTGTTCACGGGCATAATCGAAATGCAAAATACCACAGATGTCTCAGGCTCCAGTTGAGTGTTGTTATGTATTTATAGATCTGCACGAACGACGGTTATCACTGAAGCTTCGATTGTCTATTTCCTACTAAATTAAATACAATATCAATATCAAAGAGAATTATTTACAAGATCTAATTCATTTCTTTGTAGACACATCCACGTCCGACAGTCCAAGAGATGAACCTGAAATGGACGAAACAGCGTACTATACAGCTTCAGTTCAAAACGATCAGAACGAATATCAGGAATTATTTGACAAAATGGAAGGCATGACGCTCGAGGAAAAGGGTCATTGGATAGATATTGTAAATACATGGCTAGATTCGCTTTTTAAAGTAAATATATGTATCAGAAAAAAACGCCACACTCAAAATGATAGCCTCCACACACACTGTTTTAAAGAGTAAATGCATAAGTTTATAGTGTGATCATTTAAAAGAAAACGCAAAACCTTTGTGTTTGTAATACCTTTATTTCTGAAATATAATGTTATATATTTATGCTCTTTATGCCTGTGCTGTGAGGTTTTTGTTTTTTCGTTTACTTCCTTTTATGCAAGTGGTAGTTACTGATCAAATTTTTGACATTCATACAGATTTCTCGTATCAGAAGGAGTTCGATTGTGTTAAATTGTGCATTTTAATACTCTTCAAACTTTCAACGCCGTTCTGTTGGCGACGAACTTCTTATTAATGCCGTTTACACTAATTTTACTTAATTACAGGAGGAACCTTGTACTGCAAGTGTTGGATTAAAACAAGGTAATTAACATTAAACATCTGATAAATTTAACGATGTAGTTTTAATATTTTAAAAACGATTTACACTTTTTAGCATTTAAGAATTATTATTACGGCAAAGTTTTGCTAATATAAGCAAATATTATTCAGTTAATTCTGCTTTCAAAAATGATCTTTACGTACTGTGAAATACTTAATTTTAATACCCGTGTTTTCTTTGCTTAGCTTTAATAAATGACTACAAGAAAAATTACACGTCACTGTCAGTTTCACCTTACTTGGAAAACATGACACTCGATGAATTGTATTTGCCTCCTTATCCTCTCCAAACGATTGACAATCTTCATCCAGAACCGGTGTATTCTTTCCGGGAGATTCTGATAAACGGAAAAACTGTCTTCAATGATATCTACGTAACGGCTCCGACCGGATATGGAAAAACTGCATATATACAATGGCTGACTCAGTGTTGGTGTCAAGCGCATGAAATACAACCTACACTATCTTCAAGATTTGAAGTCAGTAGTGAAATAAAAGATAAGGATGTAGAAATGATGAAAGATTTCGAATATTTATTCACTATCAGTCTAAGTAAGCTAGAAATTCACTCACTCAAAACGACACATATTATAAAGGAGCATGTTAAAATAAATATTGGAACTCATCCCGACTTACTGAACGAAATTGATTTCGCTCTACTCAATCAGAAATGCTTGGTGTTGTTTGATGGATTAGATGAGGTGTTGTCTTATGGCGAGAGTGACGACAAAATCGATCGAGATGTTGGTGATAACTGTACAATTGTGACAACAACCACGATATGGGCATTCGAACAGATGGCAAATGATTATAGTGGTCAGTCATATAGACGAATTACTTTAGGAAAAATGTCAAAAGAGTTGAATGAGTTAATTTCTGAAAAAATAATAATGTTCTTTAAGGAAAGAACAGCACAAACTACAAAGTACAAAGATCTGTTTTCACGCGTTTTACAAGGAAATCAAGATATTAAACAGTTACTGGATGTTGCGAGATCACTAGAGCTGGAGAAACTTTTAGAATACCCAATTATGTTGAGTCATATCGTTGGCATTTACGTTGAAGGCAAACTTGCTGACATCAATAAGCCCGAGCTTTACAGCAGCCTGGTCGACTTACTGACAATAAGAGCCGAAGAAAAGTTAGCTGTTCGAAGGACTCTATCAAAATTTAAGAGAGAGTCGCCGTGTAATCGGATCATCCCAAATCTCACATTGAATATGGAGTACATAGACCTATTTGAGAAAATAGGAGAACTGGCGTTCAACTTGCTTTTTGACAAAAGTTATCCTCTGTTTTCGTTCAATGAGACAGAAGCAGAAAGATTCATCACATCCTTGGAAGGTACAGACAGTTCGATAACAGCATCATCTGTTCTAGAAGCAGGCCTTAAGTTAGGGTTACTTGTAAAACAGTCAGACGAGGAGAATCTATATGATGATATATCGTTTATCGATGTCACTTTTCAGTCATTCTTTGCTGCAATTTATATTGCATGCCATAATAAAAAAGAAAACGTATGTAACGCTGTCTATCAAAGAGTAAGGTCCTCAGCAGAGATATGTCTCCTATCTGATGTTTGCATATTTTTGTGTGCTTTTTATCCTGAAGGTGGACTAGGCTTGGTGCAAAATTGCCAGATAGTTGTTTCCAACGATGAAACTGTAAAGGCATATAGAGAATCGATAGAAGACAAACATGCAGATCAAATTAAGCAGATTCAAGACATGGTAATTTGGACGAAAGAGGTCCACGCTAAAGGTGTCACGAATGTCAGTCTTAATGATTGCATCGTTAATTATTCATGCAAGGCAAATAGTTACCGTTCTGCATTGAAGACAACCATTCAGAGAAGCAAAACCTCAATGCTGTCGTTGCGCATTGATAACCTCGCCTCCGAAGAGGCATATGATGAAGTGTCACCGTTTCTTCAAGATTTATTAGAAAGGGGTTTGGAGAATCTTCAGAAACTTAGAATTGCTGATTCAGTTTATTTCCGAAAAATCGACTTTGTTAAATTCAGTAGTTTGAGAATTGTTTGTCTGGAAAATCTTGGTAAAAATGATAAAGAACTACTGTATCAAATGTTCGAGGAATGCAACTTGGAAGGTTTCGGACTGTTGAAAACAAAGATGAATCACGGTGGGTTTAATACTATAATCGATTGTGTTGCAAACAAAAAGGCAATAAAGCAACTTGTATTTGATACAATTATCTGTGTGGAACATCGAGATGAGTGTAGCGGGTTTGTGATTGAGTTGAATGAGCATTCAAATCTGCAGATATTAACATTGGTAGACATTCCAGTGTCACAGATCAAAGTTGACCTAAGTTCACTAGATGAACTTCGAGTTGGAAGTCTAAATGAGAAAACAGAACATGACATTTTAGTGCATGATAACAAGAAAATGAAAATTAGTTCATTTACTTGCCTAGATTTGAGTCTTGGCTCTGAAATTGGTCCTTTTCTGGAAAGACTACCTTATCTTATAAAACTTGACTTAGAATTAATTGATTTACAATGTCTTGAGCAGATTCCATTACCATCTTTGTCGAAGTATTTGAAAACAATTAGGTTGTTCGACGTTTCACTGAATGCAGAAACTGTAAAAATCCTTGTCGACGGATTGAAAAAAGTCAAGCGTTGTGTCACTTTTGATATGGTATACTGCAAAGTAGAACCATTGGAGAACTTTGAAAGAATTATAGTCGATGTCAAATATTGGCCTAGATTTACTGAATGTGTTGCAGATAATATCATTGGTTCCTTATTTTTCAAAACAAAGGGAGGCAAGCAAGTCATTCAAAAGTAACCGACACGAAATACATGATATCCAGAAATGTTTTCTTCCTTATGTGATTTGAGTATTCATTACTTAAAACATGCAAAACAATGTGAACTTGTCAGCTGATGTAAAACGGTTTTCATAGTAATTCAATGAGAGTTGTCTTCCGATTGTCTTTGACTCACTGCAGATATTGGCTCAGTTGACTTGACTTTAATGTTAAGTCGTTATTAGTGGGTGTTGTTACTTTCCTATTTATTGTTCATGTATACCTGTAAAAAATGGCAAATAAAACATGTATGCTTAAACTAAACTATGCCGCATAATACACTTGAGTTTTTCTGAGTAAAAAAAACAAACTGATAAAAAGTGTGTCTCTTGTAATGTCATAGAGAAATTATGATGATAATTTACCAACATAGTAGGTGTTACTGTATAAGTGGTAATGTTCGCGAGGATGTAATGTTCGCGTATTTCGCGATTTGATTAAAATCGCGGAATTATCAGCCAGCGTAAATTAGAGCTTATGTACAAGCAAAATTTAACCCTTACACCGGACTATGGTAAAACAAAACATTATGGTCATTGAACTTTATTACAAGACTACATAGTAATTCTACAGGTACAGATTAAAAGCCATGTAAACGTACAATTAATACCAAATATCAATACTTATACACAATTGTACTAATTAAATTTGATAAACTAAACGACAGTTCCTTTGAAAACTATTAACTGTCTATGTAATTTGTATATATGTACATCGGTAAGGAATGTATCCCGCATTGGTGAAATGCAGATATGCAAGTAAATCATGGGCCTTCATAAGCCAACATGCATGTATTGGCTTAATGTTTATTGTCATTAGGTCAATTCTCCAGCACATTATGTTTTAACACGTCGAAAATGGCAAGCGCAGTTTGATTACACCTGCAACGTAACCAGGTAAAATCTGCGGTCTGTTTGCATATCGGGTTATCGTTAATAATAGAGTAATCTGTTAAAAGGGCAAACAATTCATTGATGGTTGCTAATTGACTGTCGGATCACGATGTTCACAGTTTGTCATTTAACAATCCAAGTTTTGGGAAGACTACTTTCAGTTTCTACCATGGAATTTTTTGACAACCAAATAATTTAGAGTGATTATAACGACGTGTAAATTTTACGAATTTCATGAAATCAATTTTTTCGCGAACATTTCCGCACGCGAAACGCCGGCAAAACAGAAAACGCGAACTTTTACGCCAGCGAAATTATCCACTTACACAGTATACATAAATATTTTAAAATATAAATGTATAACACCTACTGTGTTGGAATACGTATACACGCACAATCTCGAGTGTAGGGGATAAAACACTGAGAGAAAATGACACTTATTTAGTTAATTTATACTTATAAGAAAGAACTGTTTATTTTTTTTAAAAGTTGGCCTGGTTTAAGCAATAGATGAACTGTTAAAAGCTTATAGAGATATAAAGTAATTTTGGAACTTAACAAGTGTTCGTGTTATTTCACCCTGAGAACTTTAGAAGAACTTAACGCACTACGTTACACTATCTCAATACTTCTCAGAAGATTACGTCCGTCGTTTACAATTTTTGTAACTTGTGAGTTCTGTACTTCCAAATTCAATTGCAGTTATGACTTAACAATTTCAGTATATAAAAATATGCCCATGTTCTAAAATGCTCCACTGGGACTATGGAAGCATATTTGTGCCACAACTTAACCACATGAAATAACGTGAAAATAATGGAGGTCAGCGTACACTATTGCGTTTCCCTATATGTTCTATATAGAGTCTTGGGAGTCTCCTTGATTTATTTATTCTTAGACAATATCAGGCATGGTCTTCTGATGAAGTTTGAATATAAATCTACATAAAAACATAGATGAAATACCACCATGACCGTAGGTTTCTACCTCAAATTTCACTTTGAAGACTACCACCCTTGCCTATTGACTAAATTTACTTGTGGCTAACCTGTTTATAGGCATTATTTTAAAAGTAATTTTTTTCTTATCCAAAATGTTTTGGATAATGATTTTTGGTTCCAACAGCTGCAGAAATACACAATTTCTATTTTTTAGAAGGAGTTTTATTTTTTCCTTAGCTATATTGGCCAATCAACTAATGTTTCTATAGAGTCTTACGGGTTTCCCCTAACTTTTTTTTTTAACCAACCGGGAAGCAGCTTTTATTTAGTGTACGCTGATCTTAAGCGTCACATATTATTTTTAGTTATATTCAAACATTGTATAAAATGAAGAAATAAATAATTCCAAAAATTAAAATCCATGTTTTGTTTGTTTTTGTCTTAATCTGAACTCACAGCCCTTCTTCAAGTGTAAGCAGTTGGTGACAGTTCAGCCACACTAAAAACACTATAAACAGATTATAAACATTCATTACAAAAAAAATCAGGAAAAATAGAATATTCCAGTTTATGTTATAAAACTTGACCACTGAAGACTCACACACAGGCATGATATTTTAAACAAGTAATTTTTTGGCTTGGCCTTAAATGCTTCTATACAGAGTCATTTTTGTATCCCCACCCCATGTAAAAATACAAAAAAAGACATTTTCTAGCTATTATTTCAATAAATTTTCACTACCTGCAAGATCAAATTCCTGAATTTTACATTAAAAGCAGCTATAAACATATTTATTCATGGAAACACAGTCTATTTAGTATCATTCTGCACTTAAAATACACAGCCATGACTTTTGTGGAAACCAAGACATAGTGAAAATCCAAAAGAAAATGACATTTTGATGCATTTGGAGTGGAAATCATTCATTTCATGAGACTGTTTTTTACTAAATTCTTCCAGTTGTCATATAAAATGTGCTTTTATGCATGAAAATAAACAATACACCTTGACTGGACACTGCTATTTACCCAGGGGCTTGTTTTTGCCCTGAAATGCCTCTATGATGTCACTCCTCATAGGTAATCCTATATCAAAATCCCATGAAATAAAGAATTATCAGATCCAAAATGCTTTAAAAATAGTCAGTATGCATGAAATGATTAAATTATTATGTAATTCAATTGCTCTGATTGTATAATAAAGCATATTTCATTAAATGATTTTTCTGTTTCAATTTTCTTTGTTGAAAGGGAGACAACTCATGTTCTCTAAATAAGTCTAATTTGCTATAACTTACAATTTTGTATGTATAAATATAATAAAAATATTTCTGCTATAATTATTTTCAAAAAATCTCAAGCTGGTGCTACAGTTTTGAAAACAAAAGTGTCAAGCAGACAATGTTTAAGGCCCCATGTTAAACAATTTCTAGTAAACATATATGCCAGATTTAGGTCTGTCATAAAATCCATGGTTTTCTGGGACCAGACTCCCAAAAGAAAACCAGTTAACCACTTTTACAGAGAAATACTGCTATTCTCTGTTAAAAACAAAATTTAAAACTATTGTATACCCCAATCATAGTAGCAAATCAGTAAGTGAAATGCTTTACACAGTCAGAGATCTATTTAACATACCCGGTGGCATTTTATGGTCAAACTTATCGCAACTTCCAGGAACAGACTTAAAATTATTTGTTCGCGAAATAATTTACTGCTTCGCAACTGAAATCCAACTCATACCGAACAAAAGTCACACATAAAATTCTTTTTTTTTTCATTTTGCCTTTATTCTATTACCAGTTTTAATATACAGCCACTCTACACTGTTCAACATTAGGCATCAAAAACATATCTAACAAATCTGAGACTTACTGAAATATTAAGAAAGACTTCTAAAAGAGGAAAAACACAGTTTTTGTGTCTAAAAGGCAAATCTAATTCATTATAAAGTCACTTTTTCCTAACCAGAATTAAATCAAAGCTACACTTTTGATCCAAATATACCTTACAGTGAAAAGCACCTCTAAGTTTCATCAAATGCAAGCATTATCCTCAAAATCTAGCAACCTTTTTATACCAAAATAAGCAAATGCATAACAAAAAATGCACTCCCATGTATAGTTTTACAACAATCCAACCTTAAAAAGTGACAATTTCTATACTTTTCATGGGAAATATAATAAAGTGCAGGTCTCAACAAAGCTACAACACCATCTCCCAATCTGAATATAGTGAATAAGGCTATTTTCAACACTATCTTAATTCAGAGGCCCCTTTATTAACAACTTACAATCAGACTGACCTTCTAACTGCTGCAAATGTATGCAGAAATTCTTTAGATTTGTCAATATTCACAAAATTAACAAATTGTATACAAAATCAGTTTCAAACAAGGCGCTCAATAGATCACATACATCCAGAGTCTTGCTGCCTTTAGGTCAGCGTACACTATTGCGTTTCCCTATATGTTCTATATAGAGTCTTGGGAGTCTCCTTGATTTATTTATTCTTAGACAATATCAGGCATGGTCTTCTGATGAAGTTTGAATATAAATCTACATAAAAACATAGATGAAATACCACCATGACCGTAGGTTTCTACCTCAAATTTCACTTTGAAGACTACCACCCTTGCCTATTGACTAAATTTACTTGTGGCTAACCTGTTTATAGGCATTATTTTAAAAGTAATTTTTTTCTTATCCAAAATGTTTTGGATAATGATTTTTGGTTCCAACAGCTGCAGAAATACACAATTTCTATTTTTTAGAAGGAGTTTTATTTTTTCCTTAGCTATATTGGCCAATCAACTAATGTTTCTATAGAGTCTTACGGGTTTCCCCTAACTTTTTTTTTTAACCAACCGGGAAGCAGCTTTTATTTAGTGTACGCTGATC